>MU857640.1:48562-226034 GCA_033296725.1 Corynascus novoguineensis
GTCGGCGTGAGGAGGGTCGACAGGGAGAGCAGGCGGAGAAAGCTAGCTGAGGGGCAGGATGCCGTGGCGGCGCAGAAGGAGGCGAACGACAAGGGGCAGAAAGATGATGAGCAGGAGGGAGAGAAGGATAACAAAGATGGAAAGTAAACATGGGTGTGGCACTTGGACAAGGACGAGAACTGGTTAACGACAGCGACTGGGAGCCGGACCACCTTTGTGTTGGTTTTAATAGCGCTGTGTCCATTCCAACGTCGCGGTATAAAAGGACCCTCCACATGCCCTCATTGTTTCGCCGCCTGCTACGGCAATGCAGCCAGCAGGACGCCACGCACTATCGAATGTAGGGCCCGGGCCCAGGGCCTACATTCAATACCCTAGTCCGAGACACGACCGAATCGACTGCAGCGGGTAGTAGGACTGGAACCTGGGGTGCATTGACCAGGAGCAAAGAGCGACGAATGAACGACGATCACGTTGGCTCAGCAAGCTGCAGGTCTTACATCAGGCTGAGGTGGAGATCAAACGAGGAGTAAATGCAAGTCAGGAACCCTTATGAGTGTTCAGTGTGGCTTCTAATATTGCTTGAGCACCGGTTCTCCCTGGTTTTGAAGTGCTCTGTGCCTCCTTATCCATTCGCTCTATTTTACCAATCCACCAAAACTTCTTGTGTCTGACACGCTGAGCCCTCTACCCTCATGGCATTTGAATGCAGGGTGCGGGAGATGACACAGTAAATGCCGCGATTGCCTTCAGCGCAGTCTGTTCTTGCGCCGGTACCACTGTCTAGCGACTCGATTGCTTAAGCAACCCCCCAACGCTCTCCAACCACCCAGCGACCCCGCAGTTCTGGTCCGACGAAGTGGTCGACCTCCCTCGCGCCCCGCCGCCACATACAAGCAGGCCCACTGCTATTCTCACTACGGCTACCATGGAGGAAAGTGCCGCGAAAGAGAGGGAACTCATCGAGAGGGAACGACGCCTTGATGCCGAGATTGCTATTGCGCACCGGGAACTCGTCATATGCGAGAATGAAACCCAGCTCAAGCAGCTTCAGCTGGCTATCTCCTCATATCAGTCAAAAAGAGCTCGTCTCTCTTCTGCTACCCAATCATTCCGAGCCGATACCAAGCCGTCTCCCTCGGTCGCTGTGCCCCAGTATGCCCCTGCCACTGTGGCATGTACTCTCCAGCCAAGTGCGCTGCATGCAGAGATATACCTCTTTCCCATCACCACCCCTTCATATAGTGGGGGGGACGCAATCACCCTTCAAAACTTTCTCCACGACTGTTTACACGTTTTTCATCGGTTCGGCAACCATCTCTCAAGCAATCATCGCGTTTTGTATGCTCAAGGCTGGCTCCATGGCGCGCCCAAAGACGCCTGGGATCTTCACCTCACAGAACAAGAAAAAGATCCTACCTTTCAGCTAGAATCCATCGAGTGGGCAGAGTTTACCGACTTTCTGTACACTGATTCTTTCTACACCTGGGAGCCAGAGCCGCCCCCTCGCAGAAATCAAACCTCGCCTCGGCACACACGTCGCCCCAGGCAACGTCCCGGAACCACACGGCATCCCAGCCGAGCAGGAGGAACCCCGGTTCGCCGAGCCGCAGGTTCGCGTCGCCTACTTCCAGCCAGGCGGCATAGTGGTGGGCTATATCCCGGCGCATCCTGTGCGTGAAGAGGCTGAAGGCCACCGTGCTGACGACGGCGCCGACCGCTACAATCGAGCATTGGCAAGATGCCCCAGCGGAACAACGGAACAGTGATTTAGTCGATTGACTGGTATACCGACTTAATCATAAAGCTTCCTGGGCCATGCTTGATACGCAAAGAATCGTGAACCCCATACCTACGTTCTAGCCCGAAATCAGTCTTGCGATTAGCACACACGGTGGTCTCGCAACTTACAAATACCTTGTGAACAATGCCCGCTGCATCAGATTGTCGCAGAAGCGTCTGCGTACCACTCGCGCAACTCGGAAGCTTTGTCGTCACAACACACCAGAGGGAAATCCAATTTGGCCATACCCTCGCCAGTCCACTCGTCGCGTCTCACCTTTAGGACTCCATATTCCACTTTCAGGGAACACCGCCCAAGGTACCCTCTAGCCCTAAAGGGGTCCCTTACTTGCTACACGTGTGGGAAAGAAGATCACCCGCCCCGCTATTGACATCAAGTGCACAGCGCCATGAATGCTCAGACCGCAAGCATGAGTACTTTTGCCGGGGTGCAGGTTGTTTATTGCGTTGCGGTGAGCGTGAGCATTATGCAAACACCCACAGGAAATTTGTCGGCTGGCGATATGGAGAGACAGGGCATCAGGACCGAATATTGTCTTAGTGGCTTGATAGGTAGAGTGTAGGGTATCGGCGGCACAGAGAGCCACTAAGCACGGTAGAAGTGGAACTTAAACAACCATCGAGATTGAGAGCACTTTGAACTTTGACAGTTTTCCTTTTCCCTGGTTCATTATACCCATTCTTGGTCCTCCATGTCCTGCTATTCCCTCCTCCCTAGCCTTCACTTCGAAGTCTTACATGCAGGTGCCGACTTCACCCTAACCCTTGCTTACACTCGCCGCTCCCCACTGATTAGCAGTGCGCATCCTACTAGCCCACCCGGTCAGGACACTTGAAAATGGCGGCATTGTCCTGCAAGATTTAGGGCCACAACAGCACGTTTTTTGAACTTGGTTAAGTAGTATTTCTTATTCTTTTTCCCTCACTCTACAGGCTCGTATACTGCTCTCGAATCGGTGACCTCGCTGTGAATTTCTTAGTCGTCGGGAAAAAAGTTTACTGCGAGAGCAGCAGGCACTGGCAGGTTCATAACTCACAAATGAGTGGCGATGCATACCACGTTTTCTTTATCTCCTCGGCCTCGGGTGGTTCAAAAAGCGACAATGGATGCATCTACACGCAGAGCATTATGGCGAATTCTGAACGAGAAAAAAAAAGAAAAGAAAAGAAATAGAAAGAAAACAACAAAAGTCTCTATCACTCTGGTTGACCCCCTGAGGCTGGTTATTCCATGGTTGACTGCAATAACCAAAGATGGATTCGTTCAAGCCCGTGACCGACATGGCCCACCCGTCTATTAGTGTTTTGATGACCTCGCATGCTAACCTCTCACGCTACAGCCAGATGTAAAATGTTCGCCTCCTTGCTCCTAGTGAGTGATGATTGGGTATCCTCCACGTTTGCATGAGCCCGTTCACATGATGACCTCGTTGGCAACGTCCTAAAATCCGGATGTGGTTAGCATTCGCCTATGGAAAGGGAACATTGCGGGGCTCACCCTCTTCAGCTCTTTGAACGGCAGGCACACGCAGTTCTGCACGCGGATCTCATCCCCAACGGCGCACTCCTTGCCCAAGATGGTGATGGCCTGCACCTTGACGCCGTTCTTGACAATGCTGGTGTTGTGGCTCGTTACTGGCGTGGGCGTGCCCTCGACGCGGGCCCACGCGCCCACTCGGCTGCTCCACCCGATGATGGAGTAAAGTACGCACGCGTCGTGCCGGATCTCGGCATCCTCGAGCACGATGGACTCCTTGACGCGAGCGCCAGCGTCAATGGTGGCGCGCGGGCCGACCGACACATTCGGGCCCAGCTTGGCCGTCGGGTGCACCTGCGCCGAAGGGTGGATGTAGACCGGGGGGATGATGTTGGCCGAAGGCGTGGCGAGGTCTTTGGACCCGCTCTGCAGGGCCTTTTGGAGGTAGAGGGCGTTGGCGGGGATGGCAGAGCCCGCCGTCTTAATCTGGCGCCAAAAGTCCTTTGTTTCGTAGACGAAGAACTGCTTGTTGTCGGCCATGTCGCTGAGGATGTCCTGCTCGAGGCGAATAACCTCGCTCTTCTGACTCTCCTCCTCGTCGATCATGAAGGAACTGGCCAGGTTCTCTGAGGAGCGGTACGAACCGAGACGCGGCCGGTCGTTGCGGCGCTTGATAGCGCTGCGAATCGAGGGGAAGAGCACGTCGGCCGAGAAGAGGTACACGCCGCAGTTGATCAAATTGGAGATGTAGCTCTCGGGTTTCTCGACGTAATGCAGGACGCGGCGGGTGTGCGAGTCAGACACGATGCAGCCAAAGTTGGTGGCGGCCTCCTCGCTCACGCGCGTTCCCAGAATAACGGCCTCAGCATCCTTCTCCTGGGCCAGCTGGAGCATCTCGTTGAGCGGGAAGCTGCAGCAGACGTCCGAGTTCAGCACAAAGATATGCTCGGGGCGGCCCTTGAGGATGGCATCGCGGAAGTGGTAGAGGCCGCCGGCGGTGCCCAGAGCCTGGTATTCACGGAGATACTTGATGGAGAGGTTGGGGAATTCGGTCGCGGCATCCTTAATAAAATCGCGGAACACGGATTCCTCGTAGTAGCCGATTAGATAGACTTCGTGGATCGAAGGGACCTTGCCGATGGCGGTGAGGCAGTGCCAGATGATGGGGTGGCCGGCGACGTCGAAGAGGGGCTGGCAAAGAGCATCAGGTTAGCGCCGCAGGGAGAAGCGCATTGGATGTATGGGTGTGCATACCTTTGGGACGTCGAGCGAGAGTGGGCGAAAGCGGGTGCCGCGAGAAGCTCCTCCGACCTGCACATTCTGTTAACATGGCACTCGAAGTCGGTGACCCCGCCAACACCAACCACTAACCAGGATCACGGCCTTGGTGGCGCCGCCAGCACCGTTGGGCTTTTCGCGATGCGGGATTTGCAGTGACATATTGAACGGCTCGGCAAGATGGGGATAGACGTCGGGTGGAAGGACGCGGAGAAGCAGAGACGCTTCTTGGTGGAGGAGGGGCACAACAGCTCGTAACAGTGCCAGATGCAGGTAGGGCCTTAATCCCCTAAAAGGGCATGCCTCGGGGAGAGTCTTGCCGACCTCTGATTGCTCTGCTTGATCCTTACTTGGCCCACTGTTTTATCCAATCAAACCTTGAGAAGTATCCCCACTTGGTTCCTGATCTATGCCTAAGTGCGCAGCAAGCCGACAGCTTCTTGATACAACCCTGCTCCATAACTCTTTCATTCGCGACTTGTCGTTCTGTCACTTCTTTCCTTCCCGTTATAGTGTGTGAAGACACATGTCGCCATGTTTTGTGGTATGCGCGCCTCGCCTTGTCTTCCTGCCTTAACGCTACTGGAACCGCAGTCTACTCGCCAGGGTCTCCCAACCCTCTCTTACCACATAGAGAGCTGCCGTAGCCGGCGCAATATTGCATCTTACTCGGGCAAGCTCTCAGCTGTTTTCAAAAAAAAAAAGCAAAAGAAAAAAGAACCGATAAGTTAACGTTAGCTGAAACACGTATGTATGCAGTACTGCAAGATGGTATAAACAGTCAATTGCCAAGCTTTTCTACCACACTACTCTTTCGCAAAAGGCTTCGGCTCAGGAATATGATCTATCGTCCCCCCCATGGACAGAAGCCTAACACTACCAAGCGGGTCGGGGATGGTGTTATTTGAGTAGAAGAAATTCATGGGGAAACCAATCTCAAACGGGGCGGCGCTTTCAATCTCACGGATGTCATCGTCAGAGAGCTTGATGTTCAGCGCCTCAATGTTAGCCTTGAGATGGTCGACCGTCCGGCACCCGACAATTGGGAATACGTAGGGCGCCTTGGCGCGGACGTAGGCCAGGGCGACGCTGGTGACGAGCGTGCTCCTGCGCTTGGCCACGCTCTCTAGTGCCTTGCTGACTTGGATTTCGATCGGCGACGCCTCGACGGCGCGGCCCTCCTTCCTGGCGGCTTGGCGCTGCGCCTCAGACTTGAACTTGCCGCCGCCCACGGCGCCCCAAGGGGCCAGCGCCATGCCCTCAGCGCCGCTCATGGGGATGATGTCGCGCTCAAAATCCCGGTCTGCAGCCGACCACCGGCCCTGGTAGACGGAGAACTGACGCAAGCCGTGGCAACGGGCGTATTCGTTGGCCTTGCTGACCACCCAGGCGGGTGTGTCAGAGACGCCGAGGAAGAGCACCTTTCCCGAGGCCACCAGATGGTTGAGCGACTGCATCAGTTCAGGGATGGATGCAGAGAAGTCCCACCAATGCACGTAGAGCTAATTCGTCGGAAAAGGTGGTGACGTTAGAATCCACGATTTGCTCGTTGAAACTTGGAATCGCAGAATATGGGAAACAAATAAACGCACCAGATCGATATAGTCTGTCTGCAACTTCTTGAGGCTCGCCTCGACCGACACGCGCATGCTCTTCGAGCCGTTGCCGGTAAAGTTGACCAGGATGTGCTGCTTGGGCGGCTGCCCGTCGACGGCCTGGTAGCAGGTGGTGTACTTGGTCGCAATCACCATCTGGTCGCGATTGTTGCGCTTCTTCATCCAGGCGCCTATTCGCAGCTCCGACTCCTCAAACTGGTAATTGTTGGACGTGTCGATGAAATTGCCTCCCTGCTCGAAGAAGTAGTCCAAAATCTCCTCGGTGGTCTTCTCATCGCAAGACCCCACTGGCAGCCGCACTTAGGTTAGCAAGCAAACAAATTTGACTTGCACAGCATAGATGAAGAGTGACTCACTGAAATCCCTCCATGCATCGCCCAAGCTCATGCCTCCAAGACAAAGGGGGCTAACGCGAATTGAGGCAGTAGGGGATAGCAGGCGGTAGTGGGCCAAGGGGCTTTGCGGAGCTGGTGCCGGAGGAAGGACGTTGATAGGCATTTTGGGAAGTCTGTGTAAGTACTTGGAGTATCTAGACAATGTACGCGGTTCAAATTCCACGAAACAGATAGTTTGGCAAGCTTAAATCACCAAAATGTGCGTTACTGGAGTGCTGAATGCTGGGTCTATCGACTGACTTATACCCACGAGCCGCCTACCAATCGCCGATTCGAGTGGTTTCTACCCTAGGCTTTTAACCTTAACTCCGATAATAGAGGGAGGAAGATGGCCTAGAAAACTTATTGCATACCACGTTTGTTTCGCCATGGTCCAATCAGATGGGGTAATTAGACGTTGCGGGAGACCCACAAAAAGGCAACTGTTGCGGAAGGCCGGAGAGATCGACTTTAATTCCTACAATTATCTCCGCTGCAAGATATGAAGATTTATCTTGTGGCAAAAACACAGCTCTCTTCTGAACTCAAGGCTACCTTGTACGGAATACGGATTGCATGCGGTGTTAAGAATAGCCCCCAACCAGTCTTCTTGCCGTTCATTGGTCTCCTGCTCCGGGCGGTTTGGCAGTCCGTCAGCTCCTGTCGGAGGAACCAAAATGAAACCAGTTCCCGTTAGGGAACATGTCGGAACAGGAGGCAGATATAGTCTCCCGCAACAGCTCCAATCCCGTGTCACTGAGCGAGGTGATGCCGTCGAATGATTAAAATCGATCTCTCCGAGCGGGGAAGTGTCCAGCAATAAGTGCACGCTTCGCCGTTGAACAGGCCCTGATCTAGCCAAGTAGAGAGACTCCGTTTTGTTCAGCAGCGAGCGTGTGGGGTCGTTTGATGTACCTCGGCTTACAGTAGATCATGCCTGTTGATGTGTAGTTATCGCACTAGCGGGTTATTTCTAAGCCAAGGTGGTCGCCTCAAAGAGCACCGTGTTCTATAAATGAACGTCTATTCTTTCAAACCAGACGGCCCTGTTCTCGGCCAGAAAAACACTCTTTGAATGAACATCTCTGACCTTCAGGGTGAGGGAATAGAGATGTAATAATAGGGTCGTGACAGCTTCAAGGTAGTTGACCCAGCTATAGATGGTCTTCCTCAGTTTGAGGTTCACCTCACTTCTCGTTGCATTCTCTCAACAGAAAACTCCACACCTTAGAGAGACCAGGTGGCAGGAGCAAATACAGGTGTCGGTTCTTTCTTATTTCGTCACACAGTTCAAAATGGATTAGTAACGTTAACTAGTTAGGCATGTCTAAATCTCAGAAAATACGAAGCAATTAATCGAACTTAACGTTAAGGCTCCTGTCAAAAGCAAGTGAAATGAAAGCGACTATCGAATGCAAATCCAATCAATCAAAGATGAGATATCAACCTCACTCGCAGTTTTGTTCCCTCTTTGATGCATACACAAGCCGATGCTCAGCCAGGAGCACGGTTCCCCGCAGAAATCGGCAGCAGCGGCGTGAATCGCGGTCGTTTTAAGAGACGCGTCGCACCGCGCAACGAAGCTCCAATCGTAGCTTAGCAAACCCCACATTTTTCCAGCCCCTTTCGACCAAGCTCCAATCTCTGAAGCTTCTCCAGCGCAAGATCGCATCTGTTACTGTGCTCCCTCATTTTAATCGCCCTCGCTAACAGCCGCCATCCTGAGGATGAGTTCAAGCTGAGAACTGCTTGAAGCCCATTGCTGGTCGTCGAATCATTAGCAGCCAGCTTTCTTTTGCCCTCATTCCGCTCCCTGCCATCGCTCCCCCTTCTCTCTTCTCACCTTCCACTCACTTCGCTACTCTTTCTAATTCCACCTCTGACCTGCGAGGTGTTTCGCCTTTCATTCCAAATCGTCACCCCTTTGGGTGCAGATTGACTCATTGCACTCAAAAACCAGCCTTCTCCGCTTTAGTTGGTGTAATCGCCCCCTCGAGCGATTGGCTAGGATTGACTTGGTCAGTCGAATCAGGCAAGCCGGCCTTTCCACCACACTCCATCCTCCTCAACTTTTCATTCAGCGTCTTGGTTGCTAGACAATGATGTGTCGTCGTGACTATTCGCAGGTTGTAGTCGACTAATGTTTAGCCTCAGCACCTAGTTCAGACAATGCCTCGCATCAAGCAGGAAAGTGGCAGAGTCCGCTCCATCGCAACGCCGGACTCGATTCCCGATATCCAATCTGAGACGCCTAGTGAACAAGTTCAGAGGCTCCGGCCAATCCGTTCGGCAGCACGTGAGTCTTTCCTTGATTTCTTCCTTTCCCAATTTCAACCTTCTGACCTGCTTCAGCAAGCATCGACACCCGTGTCCGGACCTCGACCGCTTCCGGTCTGCCCGGGGTCGTGGAAGACGAGGATGACGACTTAATGATGATGGAAGTTCGGCACAATCCAAAGGCTGAACACGACTTAATCCTGGGCTCGCAAAGTGTTCAAGGCTCGTTCGTTGGTGCAAATCGAGCACTTCGCGGTATTGGTCAGAAGTTGAAGGATATCAACGATGCCCTGGGCGAGCTCCAAGCCCGCGGCATCCAGCACGTCGCCAGCCTGCCGGAACTGGTTCTTGTCGGCGATCAATCTTCGGGAAAGTCAAGTCTGATGTCCGCCATTGCTGGTCTTAGTCTCCCCCGGAGCACTGGAACCTGCACGCGCTGTCCCATTCACATTCGCGTCTCTCGAGCCGACGAATGGTCCTGCCGCGTGTTCCTGAAACAGGACTACGAGTTCTGTCCGCCCAACCATCCACTCACGGAGCGAGATGTCACTGCGGCCAATAAATTCCCTCCTTGGATCAAGCTCGACCCCAGCCGTCAGGCGCGCCGCGAGTTCAAGACCGTGCGAGACCAACTAGACTCGGAGGAAATCGAAACTGTGCTCCGCTGCGCACAGGTGGCGATACTGAATCCGTCGACTCATTATCAATTTTTTATCCCGAAGTCGAGGGGTGAGGTTCCCGAGAGCACTCGCCAACAACATCTGGAACAGGTCAAGAAAAAGGAGGAGAGGGCTGAGGCTCAGTTCTCGCCCAATACCGTCGCTCTTGAGGTCAAGGGTCCCGATCTGGCGGACCTCAACTTCTACGATCTGCCTGGCGTGTTCATGACCGCCAGGCGTGCCGAGGACAGCTTCCTCGAACGTGTGGTGCAGAATCTCACCCGCGAGTACATCTCGCGCCAAAGCGCCATCATTCTCTGTGCAGTCCCCATGAATCAAGATTCGGAGAATTCGTTCGCTCTCAAAATCATCAAAGCCCAACGGGCTCAGAACCGGTGTATTGGCATCATGACTAAAGCTGATTTACTCCCAAGCGAGGATGGCGCTGCCTCGAGATGGCTTGCCATGCTCAACGGTGAAGCCCATCAGACTGGCCTTGGGTACTTCATCACCTCTCGCCAGGGTAGCGACCTGGAGGAGCAGAACAAGATGGAGGAAGCCTTCTTCAATCGTACTGCAGACGCCACGGGCGAATGGCCAGAAGCGTTCGACGATTTCAAGGAGAAGTGCGGTGTGGAGAAGCTTAAGGCATTCTTGTCAAGAAAGCTAGGCGAGGAATTTGCCAAGATGTGAGTCTTTTGTTCCTCAAAAGCATTGCGCTGCCTTCAACTCTGACATTTTCTAGTCTCCCAGAAGTCAAGCAAAAAGTCGAGACTCGTCTCTACGATATTGACAACCAGCTCAAGAAATACCCGGATCCTCCGCCGAATCCAGAGCTTGAGATCCACAAGAGCCTGGCAGAGTTCACCATCGGAGTCAAAAATCGGGTCACCAACCAAGACTTCGTGAGCGCTTGGGACGCACGCTTCGGCGAGCCTTTCAAAAGATTTATCATCGGTCTGAAGCCCAAGTTCAATGTTAAGGACAACGCGAAAGCTTCCATGCCGATCTGCATTGATCTGGAGAACGACAGCCCCTCCTCGTCGCCGACGGCAAGAAAACGCTCTGCCCCAGCAATGGACCCTACCGAGTCCAGCGCTACTCCCAAGCGCCAGCGTGCCCAGCAAGCCAACGGCATCGTCAAGACTGAGCCGCAGGACAACCCCTTCGCTTTGACACCAAACCACGTACGGAGTGGCACACCCTCAACGCCGTCTCGAGGCGGCCGGTCCAAGAGCCTGATGGACATTCGCAGCCTCATTAGACGTGCGGCGATTCCGGGGCAGCCCGGCCTCATCTCCGCGACGGTTTATGAACCGCTGTACACCGAGGCCGCCAAGACTTGGGCTCCTCATCTCGACTGGTTCATCAACAGCACCTTTGCCTTCCTTCAGGCCGAGATCTTGTCGATCCTCGACGCCGCGTTCACGCACCTCAAGAACCGCGCCGTGTACAAGGAATCCCTCGAGCACATGCGAGGCTTCATCGAATCGCAAAAGGCCGAGTTGCGCACACAGCTCCTCTTCATCTACAAGCTCGAATCCCAGCGGCTCTGCACCAAAGATGAGGAGACGCTCAAGCGCCACCAGGCATCCGAGATGAAAATTTTGGTGCGCCACCGCAACCACTTCCGCATCGCCGCCTTTAATGGCGAGGAGCTCCGTGCCGTCCCTAAGATGGAGGACATGACCGACGAGGAGCGGAAGCAGGAGGAGGCCAAGATGTCCAAGGAGCTCCGGAATCTCGGCCCGGACCCGTTCGAGCCTGAACTCGCCGTCGCCGCCTACATCCGCGGCTACTACCTGACGGCCGCCAACCGCTTCGTCGACTACGTCTCGATCCACGTCATGTCGGGTCTCCTTCCGCGTGTCGCCTCTGTTATCGAAAACTCGTATCTGCATGAGCGGCTGGGCCTGACAGACCGCGCCGCCACGCATGAGGTCCTGCAGCGCCTTATGTCGGAGGGCCCCGAGATTGAGCAGAAGCGGCGAGACCTTCGAGCCGAGAAGGAGACGCTCGACGGGGCCATGGACATCATCGTCAACCTGGAGCGCCGCGAGCGCGAGCAGGCGGCCGCTGCCGCGGCCGGTGCCTCACCGTCGCAGTACGGGAGCGGGTTTGATCACGCGTCCCAGGCTGATAGCCTCCTTGAGGTCGGGCACCCGAATGCTGTTGCCGGCGATCGCGGGACGATCTATTCGGCCACCGCGTTCGGCGATGCCTAACCATATCTGTTAAACTCGTGCAATGATCTACTGTACCCTTTACCTTTCCTGTTTCCTTGCTCTTCTCTTTATGTGATTTCTCTTGAACAGGATCAACGATGTGATAGACGGCGTACGATTCTATGGCCTTGGTTGGGTTGAAAAATCTTTGAATAACTAATCAACCCTGCTGGTACCGGTTTTTTGTCGGTCTTGGATGATGGCCTGGTTTATTTTCTGTTTGCGGGCTGCTATATATGTTTTGGACACGGCTTGGGTCCTTCCTGTTCTCTTGAGATTTACCTGGATATTCAGGGCAATGCCGATGGTGATTTCAGTAAGGGCTAACAGTGTCCTTCAGAGCGGCCTTACGTGTACTTGCTATTTGCTCTGAATCTGGATAATATTACTGTTTCTGGCAATTCGGCTTACACAGTGGATGAGCTCAAGAGTGGTTGTCACTCTTTGCAGGTTACCGCAACAGAAACTGTTTCCGAACCAACGCAAGTCTTGAGCGCTGCGCTTGTGCCACTGACCGTGCCAACATCTAGACATATACCCGCTGACGAGCCTCTAAAGTCAGCAAGTATGGATGCTGTTGAACACTCTAACCGGCTGAAAAGAGTTTTGTGAGGCTTATGACATAATTGAAGACGCTAGGCAGGGCTGTTTTGATTACATCGAACAAGCAAGTTTCACCGCTATTACCAGTCACCCTCATCCTCCTCGTCCTCCTCATAGTCCGAGTAATCGTACTCGCCGTCGTCCCCATTCGGACCAAAAGCATACCAAGTCTGGTGCACCTGCGTCATGTGCTTGTAGATTTCCGTCGCCGTGTCCGCGACCTTCTCGCCGCAATTGAAACACCAATGCTTTCCACACACGCACTCGATGTGGTCGCACCCGCTCACCTTCTCCACCGTCACTCCACAGTTAGGAGCTGGGCACGTTTTCGCCGTCTGCCGCTCAACATTGCATTCCTCGCACCTCCAATTCTCCAACTCCTCGGGCGCGCCCTGCGCGCAAACACGCTCCGCAAACTTCTTTGCAGACCCGCATCCCCCTGAACACCACGCGTACACCCACATGCCCTTGTCATTCACCGCGTCCCGCAACCCGCCCAAGAACCGCAGCCCGTTAGGCAGCTTGACCCTGTGCGTGGGTTGCCGCCGACAGAACGGACATGCCAGTGCTGCGACGTTGACGACTCGCCCTGGAGCGTTGAGGCCGTACCAGCCACGGGCGCACCCCGCGCAAATCCGCTCACGGCATCCCTTGCGCCCACCGCAGGCGAGGCGCAGGCGGCCGTGCACAAAATCGGAGAAGCAGAGGGAGCAGGTGCCGGCCTGTACACGGTGGTTTGTAATATGCTCGCCGAGGGTAGCAATCAGGGAGACCGTGTTGTGAATCGGCTTGCCTCGGATGGTGAGGGAGACGGGATCAGCTGTCTCTTGAGCGGCTGGAAGAACAGCGATTTTGGAGGGGAAGAGGTGTCGGTTCCCTTCCTGGGTACAGGTGGCAGTGGAGATAATATGGAAGAGGGAGCGGTTGGTGAAAGGGGACGGGATGGTCTCGTCGTCGTTGCGGAGGAGCCAGGCCGTGCCATTCTCCTTAGCAAGGGCGCGTGGCGTGGTGTCCGCTGTGACAATGGTCGTAGGGGTCCCCGCTGTACAGGCAGGACATTGGTATGTAGAAGGCTCGAAAGACTTCGGCCGGTAGGCGGCAGGCCAGATGATGCGGCTCTTGCACTTGGTGCACTCAACGCAAGGGGCTGTCGTCGAGGCCTGAGTGTTGGGGTCGAATTCGGAGGTTGTACCGCGCTGTCGGCAATAATGGCACTTCGGGCGGACGCGGAGGTCTTCCGGGTGGTACACCACGTACTGTGCTCTGCAGTCTTTCATGTTGCACTCTGTCCACGTCGCCAGAGTGCTGGAGGTGTCATCCTTAGAAACACCCCCCTGAATGAAAGCTTCGCGGGCATCCATGCTCTCCCACGCGTGCTTCACCGCACACAATCCGCACACACGGTCGCTAGCCATTACCGTCACGGAGCGGGGGAAGTGGCACGCCTTGCAGTTCACCACCGGTCCCAGAGGTGCCTTGCTCTTGTTTGGTGTCCAGCCCACCTTGGCCATGAGCTCCATGTCCAGATTCATCTCCAGCAGTTTGTAGTTGACGAGGCTCTCAAAAAGCTTGCGATCCTCCTCCTTCAGAATCCTCTCGTTGTCCGCGCCTGTTCGCGCGTCGGCCACCGAGAGCTGGTGTTTCTTGTCGGCTTCGAGAAGCAATGAAAGACATTGCGTATTCCACGTTTCTGGAATGTCCAAAGTGTTCCAGATATCTCTCGAAGCCATGAGCTCGGTGTATGCGGCTTCCTCAAGCGGCTTGATTCCCATGCGCAGGCTGAGAGCGGCTAACAAGGCTGCGGGACGGGCGGTGAGCATCGTTCCCGGAAGTACCGCGTGAAGAAGCACCCTCCAAAACTTCCTCTCGTGTGCCTGCTTGGCCAAAGCCATAGGAATCCTTGGAACTTCTTTTTCCGGTGTGTCCTTGACATGGGCAGGAAGCTCCTCCTTCGAATTTACGTACGTCATGCGAGTGAGAATGCGGCCGAGGCGGCGCAAGATGCGAGGGTCGCATGACCGACCAATCTCGAGGAGTTCGTCGCGCGTAAATGTTGTCGAGCTCCCCGTGTCTTCCTCTGCTTGCCCGGACGTCTGAGAAAATCGTACTGTTGGGTCGAGCAAGACACATGGGTACCGGCTCTCGTCGGGAACCGCGGCGATCATGTCGGTAATCTCTCCCACAAAATCGTACGAGGCCTCTAACCACTTCTTCATGTCTTCCTTCTTCTTGAAACTTTCTATCCTGTTCACTTCCAGACCGAAATTGGTAATCAACTGGTCGCGGGCCGGGTTGAGCCGGTCGTTGCAAACGGTCCGCCATAGCGAACCAAAAACGGGATTCAAAGCAATGGCCGACACATCAGTTTCAATGATCTGGGTCAGTTGCTCGATGACAATCTCCCTGTATTTGGGATCCTCTCGGTACCGCTTAGAGAAGTCCATGGGGTGCTCGCGGCGGGGGACAATCCCGGAGAGTGTCTCTATGGAGACGGGGTCGCGACGCATGTTGGCCTTTAGTGTTTCCCTGTCATTCTTCTTGGACGAGGTCGGTAGATATCGGAAGCTGCTCGAGTCCTTCTCCGATACGAGCTGGTCGATGGCGCTATGGTCGATGAAATCGACCCGAGTCGCAATCAGTTGTTTTTCCAGCACAGCACCCTGCTTCTCTGCGCCCATCCCATGCAGCAGAAGATTAACCGTCAGCTTGGAAATGGTTTCCGGACTAGGCTTCCTCGTAATCTCCAAACATACGCCTCCGGTGCGCGTTGAGAGGTACGTAATCATCGATTCTAGGTCGAGGTCTTGCCAGTAGCCGCCGATTTCAATGATCCCAAATACCTGAGCCTTCTTGTCGCTGCTGCTCAACGTGTTGGCTACACTGACCCAATCGGTAAACAGTTTGCCGCTCCCGCCGTAGGCATCAGTCTTTGTGAGCTCGTCCTGTTCTTTCTCCCACAGGCCGCCGTCCGCCTCGGTATGTGGGAGAGCGTCAGAGTACAAAAGGATGATGGTCTTCGCCTCCGGACGCATGACCTGATATGCGAGTGCCAGGCCGGTTCTTGTCGCCTCAGCCCAGTCGCCGCCACTGAGCATCCTCAAGCTTCGAACAAAAGAAAGCAGCGCATCCTGGGAGATCTCGGACTGAGCATCCCGGCTATGCCAGCCAGACCAGTCTGTGCATCTGCCATGTTCGGCGTAGTCTCTGTAGGCGATAACACCAATTCTGGAGAAGCAACCGGTCATTGTCGAGATGCTGATAATGTCTTGGAGCGAGCTGTTCAGCGACTTGAGGAAAGCACCCATGGACAACGTAGCGTCAGTGACGATCAAAAGATCGTAGATCTCTGAATGCGCAGCAGCCATGTTGTCGATTTGGTGAACAGTTTTGCTAGGATACAGTCACAGTCGATGTGTTGAAAGGATGTCATAAATCGGTGAATTTTTTCAATAGGTTTCGTTGGAAGCGTCGCGGCTGAGAGAGGCAATGATGCTCATAAGGTGCCGACGGGACCCCTTAGTGACGACGCAATTCGCAAGCCTTCATAAAAAATAACGATCAATTAGGAAAACAGGCTTCGCTTCCTGACGGATTCCACTCTTATAAACACAAAGGAAGGGCGCGATTGAGGACGGACGTGAGTAATACAGGCTTTTTGTACGGCGTGACTCAAAGTCTACAATTGCTGCAGTCCGTCCTCGCGCTGCCTGGTGGTTTGAGCTTCGGTTGGCAGGCTTACACTACTCAAACCGTCCCTCCCCATGGCTGAAGTTCAAACTAACCAAATCCTGCAAGTACAGCCGCAGCGATCGCCGCACGCATGCAAGGCGAAGTGGGTACAGACCTGGTAGATCGCTTTGATTTGCCGGCGTCTCGCTCAACGCATCAGTTGGCTCCTTCAAAAGGCCAGCAGCAACCAGCAGTCGCGTTAAATTAAGCGTCAATGGGCGGTCGGAAGCCAAGTCAAAGCTGAGATTGGTCAAAAGCAGCGTTTCCAGCCGCGCGCCAGGAATGCTCGCGTGGGTTAACATTAAGAATTAACTATACGGTCGCGCAACAAGTTGAGTGCGAAGCCGTGTGCGACTCGTCTGTAAGAATATACCTGGAAAGCGCCCAAGACTAAACAACAACCACATTACCCGGATGAGGCGACATCCGGCCCCTACTGTCACCAGAATAATGTGATAGAGGTGATACGCTTCGCGCGCCTTCCCTGGTTAGTGTTCCATCTCCTGGTACCCTACTTCCCGGGCTGCCTACTTCCCCCAAATTCGCCAACTCCAAGCTCTCGGCGACTCCTGCTCCCTCTCCCGCACGCTCGGTGTTTGACTCCATGAGATACTGCTCGTGAAGCGACGAGGGAGGTCCCACGAACACTTCCGTCCCGTTCTTGTCATACGCCGGCGGCGGCGTGTTTCCTTGTGAGCCCGTCCCGAACCCAAAGCTTGACCCTCCTGTGCCCCGCCTGTGATGTCCCCGGCCGTGACCCTGATTGGGGCGGCGGAAGACGAAGAACCAGAGAGCGCCGACGAGAAGTATGACGACGACCGGGACCACAACGCCAACTGCGATTTGTGCTGCGTGAGGGAAGCCACCATTCTGGGGAGTCGCTGTCGTCGTAGAGGTGCCCGTCGAAGAGGGTTGATCGGTTGATGTTGGTGAAAGGGTTAGGGTGAGCGATGTCTTGGACACGGTACTTGATCCAGACCCTGTGGACGAGATAGATGGGACACTTGTAGAAACCGAAATGGATGTTGTCCTCGAGACGCTTGAAGTAGATGTCGACACGACGGAAGAAAATGTTGTTGACGTGGAGGTAGCGGTGCTCGATACGCTGATACGACTTTCGTTGACGCAGTACGGCGACAAGCTATCGGCTGCCATACACATCTGCCCGTTTGCACAGCAAATGGAGCCGCATTGAAAGTCACCAGCAGCGCATACCCGAACACAGCCGGCTGTGTCTGCCCCTGCAGGACAACAAAAGAATGCTCCATTGCTAAGGGAACAAGTTTCTCCAGCGCCGCCTGAACAGAAAAAGCTGGGTTAGCCACTCCACGCGCTTTCATATGTTTTTAAAAGTTCACGTTTTGAAATGGAAGAGCTGACGTACAGCACCATCCGCCCTGGGGGCATATTGTTTCGTCGGGACCGCAAGTGGCTTCCTCCAACTGACGGCTCCAATGGGCCGCACCGATGCCGTTTCCAGAATCAGCGGGCCGGGCTGGGCGGAAGAGAAACGCAGCGGGGGCCACTAAGCCCGCTGTTTGCCGGTGTGTCAGATCCAGCTTTTTTTTTTTTTTGTTTCTTAAAGGCTGCCGCCCGTCGCTCTTGCGTTCTGGATGTTTTGTGTAAGAGAAGTTCGGGATGACGCGAAACGATGGTAGAACAATGGCATGTCAGGAATTGGGACTGGACGGAGGATAAAGGGCCTGGGCACTTCCTCTTCTCTGAGCCATGTTGATCGTGATATTGGCCCGTGCAGGTGATAAGTGCTGCTTAGCCGTCGATCAGCTTTTTGGTGGCGCCTCGATCATCGTGGGGGGCGGATCAAGATTGGTCAATTCGGCTGGTGTTTGCCGGGCTGCAGGTGTATCCGTGATTTTGAAGTGAGCGCTAGCTGTATCCACAATTGTGCGAAGGATCTTCTCCAGCCTGAAGTTTAATATCATTTGTTTGCCCTGATGCCAGATGTGACAGGATTTTGTCGAGCGTGTATTTTTTTTTGTTGTTGTTGTTGTTGTTGCTGTTGAAGACAAGCTTCCGACAGCTCCTCGGTATCGATGAATAGCATTGACGGCGGACCGAACTCGTTGGTAATGATAGATGGTCATGCGAATCAGTGCAATGGGCTGAACGGAATGACTGTACGGATCTGTATAAGTTACCAAGACCTGGCGAGACTTTGCAATTTCCCGCTGCAAGGCGCTTCTGCTAGTGGAATCCGTGCCTTCTTGGCTTGTCTGTCAGGTTTGAAGGGCATTAGCATGAGATTGTCCCAAGACGCGCCCTGAGACAAGCCCACGATTAACCTCTACTGGCATTGTACAATGCAAACCAGGTTGAATTGTCGCCATTGAGTTTAAAAATTGAAAAGAACGGAACATGTACAAAGGGAAACAAGGTATTCAAAAGGACAGGGGTTATTACGGGGAAGGTATCGAAAAGGGAATCCTTCACGGTGTCTTCATGAGACCATCAAACTCTGTTATACCCGTGGTGTACACGCTTGAAAAACTTCAAGTTACAATACCCTTTTTGGCTTGCTACAGTAACAACTAACAACAATTTAAGAGGCTTGATACTGACAACAGAAATCGAGGTGCATGGACCCCAAAGGCTGGCTTCTAGTATCTCCGTTAGCGTAGCGCTTGCACCAACCAAACACACAACACACACGTGAGTAGTGAGCTGATGGCTCGTGCTCAGCGCTCGAGCCACCCTTGGCGCAGCGGGGCCACCCCTGCATCAAGCGGGCCAGGCAATTGGAGACAAGGATGAGATGAGCCGAAAATCTGAGCGGCAACGCAAGAAGACAACCGCACGCCGAACAATGCGACGACCGCGCTTGGGAGCATCATCAACGTCCCACCGTCCGTCGTTCGGGGTTGCTCATTTTTAGGCGGCCATTCCTTCCTTATGATCCCACCGCGCTAGTTTCCCCTGCGCGGGAACTGCTGTCATTTGTTGACGTCTTTCTTCTTCTTTTCGTTTAGTTTCTCGAGGCACTTTCCGCTCTTGCCCCGCTGGCAACGCCAGGCCTCGCGACGTCATGGGCAACTGTTCGTCTTGCGTCGGCAACCGCCGCCGCCGCGATGAATTCGACGAGGTAAGGTGACGATATCGATCCAAGGAGATACCTAGGCTGATGGTTTCTGCGCAGGAGGAAGACGAATCACAACACCTCTTCGACGACCCCAACAATCTGCATTATGGCAGCTTCGATCAACAGCACATGATGATGGGCCAGGAGGACCCCCAAGAGGTCCAAAGAGAGATTGAGGCCCTGCAAAGAGTGGTGGCGCGCACCTCCGAGTATGTCGAATGCCAACCCTCCCATTGACAAACCAGACCCGCCCGTTCCTCGTTCCGTTGGCCCCTAAGCCTTCTTTACACGACCTCGGAATGATGCATGCTAACCAGAACACACAGTGCCATGGTCGACATTTACGACATCGTACCCCAAGATAAAACTGCCCAGTCCTCTCCCGGTCCCTACGTCTATGTCGGCCAGGACGCAACCACCGTCCGGTACCAGACTCTGCTCTCTAAACTGTCTTCCCATGACGACCTCCTACCTGCTGCACGCGTTGATTGGGGTTCTCCTGACGATGACACCATCGAGATGCAGCAAGGTACCGTGCCAATAAAGGTTGACGGCAGCGAAAGTCTCGTTGGAAACTTCGCCGATGCAGCAGCAGCTATGCGTTGAGGTGTCTAGCCTTGAATAAAGCGTTGCGTCGATCCTCGTCTAGCTGTTCTCTGATGGATTGATACGGCAGGCAGCCGTGCAGCGCGGAAGGGTGCGGCGCCTATTGACCCATGCCGTCTTATGCCGGTTCCGTTCTTTTGGAATCCGCACGCCCTCTCCCTGAGCGGCGTGCGAAGCCCGGACCAGCCAGTATTCGGCAGATGGGCGTTGATGGTCGCGGCGGCCATGCGGAACAGTCCGATTCAAGATTTGATACCCATAGAAGTGGTTGACGCACCGCAAATACTGCTCCGTTTCCAACTGTTTAGCAAAGCCGCGGGATGGATGGCATCCGAACGCTGTTCCAGGAAACAGGGGATATGGGGCCATACGTGCTGCAATTTGTACCCTGTGCCAACCCAATCCAAACACAAATGTTTTCTTTTTGTTATTTACTGTCATTATTTATCTTCATTCAACCAGCCAATCAATCAAAGTCTACTTTCTCAGCGTATCTTAGGTGCCCCGTTGACGGGTGGGTGCGGAAGGTCGCACATCTGTCTCTATAATATCAGTCATGCGCCCGAGGGATGTTACCGCTTTGCTGTGATAGAAGTTTGTATAAACGGTAGACCCCGTCCTTCGTCTCATGGTCTCGGGCATCAGCAGTTAATGCCCACTTTCGATCGCTCAGGAAGTACGTGGGCCGCTTCTTTGTTTTGCCCCGAGTGGTGATGGCAAGCCGTTACCAGCTCACATCTTCACGAGCTTTATCGATAGCCTCCTTCCCTCGATTATGCTAACTGATCATAGCAGCCGGGAACAGGTGACTGCGTGTGGTTCACTGCTCATGGTCGGCCCATTAAGCGGCCTGCAGCTCGCAGATGACCATTCACGAAAGGAAGGGTCTACCGCGAGTCGCTCGGGCGGGGCTAGGCTCCAGGAGCTCAGGGCGCTGGATTCCAGCAGATTCGGAAAGGCTTACAGCAGGCGAAGACATACCGCAGCCAAGAAGTCACGTCACCCAGTGGTGCGCTCAGCAGCCACCGGGAAGTCTTCAAACCGCTACCAGCAAAGCGGGCCGGATTGCTACCTGGCATCCCCGAAACGTTCCCTATCCGACCCACCTTCAAGCACTCCTTGGTCTTGCACTCCTGGGTCATACCTTCTGTTGAAGCTGGCCTTGAGACTAGTCGGAGTTCCGTGGACGCTGTCTGGCCACGCCACTCAACGAAGTCAACGGCAAAGCCATTACGTCCCAGTTGCACTCGAAATGTAACCATCGTTAACCATACTCTAGCCGAAGTAATCCCAAATCGTTGCTATTTGCCGCTTTTCGGCAGTCTTCGCATCCTCTGAAAGTTCCTTGCCCCGCGGGAGAAGAGCCTGGCCCCCGTTTACCGCGTTCGTCCACTATCAGTGAAGTATTTTCTGGTGACAGACGCCGCCCACGCTGCATACGTTGCCTCCAAACCAGCTTTTCGCCTATCATGCGTCTGGGATGACAGTCTCTTCTGCCCCCTCGTCATCGCCTGCATGTTCTAGGATGGCTCACTTGATAAGGAGAGTCCACGATCCTGCTACTGGGCTACGCTTTCTAGATTGCCGAAGGCAAATCACGCGGACGATGTAGCCTGTGGTGTTCCCTTGCCTGTCGTTTTTCTCGATGACACCGTCCCACATCATTATCTGCAGATGGAACCAGTGACGAAGAGCTAGAGCGAGTGGGGATCACTTCCGGCTCTGCCGTTTGTAGATCCGCTTCCCGCGAGGTTAGAGCCCACTTCCGCCTTTTCGCAATCCCCCCTATGTATGCCATACTGCTTCTTTGAATTCAGCTCGCGAAGTTTTCCTTCGGCTGGTGGACAACAAAAGAAGTCGTCGAGGAAGAGGTGGAGCACAACAGCCCAACCAGGCTGCCACATGGTTGGTGTTTGGCCATTTTCTGGCTCTCCTTTCCGCCTGATTATGACGAGCAACGGGAAGCGGAAGAACGCGTTGCCCGTCCAGCGGGGACCTGATGGCAAGGGCCTGCATGAAGAGCTAAGGAGATATCCTTGTATTTGACTTTTTTCAAGAGAGAAAATGTCTTCCTCCTGTCCCGCCCATCAATAACCCCCATTGCTGAGGGAAAGTCCTGTATCCCTTTGCCACTTCTTGTCTTGATGCCCAGATCATACAATACCCGTCACCGGATGTAAAACCACCCTACCAGGAGAAATACTAAACGCGCACTTTTTGAAACCAATAGGCGGTAAATAAGAGAAAGGGAAACAGAATGGATACCCGTCGATGTCCGAGCCTCCACCTCCAGCACCTTGCAGGAACATTGCAGGTCCGACACACAAATGCCCCATGTCCTCCATCTCCTTCCCTCCCTTTTGGTTCCGCTCATTCCTGCAGTGACCGCTCATAGTGAACATGCCGTCATCATTTCTGCGGAAGGAAGTCCCTGCCCGAAAGATGGCGGGGTGGTGCACGCATTACCATCGCGGCAGTGTCCGCAGAACGATGGGGAGGAAAATCAGGGTTCCTCTGCATGCTTGGTGGCTCTTCCGGCACCTCATTCCGCCTTGCTTCTGTTAATCCCCTCTTCGTGTCGATCTCTTTCGGAATCGGTCCCTCGAAACGACCCCCTTTTCGTCCTTCTTCCCTCTCGTCCACTCTCGTCTCTTATTCTTCTTGGTATGGCTCATACTGGACATGAGGCGAACCAGAAATAGGGAAAGACAAACGAGACACAAGATGACAGAGCAAAGAGAGGTTAATCGACACCGAACAAAAGATCCCAAGTCATAATCCGGGGACCTCTCTAGTAGCTAATCGAGTTCTTCCTTAACTCATGATCAGCCCAGATCTTCTGGATCTGGTGGTTGAGCTCTCCGATTTCGCGCTCGGTCTTCTCGATGGTGGCGCGGCGGTTGCCCTCGCAGCGCCACCGTTTGATGTCCTCGGTCATCTTGGCCACCCGCCGCTGCTTCTTCTGGATGGCGTCGCAATTCTTGCACAATGCTCCCTCCGTGTTCGTACGGTAGATGAGCTTGAGCCCGCACGTTTCGCCGGTGCGGTATTCCTTGGGACACTGCTCGCGGAACCTGCCCCATTTCCACCATCCGCAGCTCCAGAGTTGCTGGTCGAAGTAGCACATGGCTCACTTCTATTTTGCTGCTTGCTTGTTTTCTTGCCTCCGTCGTCGCGCGAGACGGGAGCGAGAGGTTTGATCTTTGCACTTCAACTGTTTTCTTTTCTTTTGTTTGTCTCGCCTCTTTCCTCAAGTTTGTGTTCGTCTTGAACCTCCCCTCGTATATCTGAGGTTGTTGTATTTGTCTATATCGGACAGTCGTATACTTCCAAGGGTGTTTCGGGATACTCGAAGATGAGAGCCTCTTGAGCTGGACCTCAATCGTTTGGTTCGTTTCCGTTCGCCCATCCACAGCGTAGTGCCGGATTCGTACGTTGAACCATATGATGACGGGCAATACTCGTATCTAGCCAAGTAGAAAAAAAAATTATGGTCAGCAACGTGCTTGCCTTTCTTGTCAGATTCTACCCCCAACCCATCCTGAAGCAGACGGGTAACTCGAGGACATGGATCTGATTTTTGGGTTGCCGTCGCAGAGATGGCTGGCAGACGGGAGCATTGTACACTCACCTTGTTTCACTCTTCGTAAACGAATGTATGATTAAGGAGCCGACGACAGCGACACGGTTCCAAATCAGAAGCTTGTGGTCTTGGGATGTCTTGGAAGGTTAGGTGACTGTTTATGTTGATGTTGTTGACTCAAACGGTGAAACAAGCGAAGTTTCTCTCAAGATTATACTATGCAGAGAACATTCGTCTGTTGAGGCCGGTGGCATAATGGAGCCCGTTTGAAGTTGTTGTTGAGGAACTGGAGAGGACTTATACTCGGCGTGTCGACGCTTCCGTCGACTCCCCGAAGGGGTTGAGGATGTTTGATCTCTGGCAACTGTCCATGTGCCAGGCGGTTGCAGGGTTGATGTTGGAGGTAGAAAACCGTAACGTGATGTAGATTTCCCATTTACATGAACTGAACCGGTACTGTACCTTCCCTACCCCTGGTTACCCCAGGAGTGATGTATCGTCTGCCCTACCCGTCAATCGTCAATCACGGCCGCCATCACACCTCGACTCAACGGTGTACTTGCCCCGTAGCGATTAAAGAGCCACGCACGATGCCCACCTTTGGCCGGCAAATTAACACCGTCGAACAGGCCCGCGTTCGGGTCCCCGTGGTTGGAAGGCCGCCATAGGAGCCACGTTGTAAACGGCCTCATTAGCCAGGGGGAAGAACACACACATACGTGGGTTCTCCACCACACTATGAACTCATCATACATAGGTACCCATCAGGACGTACATGCATAGGAATTCATGGTTGGCTTCGGGGCAAGGCTACGTGGATACCGAGGTGGCCAAATCAGGTACCGGCCGCTCATTGATACCAAAAAGGGGCGACTTTGTCGTATGTACATGGGTTGCTGCGCCTTTTCGGTTCAAAGGCCCCTGTCCATTGGCCCGAGATCTGGCAATGTATGCGGTGGCGGGTTGGCAGAAAACGTCCGCCTTGTATGTTATAGTCGACAGCTTTTTTTTTCCTCTCCTCTTGCCCTTTTCAGGCTGGGCACTTGCATATATGCACGGCGCGTCTTCACCTCGGCAACAGTTCCGCGTTGTTGTGGCCTGCGGCTGACAGCAAAGATTAGAGCCCAATGGCCGTTGGACGCGGCCCGGTTTGTAACCATCGCTATCGACAGTCGGCGATCAAGTACCCCGCTGTCTAACACTAAGAGCCTTTACTCTGTGGATCATTAAGAGGATCTACCCGCTCAAAGTGCTGCGGATGCCCCGGCCAGACCCCTTCCGGCGGCCCACATGGCAACATCTGTTCGGCTTGACCTGGTCAGACTGGCCGCAGTTTTGGGCCGGAGAGGGGGGGGGAGGGGGGGTATGTTTGCTAAGATCCCCGGGGGGAGGTGGGGTTCAGCTAGAAGCCAATTCTCAAATCATCCCCAACTAAAGAGAAACATCTCTCTTTTGTAGTATTGGTGAAGAGGAGAGAGACGAAATGTGTGAACCAGAGTTCACCAAAGTTCACCAAGTGACTGCCGGACTGGCGTGTAAATCAGAATCTCTTGGCAACGCCGGATTCAACGGCACCATTCCCCCAGAAAGTCGCTGAACAAGTTGGTGCCGAAGAGCCGCGTCCAGCCACTCACTTCTCATAGCAAAGAAGGTCTTACTTTGAAGCAAACCATCATATATTAGCCCAGTTGGTGAAAATTCAGCCCACCGTTATAAGGATCGCATAAGAAATAGACTTTGTTTGCCAACGTTCGCTCCCTCATTTCACTATTAGAATTGGCACATTGTCTTCCTGCTTTTTGTTGCGGAGCGAATTGGGAAGCGTCGGAGGAAGACAAAACACAGCTTTGCATCAAAGATACTGACAGCGTCGAGGGAAGTCGGGCCCTCCTCGTCTGGACTTGATCATGGTACTGCGCATTTAAGCATGACTGCAGTCCGATGAAAAGCAAGCCGTCATTCCTTGCAACTATTTCGTAAGCCTGAGATGTCTCTGAGCCCGCTGGCTAAATATTGTCTGAGTGTGGTACTGATGAGGACTGCCGTTGTCAAATCTCGAGAGTATGCCGCGCTTTTCTCCCCAGGGCCTGAGAGCTGCCGTCCGAGCAGACCCCCACGGTCTGGTCGGTCTATCTTAGCGTATGACAGACAGATTGACCCACTGATCCGGTTCCCTCAAGGCCTAGAAGTACACCAACCGCGACTATGCTCCGCTTCTGCGGCAAAGGTAACACCACCGGCGGCCGTTTAAACAGGGTCTGCTCGCAGGCACTCGCTCTCACATGAACTGTTCTCCATCTACCAAGGCCAAGGATCCGCCCAGGCAGCGGCAGACCTGTGGTGTGGCTAGGCGGGTGTACTTGTAGCTGAGAAACTCCACAATGACCCGCTCGCGTCGATGGTGGGAGGTTTATGAGTCGGGTATGTGACGTGGCGGCTTGTGACTAGCCGTTACTACTCGGCTAACAATTCTATTATCCTCTACGCCATCCGTATTGGGGTTGGTTGCATGGGTTGTTGCCGTGTGTTCGAACAATGTAGCATGGCGTCTTGTCTCAAATGATTTCTGGAACACTGCCCAACCTTCTATGCGTCCAACAAAGCCTGCTTAGGCTGACAGTTTATGGCGCGTTACATGTACATGCACCAGGTTAGATTGACTCGTTAGCACATAACACCGACGGAATAAAGGAAATCATATTGCCACCTGAAGTAACCGCGAGTTTCGGCAACTGACCAGCGGGGCACCGGCTAGAGAAGCCGGTCGCGATCGTCAATACGCCCGATCGATGGCCAGGCGTAAATCTGATTCTGGTATGGTTTCTGGGTCGCAGTGGGAGAGGCCTGAATGATGTGCGGGATGTGAGAGAACGAGTACATACAAGTCACTCACTTTGTCCCGGGTAGCCAGCCTTGCAATCAAGCCTGGCTTTGTCATGTTTGTAGCTTGAATGAAACGAAACTGACAATTGATGGCTGAGATAGGTTTGGCCAGAGTCGGCCAGCTCATCGGGCGGTCCACTATGGGGGCGGTGACTTACAGGTCATCTTGCTTCCCTGTGGGGTGATGCAAGCGTGATGATCACAAGTGGTTGCGGGATGGATGCAAGGCTATTTCTCTGACACGCCGGGCAGAACAATATCCGGTTCAGCTCTCGGCCGGTCCAACCTTGCTTGTTTCCACTGAATGAACCCGGGATGATCAAACCGGGGGACCCATTCCGCGACCAGTTTCGTGGATTGGGTCTCTCCGTTTTGGAAATATCCTCCTGCCGGTGTAGGCATGCGGCCGTGGCTTGGCCGGACCGGAATACCTGCATTGTCGCCTCGAGAGGCAAAAAAAAAAGGAAGCTCCTGACAGCGGACAGAAACACATTGTACACTTCCTTTTCAGCCATGGCACTGCGCCACAAGCAGTTAACATGACAATGATTTGAAATTCGGACAACAAAGGATGCAACGCTGCAGCGTGATGAATCAAATGGGCTTTCCGCGACCCTCGAAGCGGCCGGGTGGAGTGGAGTGAAAGAGCCGTCTTAAGGGGTCAATGTAGCGATGGCCGTTCAGGTATATGGCCGTTCAGGTCGACCACGGATGACTCGGAGGCCTTACGAGGCACAGCTTCATGCGCCGTCTTGCGGTCTCACCTTAGATAGATTCCGGAGGTGGCAGCCCGTCGATCGTTTTGTTGCTCTCACGATTATGAGGTTGACTAGAGCGGGAGCGGCCCGTCCCATTCGGCAGAGCGTATGTCTACTCGTTTCATATAATTTCGTTTGTGAGCCTCTTTGCCACATACTGTTTATCCGCCGGATATGGCGACCATGGCGCCCGTTTAATTTCCTCTGAACCGTATCTTATCATGGTGGTGACCGTTAGCCAGCACGTCTCAAATATTGTGCTGTTGGATCACCAAATCTTCCAAATGTGGCAACGAACTCACTGTTTAGTCTTACAGCGACAAAGCGTTAGGCGGGGCAAACCAGGGATCTTGAAGCGCCTTCGCCCTCCGCCGACTTGTCCTGCAAAAGTCTGGCAAAATTTCCTTGGAATGGCAATCTTGTGAACTACGGCGATATTTTCGGGCGTCGAAAGCAACAACATATAAACTACTTCCTTGTTTTTAGTATTAATTGACTTGCTGGACCGGTGCATGGTTGATGCAGGTACTTGTACTGAGTATCACGCTTGATATCGAAATGACAGGGGCGACCGATTTAGCTCGGGGCCGCGGGCTGAAGCGATCGACTCAGAGTCCAGAGACAGGGATGTTACAGGGGCCCTTGCGGGAATGCAGGCGCGGAAAGCTGGTGTTTGGGGAGCAGCCTCACAGAAGCATGTTGGGCGTTTCTATTGGCTGGATCAAGGTCAGGGAGGCAATGTTACAGGGACAGGCCGCAAACAGGGTCAAGCTCAATTGCAAAGCGTCAACGAATGGTCCCCCAGGTCGCGGAATTCGAGTATTCGGAAGCCTCCACCGAACTTTCGCCGGATATGTGACTCCAACCGCAGCCTGAAACGCAATGTGAAGGTTTGACGCTGACCAACGCTAAAACATGTCCTTAATTCACTGCATGTTCGGGGCTTTGGAAGAGTTAAAAAGTCGAAAGGTCGACGAAGGCCCCGGTGTTGCACGAGGAGCCATCGACGCGGCAATGTCCCCAAATGCCGAGCTCCAAGAGACGCCGAGATTCCGTACTCGTGTGAGCTCGAGTGTACCAACGGCGGTCGGTTTTTCGGGATTGGATTGGTGTTTTGCTGCTGGGATTGGCCGCCATTTTCCATGCTCGAAAAGGTAAACGCTGGGGGTGATAAGGAGGCCATGGCCGCATTATTTGAGGCCAGTCCCGCTGATCCAATGTCACACATCAGTGCCCGCGATCTGGCCGAATTTTGCTGGTTACTGTGGGTAGAGTCCGCGGTGACAAGGGCAGGCATGCTTGGAAGAAGTCATGGCCTTATCAGGCATCAAGCGCGCGAGGTTTCCACACTCACGCTCAGGGAACTGCACGCCCTAAAGCCCCATGGTTGAATATCCCCCACGTAGAGAAGCCAGTCAGCAAAGGTTTTGACCCCGGCAGTCACCGAAGGCAGGGGAAGCGAGCAGTGGTTTACAATAGATTTCTGACAACGAAGTCATTGAAAAGCCCACCTGCAGCTCCCCGACAGTAGTTCGCGCAATGCACTCTTCCCCGTACGCAGAAGCAGCGCACATCATGTGCAGCGTTGCCTTGCATGCGATGGTAGTGGGTCCACATCCGCGAGAAGTGTTCGTATTTGATTCGCGGAAGGAGTGTCCTGGCCTTGCCTTACAAGTTTGGAGCACTTGAAAGTGTGAAATGTGTTGCGAAGTTGTTCGAGTGCGCTCTAAAGAGATGAATCCGTCAAGGATTAAGTTGGTCTTATAGCCTGGGGAGCTTTAGAGCAATGAACCAAACACAATTTTCAGCACCAACTATAGCACCATCTTTGCTTTCCAAGGTTGGAGGTTGAGGCAGGCAGTCATTTCGGGTTCCGAGACAACCCTCGTGGCAGGTGATAAGGGTGCGTCAGCCTCGTCCCTCTCGTGGGGCGCTGTCCGTGCCCCGCCTTCTTGTTACGGTGGCCCACTTTTTCACAGTGCATGTGGACCGACGAGTTGACATCTCGAGATATCCAACCGAGGATGAACCTGGAATGTTTTATCTCAGTTTTTTTGCAGTAGCTTGGGCAGAATGCCAGCGTGCTTTATTGAGAAGTATTACTCAAGTATACTTTGCTCATTATCGAAACCTTGAGTTTCTAGAGAGATACACAATGAAGAAAGAGACCAAGCCGCGAGCAAAGTGCCGCTGGCCGGAGGAAGATCTAGTCTCACTGTGTAGGGCGCACCGTCTGAAACTCCAGATCAGACGACGAGGGGTCGGCTGTTGTGCTGTGCAGTGCCTGCCACTGAATCAGGCGCTCTCTGTCTCGTGCCTACTCCTTGCTTCGTCATCTCCCAGATTACGAACTTGTGGTCCCTCACAACTTTAGAACGACGGCAAATCTCAACACATCGCTTACGACCGACAGACATCAACAAACCCAGGCCGAATTATTGAAATCTTGGAGAGTTGGCACTTTTGGTCTACATTATTTTGGTCTCCCTTCTCAGATTAACCCAGAAGTTCTTTTTGATATTCATTTATTGTTGTCCAAATCCGATGCGGAAACCCTCACTTTTCGCTTCAACGTGCTGCTCGCAACTGCATATTTGTCGCTCCTGCTTCTCCCAGCCACGACCAGGTAAATACCTGGGTGAAACCATCACCGGCAACCTCTACTTACCGTGACATCTGACGACGCCTCCTGCGACTACCATCTGCACCTCCCCCTCGTTTCGACTAGGCACTATTGGTATCTCTGAGTTTTCATTCTGCGGCCTAACCGGCGACCACCCTTCCAGGATTCCTTGCTTCGCGCGATCCTGTTTAGCCGCGCCGAGTAAAACCACCCGGAAACTGTTCTACGCGCACTACGCGCCGGTCGGCAAAACGGAGTGGCACCCGCCCTAATCGGCGCTGACCCGCGATTGGCGGCCGCTCACAGGATTGGGTGGGAGATACTGTAACAGGGAATCGAGAGACAACCAAATCGTTGCAGTTCGGCCTGACTTAAGCTCGGTTTGCCCTATTCCTTCGTTGGTGGATGGTGGGAGTGACAACGCAGCTAAGCCACACCTCGCTCGTTGCCAGGTCATTGAGGGGCAGGGGATGCCGTTCTCTCGTCGGACTCCATCGTCCATGGCGTCACAACCTATGCAGGTCTGGCGGCAGGGAAATCCGCGAGTGCCGAACGGTGGAGAGATAGCTGGAGCAGACGCGGATCTCAACTCGATCGTCGACGTCCAGCTTGTCGCCAAGACTAACGGGCTCTCGATCTCAGAAGCCGGAACCGCGGCCGAGGCGCTCACGGGCGAAGCAAACGGCCTTCACCCGCTGAACAAGGCGTCTGTGGAAACTCTATGTCCTCCAGGATTTGACAATCAACCATATGTAGCCACAAAGAGGGAATGGCAAGACAATATTCTGGCGGAATCCCCCGTAGCGACAACTGTGGCAGGGACGAGCGACGCCCCTCAACTTTTGGAGGCGACGGCTGCGTCCAGGACACAGTTGGCCGAAAACTCCAACGCTGGGCGCATGACTGCAGCGGTACCACAGGGTAGAACGCAACGGCAGCTCTTAGACCTTCCGAACGAGGTGCTTTTCCATATCCTAAGTTACCTCGAAGTATGTGACTTGCTAGCAACCTCTAGGGTGCGTTTGACCTTTCTTCTTTCCTTCCTTCTACTGCGCAAACCAGTATCTTCTCTGGTGTTGCACGAAGCAAGGGTGCTGTAACGCCGTCAACATCTTGGCTCCTTGACTTTGCATATTCCCCCCGAATCCCCCATCCTTTTGCCCCTGTATGAGATGCAGCCCTACTATGAAGCAAGTCTACTCATACATACCCACCCCACCCCCAAAAAATTCCTTCGTACCCGAGGACAAAACAAAAGGCTAAAAGGGAACGACACAAAAACAGACTTCCCATCACCTACGAGCCCTCTCCCTCAACCCCCACCTCCACCAGGCCCGCCTCCGGCGCACGCGCGCGCTTCTGCCGCCACTGCTCACGTCACCCTCGCGACCCTCGCGCACCGAGCTCGTCCGCCGCTCCATCGTGCTCACCCACACGACCTTCGCCTCGCGCCGTCTGGCGCGCAGCCTGGCCTCGATCCGCCTCGCCCGTCAGCTCGCCAAGCGGCCTTCGGCCGAGACCCTCGTCGAACGCTGTGTCCTGCCGCCCGAATGCCTGCCCCTGTCCCCTTCTCCTTCGCTCCCCTTATCCTCCTCTTCGGTCGGTAACGGCGGCGGGAAGAGGAGAAGGAACGGCAGTTACGCTGGCGTGGCTCCCGTGGCGCCGGCGTTGGTGGCGAGGAAGAGGGCGGTGGAGAGGGAGCGCGTTAAAGACGGGCTGAGAGCTTGGGTTGGGTCTGTCTGGAAAGGTGAGGTTGGGAAAAGGGAGGAGAAAGTGAGGAGGTGGGAAGAGCGGGCGGGGGTGGGAAGAGTGTGGAGGTTGAGGCGATACTGGGAAAGGGTTGGAAGGGGGGAGGAGGTTTGACGATCTGAAGCTGCTTTCTTCTTGGGTTCTTGGTAAACCTGAGAAAACGTCGGAGCTTTTTGTTCTTTTCAAGGCACTAATGGATGGTTTTGGAGTTTGGGACGAGGGTTGGTTCTGGGTTTTGTGTTTCTGATCGGATTCAGCGAGCCATATGTGATGCTATAGGACAGGGAAATGAAGGGCCATTTGGGCACACTGCCATATTAGAAGCACGTACCATGATATACACGAGTAAAGTACAAGTCACCCTGAATGCAGTGAACAACATCAGGAATCTCACTGTTCCCAACGCCGCTATGCGCGGAACCTGAAACCATCCCAGTCGTCTTCGTCGTCCTCTTCGTCTTCTTCTTCTTCTGCATCCAAGGCAGCATTTTCCTTCCCTGGTGAAGTACCTTTAGAGTCGCCATTAACCGCAGCCACCGTCGGCACGGGGACGCCGTTACTCTGCGCCCTCAACGCCTCTCTCCTCTCCCTCAACTTCCGCGCCCTCGCCTCAAGCTCCTCCATCACTTCGAATTCATCCTCTAGAGCACGTGTGGCTTCCTCCTTCTCGTCTTCAATTTGAATATCCACCAATGCCCGCCGTTTTGCGCGCTCTTCCTCCTCCGATTTGGCAGCTATTTCTTCGGCGCTCATGACAGGCGCGGTGATAACCGCGTCGCTGTCCACGGCGGCCGGTGGCTTCTTGTTGGGTTTCGTTCCCGAGCCATGGACCAAATCTGCCTCAAAAGCCGCCCACTCATCTTCGTCGACTGGTTCTGCAGCTGCCGTTGCGGTGCTCGTCACGGTTGCGCCCTGTGATGGCCTAGCGCCCCGGATCGTCTCTTGTTGCGACGCTGTTACCTCGTCTGGTATCAGCGGAGACCGACCTTTCGGTAGTGCTTTCGGGGTCGTGGCCATAGCCGTGCCGCCGGCGCTCGGTGTCGCTGGGCGAGACGGAATTTGCATCTCGACGCCGGCGCTCGGGGTGCCCGAAGTTCGGCGGTGGAAAGGCGGCGTTATCGGCTTGTCAGACTTGATGCTGTTGTCTTTCTTCGCCGGTGTCTCTGCTTCTGGCGGGAAGTCGGGTTTCGTGCGTTTCCTTCGTGATGTTTCGTCTTCACCGGCCAATTCCTCTTCTGAATCAGCCAGTTTTCGCTTGTTGGTCGGGGCGGTTGAGATTTGGCCGTCCGAGCCCTGATTCACAAACCCAGCATATCCATTGCTTGCCCCCTTCCCCGAGGCTTGGTGGATGCTTTGCAGTCGTTGCCGGTGGCCGGCGCTGCGCAAGTGTCCATCCCAAAGGGACTCGGTTTTGATGTAATCGTTGCATATGGTACAGGCAAGCTTTCCGGTGTCCGTGTACGAAGCATGAGGGTGATCTATACGACGAGCAGCGCGTTGCTGCCGAAGAAGGGAACGGACATCTGCCATGGCGAAGATAGCGGTCGGGGTTTGAATTGGGAGCGGACGGTATAGCGCGTCACTTCCCGGGAGCGAAATCGAGAGGATCGCTCCGGTGCGATTGACGGATGTTTGAACAAATTAATCAGGATATTAGGCAGCTGCAATTCTTTAGATACCAAGTAGGATGAGGTAGGGTACAGACAAGAAACTCGGGTGGTTCTTTAGAAAACGGGAGGAAGGCGGCGTTGAGATGGTTGAGGTCAGGTCATCGAGGAACAGCCACAGGAGCTTGGCTGCCCCACGTAGTCCCAGGTTGCTAGCCACAGCAGGTCTGCAAGGGTAGCTTCAGCCACGGTCGCAAAGGTTCCCGCCGCGTCCCGCATCAATTCCCCATCCCCCTCCATTAACTCAATATACCAAGCAATATTTCGATACAAAGCGATCTGTACCTCACAAAACCTATGATTTGAGGTCCCGGCACCGTTCAAGTTGCCAAAGGATGGCAGCTCTCCCGATTCTCCAGACTTAAGCCGTGAACCGCACCCAACTGATTTCTTTCGCATCGCGATCTGCCATCAATTCAAGGGCGGCGCGCCATGGATGGCCTCGAGGATGACCCTAATCGAGTGACTGCACTCTGGCCGGATCCGCCGCCATTTTGGAGGGACTTCACGTCCGAAAACATTGAGCGCTTCGAAAGCCTCAAAGAAGATTACGCCGAACAGCAGGGCTTGAGCGCCGACGTCGTTACCCGGATTCCCGACATACCAGAACATCTAGTTAACCTCCAACCGCCGCCGGAGCCAGCCGAAGGAAAATGGAAATTATTTAACGAGACTGAAACTGTCGGTTGACACCCCAGCTCACACTGATTGTTCGCGCATTGACCCTAGCACCCAGCTCACTGAAACCCTTCAAAGCCTCGAGGACGCCGGCATCCAGCGGCTCGGCCAAGCTTCCGAAATAGACCGGGACAGCAAGCACCTCGACCGGGGATTTGAGCTCAAGAAACTGGTCAAGTCGCTCTTGCTGAACTACCTTGAACTCGTGGGACTGATGGGGCACAACCCAGCGCATGTGAGAGCCGTTTCCGTTCCTTCGACGCCCACACAGCATCACTGACAGGGCTACACTTCAGGCCGCCGAGAAAATCGAGGACATCAAAGTCCTTCTTCTCAACTTTCATCACACACTCAATGAGTACCGCCCTCATCACGCGCGCGAGCAATTGATCCAGATGATGCACGCCCACGGCGACCAGATGCGGGCCGAAACAGCTGGGATACGGAGCGTGGTAGACAAGGCGAAGCGGATGATCGAAGGGTTAGCCAGCATCCAGGTACCCCAGCTGGATAAGGCGCCTATCGATAAAGGAGTTGTCAAGGCCCAGGTGAATCAAGTGGGGGGGCAAAGAGAGGTAGCTGGGTGGGAGGGAGTGTGTGGAGAGTTTTCATGAGTGTGTCGTTCAAGGCCGGCACACTTGGTTATGAAGCTCGGCCGAATGGGTGCTATCGTGTTGTATAATACCTAGCTAGGCAGAGCACATGCCTTCAATGTCACTAACAAAGGTTTCAAGGAACAGGTTACAACGAGAGTCACGAGATCCTGTGGATAATGCACGTATAATTCATCAATAGAGGGATTCAACTTAAGCCACACAAAAACGCCTACGTACTGAAAACTGAATAAAGTGAGCAATGAATGAAATGCCTTCCTGAGCGCTCATGTAAGGTCAAGTTACCAGGTACTTAGCAACTTCCCCCGCTGTTCGTCTGTCATATAATATGTACATACACATACCCCGACTTTACACAGCGCAGTGGGTGCTATAAGCCCCCGAGTCCGGCCGCTAAGTGATCAAGTCGAGCTGAAAAATATGAACGCAGCGAAACCGCTGTCATTAACAAAACCAAAAGAAAACCCGAAGCGAGAAACATAAACCGGCGAGGATTAGCTGCTTTGCTGTTGACCCTGGCCAAACAAATTCACCCCTCAGCGCCCCTTCCTGTACCCCATGACGTCTTGGGGAACCGTGAAGCTGTCTCAGCCATAGTGGAGCGATTCAGTTGCCCCCCAACCCCTCCGAGCTTCCTCCTCAGGCCTTTTCGACAAGATTAAATGAACTGCGAACTGATTCCTGTTACATATTCTCCGACTAAAGAAGAACCCGGAATGATCTCCCCCAAATCTCCAATCCTCTCAATCCCGTCTCCCAGCCCGGTGGCTTCGAGCACACCTGTCACTTCTCAGGCCCACTCACTTCTGAAGTTCGATGCCATCTTGACCGGATTCCCTCCCTCACCTTAGTCGCGCCAACCTCAACGACCATACTCTCATTAATAACTTCAACGGCAAGCCCGCCGCCAAGCAAACAGCTCGCTTCCTGCTCCGTGACATTGTCCTCGCCATCGTCCTCGACATCTTCCTCAAGATCCTCATCCGAATCACTTTCGTCGCTGCCACTGGTGTCATCTTCTGAAGCAGGACAAGGATCAGAAGGCCCGAGCTCGCAGTCCTCGCAAGCACAACTCGCATTACAAGTGCATCCTTTAACACACTTCCCACCACCTGGCCCGTCACAAGTACACGGCGGCCGCGCAGATTCAGGCGCGGGACCAGAAACAGAACCAGATTGGAACCTGGGACCAAATCGAAGGCTAAACGCAGTACTCGACTCAGATCTGAATCCCGGCCGGGACACTAGACAGAAAGGTCTCGAAAGCGCCCCAATCACAGGCGGTGCATACGGCGATAGGAGCAACGTTCTTCCCGAAGGGAGCGGCTTTCTACCACCTTCTGACACCTGCACGCTCGCGGTCCCGACAGACGAGGGCTGCTGCTCTTCCTCATCATCGTCATCGTCATCCACGCTGGACGACTGACGCAGCCGTGAAGACACGTGGGGTTTATAGTTGTTCGCCGCAGCTCCCCAAGAAAGAGAGAATTGTGTCTTTGGCCGTGGAGGTGGGGGTGGAATGTTTGCTGACAACGAGGCAGCTGCTATACGCCGGAGGATGGGATTTGGCGCTGCAAGCTCTGGTGGGAGAGTTATGAAGCGGGTTCCCGTAAGGAATGGGGCGGGTGTTCGAAAGATCTGCTGGCTTGGTGTTGATTGTGGCTGCAATGGCCGGACATTTAGAGGTGGCCTGGTTCGTAATGGTGGTCCAAAGAATGGGAGGTTTGAAGGTGGCCTCGATGGTAATGGTTGGAAAAGGCTTGGAAGAGTAGCTCGGCCTGGCCTAGGAGTCTGTGGCGGCGGGGTTGATGGAAACAATACAAAAGAATCGTAAGGTGGTGGCATTGAATCGTAGCCGGAAGCTGGCGCAGGCGATAAACCTATATCGTTCCGGAGAGATGAGGTCGGCTGCGGTTTTGACATGTTGGATCTAGAAAAGGACGACGTCATGAATTGGGCGGTAAACACCGAGGCTGATGGCGGCTCCAGAGGAGGCAAATTAAGAGGCCTGTGAGAGGAAGTAGAGGGCAGATGCGCAGATTGTGTGGAAACTGTCGATTGGATCGGGAACGTTGGAGGCAAAACACATGTAAGCGATGCGGAAGCAGACTTGGAGACCGACGCAGGGCTCGGTTGCGGAGCGGATTTGCCCTATTCATCCCCGGCCTTCTAAGCCGGCGGGGCCCCTGTATTCGTTGTCGTTTGCGGCGGAATTGGGGGCGGAGGGATGGGAGTTTGCTTCGGTGGCCCGGCCGAAGAAACCGGGGGGATTGGCGGCGGCGGAATAGGGGTTGTCCGGATAGGATGTGGATGCTGCTGCGGCTGTTGAGGCGGCTGCTGAGAATGAAGCTGAGGTTGAGATTGTGATTGCCCCTGTAGCTGTTGTTCGGAGTGAGGCCGCTGTGGTTGCTGTGGATGTGGTGCCGGGGCCTGGGCCTGAGGTGGAAGCCGAGACTGCGATGCCTCTCGCTGCTGCTGTTGTTGTTGGCCCTCCTTCTCTAGTATCGTGCTGAGATAAGGAAGCTCGTCGCGAGTCCTGGGGTCTTTCTCATATATCTTCTTGATCAACTCCCACTCCCTGCGCGACATGCAGTGCGCCTGGGGGAGCAAGAAGCTTACAGTCGGACTGGTGATGAGGTGCCCAAGGACTTCACGAGCGGTGGCCTCGCCTTGGCGTTGTAACTCATCCATGGATGTTTGCCTCGTGTGTTGCGGAGCAGGAACCTGCGGCGGGGCTTGTTGTTGCACCGGCGTCGCCATTCTAGGCGAAGGGTATTGCGAGAAACTACCATGAGGAGAAGTTGGCGAAAAAGCTGGTGCCGAGATTGACTGTCGTCCCGTAGCAGGAAAATCGCCCTGGGCCGGCGTGGGGGTTCCGGGAGATTGTGCCACTCCCGAGCCCTGTACTGCAGCTGGATGCGTTGCCACGGGATTCGTGGTGCCATGAATTCGCTGGATGGTCTCTGGATCGTTGCGATAGACGATGACGCAAAGCATCATGGGCTCAGACCTTGTTTCGGGGATGAAATTATCCGCCAGGTTCAACATGAACTCGGGCTGGTTGCCGGTGCCTGCAGGCACGGGAACGAGATATGTATCGCGAACATTTGCAACTCCTTTATCTCCCACTACTCCGTACCTCTTCTTCGAGACAAAATAGTCGATGAGTTTGTTCATACCCGCTTTTGCCGAAGGGGTCGTTGGCTCCAGACTGACCACAACGACATCGGTTGGGAGGCTATACCGCAGGCCGCATAGGTAGACAATAGCCTGCTGTTCGTCGATTCGGCCACACACAGTCAGATTCCGCGGTAGCAGCTTATCCCAGGGAAGATTGATCGTCTCGCTCAGGTTGGCTCCTCCCATATGCTTGGCGGCGACATGGACCTCGGCAATGGTGTTCATGATGACACTCCCCCGCCACACCACGTCCGGATCGTTCTCCTCCTTGGGCGAGTATGGAGGAGATTGGCTGCCGTCATCAAGCAGGCGATCGACGTCGGGGTCGTCGCCCGGCCCGGCTGCGGGTGCAGCAGCAAAAGATGCCCGTGGCTGTCCTTGAGGAAGTGCTGGTGGCTTAACGCTCGAGAACACCTTGTTCAAGTCGAAGTCGGCCCGGCTCGGGGACTGCTGGGTGTCAACAGCCGGACCGCTGACTGAGCGATGTCTTGGTTGGGGCGGAAACTCGGGGGTTTCCTTCGGCTCCTTTTTTGGCACGCTCGACCGGCCGACTGGCGCAGAAGGGACTTCCTCGCTGGCCATGAAGTGATCATCGTCGATGATCTCGTCGCCCTTATGCGTCCTCCTTACGCGCGGGATGTCTTCAGTGATTTTTATGGCCTGCTTTTCGGCCCTAGCCAGCATTTCGGCCGTCTCCTTTTGCAGTTCTTTGGACGCCAGCTCCTCCGTCGACATTGCCGCCAGCATTGGGGGGGTCAAGGTCTGTGCAACTAGCCTTGCGGTGAGCTCGGGATTGCTTTTTAGGTTGAAAGCCAAGGTTCGGATCTGGCCAGCGTATGAGCTCGTGGTGGGGTGAGTATCATGGACGGCACGCTCAATTTGAAGCGCAAACTTCTCGGCGCGGTCAGCAGGAGAGGCGCCGTCGGTCGGAACAGTACCATTCCTCTCAGCGACTCCAAATGAGGCAGCCAACGACTTCGACAACGCCTTCGCTGGCCCTTGGCGTGAGTCTGGCAAGCCTGATATTTTGGAAGGGATATCTTCAGGGGGAGAGTACTCCGGGACTGCAACCGGTTGCGCATCATTTGTCTTGCGCATCTTCTGTGGAACACGTTAATGATTATGTCAAGTGGTGGCGGGATGCAGGCGGGCGGCTTACCTTAAAGTCCTTCTCTTGTGCAGCATCGCCATTCTTCCGCTTCAAACCGGCTGCTTTGGGGTCCTTCTTGGGCTCGATAATCGGGGGCGGTGACTGTTTCGATTTCTGGGAGGCATCCTCCTTGAGGTCGCTCGTCCGCTTCTTGCCCTTCTTGGGACCCTTCTTTTTCTTCTCGGCCTTCTGCTCCTCGTATGCCTTGCGGCGAGCTTCCCATGGCTTCTCGCCCTTGGCAATTCCGGCAAGGAGTTCTTTATGATTATCAGGCCGGCACAATTCGCAGAAGTACTCCTTAGGTAAATCTTCTGTGTACTGGCTCATTCCCATGCAGATATTATGCTGCCAGGCGCCGCACTGGTCGCATGCGATCCACGGCTCGCCCGAGTCCTCATCTTGCTCTGTGGCGCCGCAGACGCAGCGAATGATCTCTTCCTCGGGCTCTTCTGGTTCCGGCGCTGTCTTTTTAATCTTCTTGCTTCCGCCGCGGCGCTTCGGGGCCTCGATGGGCTGGTCGAGCTGTTCCAACGCCTTGTGCTGGCCTTTGGTGGCTCTGACTGATCGGCGCGGCTCCGGTTCTGTTGTTCCCTTGGTGATTAGCTGCTGACCACGCGTGCTCCGACGGAGAGGCGGCATTGCGTCGCCTGATTGCTGTGTACGATTGGGAAGGATGGGGAGTCGCGCGCGAGGGGCGGCAAAGCTCTTGAGTGGCTTACCAGACATTGTCGCGTCAAGACGGAACCGAACAAACGGACAACAGATTGCCTGTCAAATGGCCGGTTGCGCTCCTTTGTGTCGCGTGCGCCTACAGCAGATTGCTCAAAGCATGCGTGAAAGGTTGCACGCGGTCACTTGATAGGATGTTTACGCTTGCATAGAACTAGAACGATAGGACTGTGCAAAATGCAGTCGCAAGGACAGGATGACAATCAAGCTCCCTGAAGCTATCCGCAAATCTCCCAGGGGTCCAGTGTCTCCTAGCACCTTCCGCCTCGTGGATGTGGATGTGTATTGACAAAGTGATGGGAGTGGCGCGGGCAGGAATCAAAGGCGCGGGGGCGCGTGTCGAGGAGCTTCGAGTCAGAGCTCCAATCTGACCGAGGAAAAGAGGGAAAGAATGTCGCGTGCTGGAGGAAGCTAGCCCCAAAAATACCTTGCCTGGGATCACGGTTGGCCAAAATCAGCTTGTCGCCAGTGATAGTGCGACTTATATTTTTTTTTGGCTTTGTTTGACTGGAGTGCCGGCGCAGGATTTGTGTTGATGTGTTCTCTCGCTGAGGGGTTGCGATGCGGAGGTTGGAAGGAGAGAGAGTTTGCCGATTGAGAAGACGCGATGCGAAGCATCGAAAAGCCACCAGAACGCAGATTAGATAAGCGAGGTCGGGGTGGGTGGGGATTGCTTGGCATGCAGTTACACCAACTGGTTATGCAGCCGAGACAGACAGCAAAAGGTTGGTCTGGCCCGTGCGTTGGTTTATCCACCGCAGCCCACCACCTGAAGTGCAAGGCAACAAGCTACGCGTGTTAGCGCTTGCCTGGAGCTCCAGCCCGGGCCGCACTCCAACGCAGCAAAGCATCAGCCTTCCTTCACCAGCGATTGTCCGCAATCCAACCAACCACCAAATAAATAAGTCGACCTTTCAACCTGCGTCTGCAGGCATAGCACATTGCACACTTCTTTCTAACACCTGCCCACCATGTCGAGAAGATACGATTCCCGAGTAAGTTGGTCACTGCCGGCCCCCCACCGCAGCCAAGCGGCGCATGATGGGAGCTCGGGGCGGACATTGAAGCTTACTTCTCCTGCAGACAACCATCTTCTCCCCCGACGGCCGTTTGTACCAGGTTGAATATGCGCTAGAAGCCATTTCCCACGCAGGCACAGCCATTGGCATCCTCGCCAAGGATGGAATCGTTCTCGCTGCGGAGCGCAAGGTTACGTCGAAACTGCTCGAGCAAGACACATCGGCCGAGAAGCTCTACATTTTGAATGAGTATGAATAGCGTGGTCTTGCAAGTTGCTCCTTGGCGCAAAGGGGAGACGCTGACTTGATGTACAGCAATATGATTTGCGCCGTCGCTGGCATGACAGCCGACGCCAACATCCTCATCAACTACGCCCGGCAAGCCGCCCAACGGTACCTGCTGACGTACAACGAAGACATCCCCTGCGAACAGTTGGTGCGCCGTCTCTGCGATCTCAAGCAAGGTTACACACAACACGGTGGTCTGCGGCCGTTTGGCGTCTCATTCATCTACGCCGGCTGGGACCCGCAGCGTCAGTTCCAGCTGTACCTGAGCAATCCTTCAGGCAACTACGGCGGGTGGAAGGCCACGAGCTCTGGCGCGAATCATGCGAGCGCCCAGAGTTTGTTGAAGCAGGACTACAAGGAGGACTGCACCCTAAAGGAGGCGTGCGGAATGGCGGTTAAGGTGCTGAGTAAAACGATGGATTCGACCAAGCTCAGCAGCGAGAAGAGTGAGTGCCACACCGCCGCATCCGGATAGATTACAACAGCTGACCGTGACTTAGTCGAATTCGCGACGGTTGGGCAGACCAAGGACGGAAAGATTTACCACAAGCTATGGAGCGCGGAAGAGATCACGGCGCTATTGAAGGAGCATGATCTGGCCAAAGACGAGACAACGGAGGAAAAGTAGACTAAGGAATGATAAATGGTGTGGGTGGGAATGAGACTCTTTGCGCGCGCCGCGTGTACCAACATCAGCCAATGACGCCCGTGCCGAACTCGTTGCCACGATCCAGTTCAAGCCACCAGGCGATGTGACCACCCAAGCCTGAACAAGGCACTCGCGCAATCAGTCGATCTGGGAAGACGGTCAGCGCTCACCTCGCATTTGACAAGACGCCTAAGCCAATACCTACGTTTCTCCCCTGTCCAAGCCCTTCTTCCTCATCCCTCACCCTGCCGTATCCACCCCTCCCGACAACATCCTCCGCTCCCGGGGGCCCCGCATACGGCTCCTCACATCGCCGACTCCCCAGCCGCGGCCAATACCGCCTATAACTCCAATACGCTACCGTCCACCCCAGCAAGCCTCCCACGCAGACATCGTACACGTCGTGCCGATAGTCTTGGCACCGACTGATGGCGATCATGGTCGCGCCCAACAGGGGTGCGCCGCAGACCAGCGCGCGCACCAGATCCCCTCTCACCAGCTTCTCCACGTGCTCCCCAGCGCTCGCACTGCCGCCGCTACCGCTGCCATGAGCAAAAATGCGCATCTGCCCGGCCAGGAACAGGCTCAGGTACCCCAGCCCGGCAAAGGCGAAGGAGCTGTGACCTGAAGGAAACGAGCGCCACCCGTCGTGCAGCGTGTGGTGGTGTGTCTGTGTGCACACGTCGATGGTAACGAGCGCGTCGCGGGGCGTGTCGGGCCTCGGGGCGCACCGCGCCAACAGGTCAGGCCGCGGGCGGCCGACCGCGTTCTTGATGGCATCGGTGAGGAAAGAGGCGAGGATCAAGGCGATAGCCAGGCCGAGCACACTGACGTGGTGCTTGTGTCGCGGCGCATGAGTGAAGAGGTTGGCAAGGAGAAGGATGGCGAGTGGCAGAAAGAGGGCGTAGATGAAGTCGTGCACTGATTCCATGAACAAGAGTGTCAGCAACGTAAAATGTAATCGGGAGCGGGACGGAAAGGAGAGGATCGGTCGGCTTACGGAGTGGGACACGCTCGATCTCGGCGTGGGGGAAGGAGATGCGTAGATCGGTAAGAGAGAACATGCGGTGGAAAGGCTCGACGAAGAATTGGATCTAATGTTCGCCTGGTTAGGACATCCTCAGGAGTGGCAGAGCGGAAGAGCGGCAGGCCGCTGCGCCCAGAGGACATACCAGAAGATATCCGACCAAGAGAAGCATGAAGCCGATGTAATCTGAGGCATACGTTCTCTAAAATCATAACAAAATCAGTTAGGGGCACGACAACGGATTCTCTCGGGTCAAATTCCCTACCTGCCAGAATCTCCAGCACGACCCCAAGATGCCGCCGCTGGAGCTTCCGCCCACGGGGGACCTTGGAGGTGCCATGGCTATCAGTCACCGCCGTCGGATTGCTTTGAACAACGTCAGCAGCATTTGGAGGGGAAAATGGTCGTGATCGAGGGTTCTAGGGCAAATTGCTAAAACAGTTGAATTTCGATGCTGTCGTGTGCACTTCCCGGGAGAGTTGTCTGCCAGCAGTGCATGGCACATGGTGGTGGATGTCTTGGCGTTTGACAAGGGTCTCTCCATTTGCCCATGCATCGCCGCCTTCTGAATATGAGCGACAGTACTTGCTCATAATCCTGGGATCCAGTTGACTTCAACACATCGAGCGTCAGATCAGAAAGGTATCCCGTCCCAATAGAGATTAACCGTAGCACTATCACAAGCATACCAATCATGGCTTCGTTAAGTATTGACTGAGAAGGAATGGCAAATGCAGGAAAACTAAATAACGCAGTCACCTGTCCGCCAGATCCCTTTCTTCAAAGCTCTCACCCTACAGCGATGCCTATCCCGATCCATATTATACCTTCCATGCCACAGCCTTAGCGCCCCCAAGAAAATGGAGAAGAAAAAAATGCCGAAAGAACAACGCTGTATACAGCCCGCCCAATAATATACCCATGTTGCCCTGGCTTTCCTCCCTGACTCCCGAAGCTGAAATTGATGATCGTTTTATGATGTAGATGCTCGATGCATATTCGCCAAATTGCTGTGGTTTCCGTTTCCGTTTCCCCAGTTCCTTGCTCTCATCGTAACCCACGTCTTCCCTCAAGATCCGTCTCAAGTTAGGGCCAAAGACATTTGCCCTTGTATGCTTGTAACTGATAACTTGGCATGCGAGAGTCAACACAGAATAGTTCAACTCCAGCGGCTCAGGATTCCTCCGCAATCAACCGCTGGACTTCGGCCTCATTCAGCAACTTCCGCTTGCCCAGCTCCTCAGGTGGCTTGCCATCGCGAACAGCGCCAAAGTCGAGAATCTGTAAACCGTGTCAGTCATCGATAATTTGGCCCTTTCTGTGAGGGGACCTACCTCGACATAAGTGAGGCCATCGCGCTGCACAGCAGCCACACACCGACGGTCGTCAAATTTGACCTGCCACACGCCACCCAAGTCGGTCAAGAGGTCCTGAACACAATCACCCGTGTCCACGTCCCACATCTTGACCGTCTTATCGCTACCCGAAATCACTTTCCGCCCGTCGTGCTGGAAACAAGTTATGGCTCCAGTATGTGCTTCAAGTACCTTCTTGCACTTGCCCGTGTCAGGATCCCAGATCCGCAGTGTGCTGTCCGCGGCAGCGGACACTAGCTGGTCGTCGCGCAAATCTAGAAGGCCAACCAGCATGCTATGGCCTTCCAGCGTGTACAAGCATGCTCCCGTGTTTAGGTCCCAGATTTTGACAAGCGAATCCATGGATCCCGAGATGCACTGATTCCGTTTGTGATCCAGCACCACCGAGTATACCTTCTGGACATGGCCATGCAGAACATGCAGCTGTTCGCCAGTGCTGATGCGCCACACGCGTACGGTGCTGTCGTAACTTCCCGAGACGAGTGTGTCGCCGTAGGCAGAGATAGCGCGAACCGAGTGGGCATGGCCGGCTAGGATGCGGATGAAGTAAGGGCATTGGTCGTCATTGGCCGGTGGACCCGTTTGGATGTATCGGCGGGAGCCCGCCTCTGGCAGACGCCAAACGCGAAGCTGGCTGTCACGGGAGCCGGTGATGATGAGCGGCTTAGGAGGCATCATGACGGGCTTGCCATCCTGGATTTTGCCCGTGTCTGCGGGCATGACGATCTGCAAACAGCGCACAGTGCTGGTGTGTCCGTAAAACGTCTGGGTGCAGATACCTTTCTGGATGTCCCAAACGCGAACGGAACGGTCCGTGCTACCAGACACCAGAGTATTCCCCTCATACTGGAGTGCCCAGACACCGCCCTCGTGGCCCTCAAGTTTGGTACGCAACTTGCCAGTCTTGGTGTCGTAGACATGAATTAAAGTATCATCACTTCCAGTGATGATCTTGTCGTCGTCGAATTGAAGGCAAGTGATGACATGGCGTGGGTGAGCAGCGAAAGCAACATGGCCTGGCTTAACCTTCCCGCTCATCCAGCTCTTTCGGAACATGTAGTGTCTCCGGTAAAGCGACTTGAAAAGGTGAAGGTTCCGCAAACTCGGGAGGCCCAGCTGGGGATCGGGCACAGCAATGGCAGCGGCATTTGCAGCCGAAATTGGGCCCTCTGACTTGTGCGTCTTGGCCGGAGCCATGCTTCTATCTGCCCTCCCCTCCTGGGCACTCACCCTTCGTTTGGCTCTCTCGGCGTTGATCTGGGTCAGCCCACGCTTCCGCTTTGCGCTCCTGGTTCGTGGCAGGATTTCGGGTAGCTCAGCCTTGACAGCTGACCGAATGAGGTCATGCTCGCTAGACGTAAGCCGGCTTTGGTTGCTCAAATCAACCTCGCAGCCTTCAAACCCGACGGGATCCTGCCATCCCCAACCCTCATTGATAGCCCTCTGGAGCTCTCCCGGTGGCAGACGGAAACCATCACGGTCAAATAACTCCTTCCACCCCGTCTCGTTGCTGTCGACAATATGACGCCAGTGCTTTGACACCTGTGCTGCACGACAAAGGTCGCGATGGTCCAGATAAGAGAGGACATGGAGGCTGAGTTCGATAGGCAATTGCTTGAGAAAATCGCACTTGAGGGCAGGATTGACCACATCCGCCACCACGTGCAGAGTTTTGCGGGGACATCTCCGCAGGAACTGATACATCATCCAGGTCTTAAGCTCGTTGGGCATGGCGTCAAAACTATCCAGCATTGAACCTGGGTCGGGGTGAGGTCGACGGGACGATCTAAACCGAGAAAGAGAGCTTCCATAGGCGGCCGGAGATAGGTCCATTGCCCCAGGCACTTCAGTATCATCCGTCATCTGGCTCTCGTCCACCCATGGTTGTCGGTCTGAACGTGTAAGCTGGGTAGAGAATGAAGTCCCCTCAGCCTCGTCGGCTTCGTCTTCGGTTTGCGTGGGCTGCAGCTGGGTGGCTGCTAATGTGGGAGAAAGCCTGGGACTAGGCAGGCTCACGTCCTGGGCAGCGACCGTGTTGAGGCTTCGTCTCGGCCCTGGGTCACTGCCAACCTGCGGGAGGGAGTCGTCCGCATCATCAAAAGGTAGGAGCTCGGGATCCGTAATGGGAGGCGTAGCGACATTGCTAAATGTTTGCGAATCGCTGTCCGCCGCGCTTTCGACATCGTAAACCGACGTTGACTGGCTAGTCCCAGAGTCCACCACGTCTGCCAGTAATGGCCTCAGCCGCGAAGCTCGATCCAAACGACCGCCAACAAGGTCCGAGGTACTGGGAGTGGCCAAGTAACCAGAAGAGCGGCGAAGGGCTCTCGTGGAATCTCGACTGTGGCCACGAGCTACGGCGTGACGCAGCTTATCAGAAGCGGTATGTAGTATTCCCGGATGTCTTGTTGATGACCGTGGACTCTTCCCCGGCACCGGTGTGTGGCTGGGCGAGGCGGCCCTAGTGATTGACCTTCTCGACCTCCCCCGATATGATTCCGGCTGTTCATTAGGTCGATGCGAGGTTGTGGAAATGGGACTCTCAACACCAGGTTCGCGTTTGATGTCACCAGCGTAGTCAATGCTCTCGCCCCGTTGAAACTTTATACCATCGCGTTAGCAGACATGTTCGGCCACTTTCAAATAACCTAAGATGCTCGCCCACCTGGGTATCATTCTCCTCGTTCTTCCAGCTCTGGGTTTCATAATCGTCAAGATCGAAAGTCAACTTTCGCAACTCAGGCGGTGTTGGCCTGGCGGCGAGTGGATATTCTTTGGAGTCCAGCGAGTGCAAATCTCGTGGTTCGCGGAGAAAAAGAGGCGGGTACGACCGCTTTGTTGTCGTCGTGGTTGTGACCGTCTTTGTCTCAATACACTCGTCGGCGAATTGCATCATCCGTGTTAACGTCGCCTCATCCTCGTGCCAGGTCATGGAGACCTTGTGGCTCGATCGCGGCCGGCGGGCGTCCATAGTGTTACGTGATCGATGTTCGGCGAAATGTTGGACGGATCGTGCGTTTCCCTAAAACGCGGCTGGGAGAACCGCAAGCTGCAAGTACGGGAACCCTCTCGTATGGTCTCGATGACCTGGTCGTGGACAAGAACAGATCGTCGAGTCGGGTGTCGCTTGTCGGTTTGGCAGAACTGCAGGCTCCGAGTCCAACGCGTATCGGACAAAATGTCGTCCTTTCAACGCGTGCCAACCCCGAAGCAATCCTCCTCCAGTAACCAGGAATTCAGCAAGCTCAGGCTCTCGGTATCATGTTCTTCCTTTCATGCGCGGAAAAGCGATGTGGAGGGGCAACCGCAACGGCAGGGGCTGGTCGAAGACGGGTTCGGAGAAAGAGTGGTGGGTACCCGAAATCAAATCGCGAGTAATCTCGCCGTCCGCGAGTTTTATTCGCGTCGTGGTACCGTTCGTCTCGAAGAAGACGCGAGTGTTGAGGGCGGAAAGGATGAAGTGGCGGGCAGACAAAAGTCGAGTTGAGCCGTTGGCACCTGCCTTGCTGAGGTAAGGTGACGAGCGCTGGGTAATCGATCAGGAGTCAGCACAGAACGGGAGGCGAGACTCAACTTGGCACAGGCTCCGCTCGATTTTCGGTGTCCGTGCCACCGCCCCTGTAAATTCGGACAAAAAATCGGACAGCAAGGAACTGGAACGCCTTGAAACCGGGAGATGAACAAAAGATGCAATACAATGACCTTGGCGTATCAATATAGTTTGTCAAGGACCAGTGCACTACGAATCTGCCCCTTCACGCTGTGGCCATCCAGGTTCTATCTCAAAGTCGATTCTGGCCGAAGAACGGCAACATTTCGATAGAGTCTTACGAAGTACATCTCCCGTGGTATCTTCTGTCCACCATTTCCAATTTCGGCCAAGTTCCGACCTGCCGAGAGGACGGAAAGGCCGCACCAGCCACCTACGGCGCCGCAGACGGACGTTGGAGACGAAGTCAACTGGCCCGTATGCCAATTTTATTGAAGAGGTCAACTCGAGCATGCCGCCCAACAGCGAGCCGCGGATGTGTTCTGTAACCAGTCAGGCGAATCGAGAAGATTGAGGTGCGTTGCCGTCATGACTTGAACGAGGACGCGGGGAAGGCAACCTGGCACTTGAGCCAGGGTCATCATTTACGCAAACGCTTCCGATATGATCCAACCAACAAAGTATCCACTCTCGCGTTTGTGGTACAAACCTTCTAACCTCGATACCCACACTTGCGTATACTGGCGCCTAAACCTAGAGCGAGCATGGCCCGATCGTCAGGTTGTAAGTACCATGTTCAGCTGCACAAGCAATCAAAGTTCGATTGATCCTGACTTTGATCCTATTTCAGCCGTCTACAGCTCGCATGTTTTAAACCCGATACCGCGTTGCAAGAGCTTCTGCACGTATTGTCGGTACCTGAACTTGCTTTACGCAGAATGTACGAAGTACACTCCAGACATCAACGCCGAGACGGGGCTATCGGGTAGCCCGAATGGGCTAATAAATCACCGTGGGCCTCCCAACCAATACGTTTTCGCCCCTGGATTGGAGCCAAACCCCTTCCTGAGAACAGCAAAAGGATGGTTGATTAAGGGTATAGGTTTATAGCAAGCAGAAGCATATGCACACCCATGCTTTGGTTGTTAGCCTTTGGTTGCGAGATGGAAGAAATTCAATAATCTCTTTGAGCGATGACGATATTTCTAAGGCTTCGTGCGCTTTGCCGTAAGGTCTCTTCCACTTCCCCCATCACGATTCCTTCCTCCAAACGCAAAAAAAAAAAAAAAAAAAAAAAAAAAAAAAAAATAAGAAGAAAGAAAGAAAATCTTACACTGAACGACCTTCTATCATCTACGATCAAGGAATACGACTTGCGTCGAACCTTGATCAACCACTCTCTTGTTACTAACAGCAATCCGAAACAGCAATAACGTTATCACAAGAGTTAGGCGCGTATATCAGCCCTAAATTATCAGTGCTCGTAACTCAAAGCGGGTTCGAATCATGCAAAGATTTATCAATAAATTGTTACTTTGTAAAGATCGTCAGATGTTGTGTTGGCTAATTTCAGGAACCGGCCCCCCTGCCTTATTATTCGATGCCTCAACTCGCTCCTGCCCTTTGGTCTCGAACTTGTCCATACCGCTCATTGCCTGAGCTTTCCGGTACCTTTGATATTTGTGTTTTCGGCATTGCGCGGCAGCTTATTTTCAGGTTCATCTTTACGCAAGCATTCCTCCAAGTCAAATCGCTCAGAATCTGGGTAATATTTCCGCCGTATTTTGTAGCAAATCATCCAGTGTATTGGTGACTCGCACCTTGTGTGGTTTCCCCTCGCCGTCTTCACTATGCCCGAAACACGCACAAATTCTCACACGGGGCGCCACAACAAACGCGACTTTGAGCTATGTAAGGTCGTGTTCAGTGCAGTTGTGAGTCTCGCTCAAATCGTTACCTAGTTAATGCCTCCACCTAATCACTTCTTGCAGACAAGTCAGATTCTGTACTCTAGGTAAGCGCTTCTTAGATTTGGGAAGTAATTTGGTTCTCATTATGGCCAGACGCGCATTTCCTCCACGATGTTTCCAGCTGTTACCCCTCGCCGAGGTCGTCTCCCGCTCGTTCGAAGACATTATCGCCTCTGGATCCGAGATCCAGGTACATGATAAAGAACTCCTGAGAGACCCGCAATATACGGTGTTTCTACGACAATGTGCAAATTATGGCCTAAACCGCTTTCTTGGTATTATGGTATGTACCAACCCATCCACTTTTGCGCGCTTTTGCTGACGATGGATCAACAGAGAGAAGACATTTTCCCTCATGTCGAAACCGAGGACCTCGCCAAGTTCCGGATAAGCTTCTTAAAAACAAGAACATGGGATGGGGACTGTTTACTAGAATATTATACCGTTGTCTTCAGGTATGATGACGGCGGTAAATATGGTCTGGACATTTGGAGGGCAGGCACAGGGACCCAACACGTTGCACACACCGACTCACAGTTATGGAACCTGGGGGATTATCTCGGGAGATTACCATCTTGGACAGGTCTTGCTCCTTGTCGAACTAGCATCTTTTCCATGGCTGATATCGATAGGAGCAGATTCGCTGCATTGGACGTTGGCGTTTCATGCTACTGAACAACCTGCCGACCCTCCCATCGGTCTTTGGAAGTTCGGCCGCGGCGAGTTCGAAGATGCCAACCTCACTTTGCAACAACGAGGAGGTTATGGATATACCAGGATTGCGCGGCTCGAGTTTGTGATATCCCACATAGTTGCCCGTGTTGATACTAACTGAACTAGGGTAACGGCCCTGTCGTCGACAGAGCACAAAAATTTGACAACGGAGACGAGCTCAAATTTCCAGTCAGTGCATCTAGTTGACGAAGTGGCTGATATGGGGCCTTTATCTCCAGAACCATTGCCTCAGCCAGCGCTGACCATGCCGGAACGACGCAAGAAATCACCGACTAAAATTACGAAGAAGAATAGAAACTCGAGGCCTGGGCCGCGACGAACAGGAGGAGCGCAGATGTCCCCGCCACTCACCCTTGCATCTAGTAGAAACACCTCAAAGGATGCGACAGCAGACGAAGGAGAGAACTTGAAAAAGTATCCCCCCAACAAGGCGGGCACTGGTATTTCTCATGGCACTAAGCGCTCGAGCAAGTCCGTTTCACGGAGCCGGCTCGGTACGAAGAGGAGGCCGAAGCGGCCTTTGGTATGCACTTACCTTTCACCAAAACGGGCCATGTCTGGATCTAACCTAGGAAAGCAACTCTTTGAGGATGTTACGTCAAGCCTGCCCCCGACGCAGATTATCGGAGAAAGTCAGTCCCTAGGCCATGGGAGCCAGATCGCAAAGCTCGATCAACCTGCTGGGTTGGTCAATACGTCGACAGGACAAGACTGGTTGGTCGAAGATATACCACTCTCAACCTCGCTTGATCCGTCGAAGTTATTAGACGGCGTCTCGTTGTCTTCGGAAGCCCTGTCTCCAACTCAGATTTCTCCCCGCGTTGATTTAGCCCGGCTTACCTCCCGTTCATCCAACACCGAATATCGCCTTCGCTCAGGGGCATTCTCAGACGGCAGAGGTTCACTACGGCTGGAACCATCATCCAGCATAGTAGGGCCCCACGAGGATATGAGGCAATGGGAACTCCGAACCTCACCTCCTGTAAACCTACTGGGCATTGCTATCAGCGATGACGAACAAGACATCAAAAAGGCCCCGGAGATGGAACACGGTGCACCGCCCCATCCTGCAGTTGGGCAGAGCGAGAGGCCCGGTATCAGTTACGCATTCTCGCCGCATACTGTTACTCGACGAACACTGTTTCATGACATCCACAACAGCAGTGACAGCGAGGAGTGACAGAGGATCGTTACTGAGGAAGGTCGGCTTGATGTTCAACCGACGTGTGGATCTTTGACTGGGTTATCACTGCACATGTACGTTGTTACTTCGGAGATATCGCTTCTGATTTCAAGATGCAACTAAACAATTCAACTAAGCAATTCAATCAACAATCCACGGCAGAGATACCTGTTGCAAATTACCCAATGATAGACAAACATTTACGTCAGGTCAGTCTAGCCCGTAGGATCCGCCCCCTTGCCACCAGCGTGTCATGACGTCGTAGTTGATACGAAATATTGAGAGTGGTTCTACTTGACAGGCCGGCTTATATACCAATGCTACATGACTTGTGACTTGATAGCTTATACAAAATTTCAGTGACTTATTGTCCAGGAGGATAACAGCTGACCTCACGCCGCCATTATCATCCGATGGCGGCCGACCATAGGAGGTTGGCTAACAAATCTCTGTTATTCTGCTAGAACAGTGGGTATCGTCTTAGATCACAGTTGGTGTTGAGATCTACGGAGGAAGTTGTCGCCTGGGTGCATAATCTGGTTGAGCCGGGCTGGCTCTGTCAGTGCAAGTCACACTGCTTTGGTACCTGAGTATTTGATTCCTCTAGAAGACAATGTACATTGCCATCCCCATCTGGGGTCTGGTATACAAACCCATAAAGTCACTCCTTTTGACTTCCACAGCAGATCACAAACACTCAAGACGATATGGGTTGGATCTAAGTCGGGGCAGAAACCCATGGCAGGTTAGCGTTATTTAGGGCGAGCATACGACGAGCCTTAAATGACAGTGGGCTCTACAAACTACTTGTAGCTTGGATCCTCCCCGGTGTTCCGACATGTAACTCTCTTTGACTACACACAACCTTTGCCTGGCCTTCCATTCCAATTCGAGCTAATCCTTAGAACGCTTTTATTACGCGGTGCTTTCACATCAGTGTACCTACTTTCTTCTCCGACCTTGCCACGACCCGTGGATTTACTTGTCTATAAAAACAAGGTGGAACGGTATTGAAAATCATTTTTGCGATTGTTTTGTTATCAGTGGGTTGGTAAGTCGTTACCAACGCAAAAAATTAAGTTTGAACTCTCCGCCAGTCCTTATCCATCGTGAACCATGGAGAGAACAAGTGGACATCCATGATCTCCGCAATTTCTCTTCCCAAACCAAGCGTTGTTTTACCCCAACTTCTAATGAGTAGACCATTATTTCGATTTCGCACTGCCGGTCGTAGCACATGTGGGTAGTGTCTCCTTTCGGCTGTTTTCCTCAGGTACTCCGCTCCGACCGGATAGTCAAGGCCGAGCAAAAAATCGGCCGGAAAAGCCCTCGGTTCGGGTAGGCTGTGCAACCTGAGCAACGCCCGGCAAAGCAACGGGCCCAACACGTCGGATGGAGCAGACGTACGGAAGACATACCTTCGTGGAACGCCACATCACTTAGGAAGAGGAGGGCTGGGTGGTCGGAGGAGCGTGTGGTCGGTGCTGTTCCGGACGGATAGAGAGCATGCGCAAAAATAGCGGGAGGAAACAGGTGCGGAAGGTGACGTGCCCCTTGGCCGCAGGTAAGGGCGAGTAGATGTCGTCCCCAAGTCATATCCTGACGCTTGGCCTCCGCTTTATCCGTTCACGTCGCGCATTGTGATACCAAAGGCAGCGGTCATGGCAGCCCGGACCCCTTCATCCGGGCAGCCTGCGCCACCAGCTCTGTGACGGTCTGCCTGAAGCTCTTATACTCGAGTCCCAATTCCCTCGCCGCCGTCTCTCCGTCCACCCCATGGCTCGTATCGACGACCTGCTCTTCCCTCACCACCTTTCCCCTCGCCCACTCGAACTCCTCCTCCACGATGTGTGCCGCCAGCGCATACGTGAAGCGCTCGGGTGCCGCCGGCAAGAACCGCTTCCCACCCGCCTCGGGCCGTACCAGTGCCTCAACATGCGCTCTCGCCACGTCCCGCACGTCCACCCAGAAGGGCACACGCGCGACCGGCAGTGAGCCTCCTTCGCCTTCGCCCTCTCCCTTGCCGCGGCCACTGGTAGCTACCTTCCACAGCATCGCGCTGGACTCGTTGAGCTGCTCCACACTCTCGACGGGGTGCACGACCGGCCCGAATGTCATGGGCGGGCAGAGTGTTACGAGGTCGAATCCGGCGTTTTTGTTGTTGTTTTTATTGTTATCGTTGCCAACGTTCTGGTTATTATCGCGCACAAAGTCCCAGGCGGCCAGTTCGGCAAATTTCTTGCTCCCGCGGTAAGCGACGATGGCGCTGGTGGACGGGTCAGCCGCCTCGGCGTAGCTGAGCGGGTTCCAATCTGCAGCAGTGTAGGTGAAGTAGGGTGGAGCCTTGCGAGAAGCGTCCATGACCGCAGCGAAGGAGGAAGTCAGTACAACACGGCGGATTTTGGTGCTGCTGCTTGGGTCACGGTTAACGGCGGCGGCGGCGGTAAGAATGGCGCGGACGCCGTTGATGGCGGGTAATATGAGTTCGGCTTCGTTGTTTGTCGTGTTGTACGTCAAGGGCTGCGAGATATCTTGGTTAGATCATCCAACGACTAGTTCCTGTTACTGGTTGGTGGACGAGAAATGAGGGAAGGGGGAGGGCGATGTACGCTTGCTGTGTGGATTATACCGTCCACGCCCTTAACGGCTTCGTTGAACATGTTCAACTGCTCCTCGTTGTTGTTCATTCGGTCAAAATCACTGATCTGAACAAAGTCAAGTTTCCCAGCGTACTGCGGTCGAGCCTTCAACATGGCCTCACCCTTGGTCAGTGACCTGGTCGTCCCGCGGACCCTAATGCCTCGGCTGAGGAGCTGGTCGACAACATGGGCACCAATGAAGCCAGTCGCGCCCGTGACGAGAACATATTGTCTGGCCTGGTTAGGAATCAGAAACCGCACTGGAATCAGCTGTTTCACATACGGTGAAGATGCCATCACTGGGCAGAGAGCGGTTCGATTTCGAATTCCGTACGCTCCGTCTGAGGGGAAAAGCGAGTCAACGTGGATGTGGTTGGGGCCCCGGTACCGGTAATGGCCCCGACAAGTAGTTGGCGTTGCTACTGACAAGTCTGGAATCGTGATACCTCGATAAGGCTATGGTTTCCCGAGCTGAGTGGAATATCGCTTTTGATTTTCGCGGCCGACTGCTTAAAAAAAAAAAAAGACGGCAAATCTGGGGGTTGAAGGTTGGGACGAACGCTTACCCCTCTGTGCCGCTTCTCCCCGCCAAAGAGAGAACCTGTTTCCAATGGTGGAAGTCGTGCCGCCTATACCCGCCAAACCGCACCGCAGCGTTTCGGCGCTAACGTTGTTGGTTATCGACAAGACCCTGGTGATCCCACCCACATGAGGACGGACTAGGATATGTGCAAGCGAACTCTTGCGAGTAAGGATTTGCCGGCCACGCCGGCCCACAGGGTTCCCCTTTTCCCCATGGGGGGAGGCAAGCTACACAGTAGTGCACTCCACCATTCACGAGAAACTTAGCAAGCACTAACTCCACGAAGCTGACTTGGACCACGTTCTCGGGACCGCGGAGGTCAATTCTGGGAGCGAGCAGCACAGATACCAAGAGCTTGTGGCTGTCGTGTCAGGTGCGAGAACCGAAAGGCGCATTGAACACGCTTGGCCAGACTCGAGTTGCGACCGCGTTTGATTTTGGCTGGTTAGTCTGCTTTACGCAGTATATCAACACGCCCTCTTCTCTTTGGTTTGCTTTGCTTCTCAGCCTCCAAACGCCTCAAGTCCATCACGGTCAAAGTCTGTGGCATTACCCACCTCTCCTTCAACATGGGGCTCTTCAACAGCCTGACTGGCAACTGGCTGGTGGCCTGCATCACCGTTGTCAACGCCGCCTCCATGTCATGGTTCGGCTACGACCAAGGTGTCTTCTCGGGCGTGCTGATCTCATCAGACTTCAAGCATTGGTTCCCCGAGACAAACAAGGCCAACATCTCTGGTATCACTTCGAGCTGTTTCTCGGTATGGATCCTCCCAGTGTGAAGTAGATCGAAACGCGCCTGACGAATGTTGCTAGCTCGGCGCGTTCTGCGGTGCCATCTTCGCCTTCACCCTTGGCGATAAGCTCGGACGCAAGAAGACGATCGCGCTCGGTCTTGTCTGCAATGCCGTTGGCGCTATCCTCCAAATCGTGGCGTGGCATCTGCCACAGATGATCATCGGTCGAGTTATCAACGGATTTGGCATGGGTGGGTGACCAGAACTGACGGCGGGCGACTTTGAGGTTCGACTAGCTAATTACTCCACGCGTCTTTTAGGCCTCACTTCTTCGACATGCCCCGTCTACCAAGCCGAGTGCTCTCGCCCAGGCGTCCGCGGCAAGCTGGTCGTCGTTCAGAGCGTGTGTAACACGGCAGCCTTCTGCCTCGCCAACTGGATGAATTACGGCCTGTATTTCTCAGGCGGCGCCCTGCAGTGGCGCTTCCCACTCGGCTTTCAACTAATCTTCCCCGTCTTCGTGACTGCCGCGCTCCTGTTCGTCCCCGAGTCTCCCCGCTGGCTGCTGCTGCAAGACCGCCACGACGAGGCCCTTGCCGTCATCGCCCGCCTCGAGGGGAAGGGCGCGACCGTCCACGACGATGCCGTGACTGCCGAGTTCCTGTCGATCCGCACGGCGCTGCAACACGAACGCAAGGACCGCCCGCCCTTCCGCGACATCGTCCGCTTCCGGGACAGACAGCAGAACCTGCGGCGGCTGTTGCTGTCGTGCGGCACCCAGTTTATGCAGCAGTTTTCGGGCGTAAACGCGCTCGGCTACTACCTGCCGACGCTGCTGCAGCAGAGCGTTGGCTTTGACGAGCAGATGTCGCGGCTGATGACGGGTGTGAATGGCACCATCTACTTGGGTGCGGCACTGTGCTGTATCCTGATCATTGACCGGTTTGGGCGGAGAAAGTGAGAAATCCCCGCCGTTATTGCCTTCAACTCCCAATTCTTCCCTACCAAACAGAGCTGACCAGTTTTGCTTCAGGATGATGCTCTACGGTGCCACTACAATGGGTGCCTGCTATCTTGTCGCGGCCATGTGTCTTCGGGCTGCACAAGCCGGCCAAGCGGACCAAAAACAGGTACGTGTCAGACTTCCAAATCCTTTGCCACGCGCTCCCGCTGACTTGTTTCCATAGATGGGCAACGTCACGACGGCCATGTTCTTTCTCTACTACTTCTTCTACGGCACAAGCTTTGCCAAGGTTCCCTGGGTGTACAACTCAGAAGTCAACTCGCTCGGATGGCGCACTCGCGGCGCTGCGGCGGCCACGGCAACCAATTGGATGGGCGGCTTCATCGTGACGCAGTTCACCAAGGTAGGCGTTGACAACCTTAAGTGGGGTTTCTACCTCATCTTCGCTGTCATCTGCTGGGCCTACTTCCCCGTCGTCTTCTTCCTGTACCCCGAAACGTCGCGCCGCACGCTCGAGGATATGGACGAGATCTTCATGGCAAACCCTGGGCCGATCGTGTTCCACAAGCCAGAGCTGACGCAACGCCGCCGGCCACAAGCGTTCATCGATGCCGAGGCAAGGCGTATTGGCGAAGGCGCGGCGGAAGAGGTCGAGATCGGCGTGCTGGACAAGGAGGCTCTTGACAGGGCGAAGGCGGCTCACCAGCAGCAGAAAGGGGGAGATGCTTGAGGTATGTAGAACGGCATCAACTGGTTTTTTTTGGTGGTGGTGGTGCTAAAGACATTATCTGGAGCGGGCAAATCGATTAGCTAGTTAGTCCGACTCTGGATGGACACGTAGGGATGGGGGTCTCCTGTGGGATGGTTTCGTTCAACTCTCGATCCTTCTGCTAGAACTGCTCCAGACAAAGTAGGAGAGAGCAAGCGCAGTTCCTAATATCTCTCGTCTGGGCCTTCAAGACTGGGTGCCTCTGAGAGGTCAACAGGAGACGAAGAAGAACAGTGAAAGCAACCAAACAAAGGGGCGTGTTGCACTGCACGTCCAGCACCCCGGACGGTACCCACAGCTGTTGTGACCCAAGTTCCTCCAAGGATCCAGGGTCGGTTTTAGTGCCCCTTTTCCCTTGTGGAGCAACCTTTAGAGCCCGCATTTTCCCACTTCTCGGTCCCTCCCGTGCCTCCCGCCTAGTGTACGCTCAACCCCACTAGGCACCACGCGGCAAGCGGCCCGCTAATTGCAACACCAATTCCCCATCTCGCGATGAGTTTCAACCGCCGCAGAGTCGCACTAGCTTGCACATATTGTCGCCACAGGTAATCCACATTGCCGAGAACTAGTTACCATACTCAAACTCACCAATTGCCGGGAATCAAGGAAGCGCCGGTGCGATGCCGGTCGGCCTTCATGCCGCAGCTGCATCGAGGCCGATGTCGACTGCCGCTACGATGACACGCCCTCGCAGCGTATCGACTCGAGTGGCGGCGGTCGTGAGATTATCGGCCGGTTGCAGGAGATTGAAGCGATGTTGCAGAATCACCTACCCAACATCACCGCTCTCGCTTCCGGAATCCAGGCCATTGCCTCCCAATCGGCAACCGGTGCTCTCGCAGCAACCTCCCCGGCGAGCCACGCGTCGACTTTGCAGGCCGCCCGAATTCTGTCGCATGATCTTGCCGGAGCGGGGTCCTCGCAGCAATGGCCTTTACCCCTACATACCATCGAGTCACAGCAGGAACTGACTGCCATCGCCGACCCGGAACTGGCACCTTTGACCATTCCTGTCGGCCACAAAACATCGTCCAACTACCTTCTCCGCCTGCCCGCAATGAAACAGCTCATTGGAGAGTACCCCCCCGATCTATTCTTTGTGCTCGAGTCACAGAACCCGATGCCCCCGGAAATGCCGGTGCATCCCCCTGCTGCTGCAAGACCCCTCGACCCTACAGCCTTGGACAAAGACGTGCTTGATTGCCTTGTGTCGGCTTTCTTTACGCAGGTATACCGGTACCATCCCGTCCTTGACAAGGCCGAGTTTTACCAGATTTATCACACGTTCTTGGAAAATTACTACTCGGATCCCTGGAGCATCGAGTCGGTGTTATGTCTTGTCGTCTTTGCCCTCGGCGCAGCCACCTTGGCTCAGCCTGGAGCGCAGTGTTTCGGGGCGTCGCCTCCAGGCATGCTCTACATGCAGGCTGCATTGCCTTCTTTGATATCAATGTCGTCCTGGGAGATCAGTTACAGTTTGCTGCTTCCACAGGCCTTGGTGTTGGCCAGCGTGTACTTCGCCTACATCATCCGTCCTCTTCAGAGTTGGCGATTGGTTTACTCGGCATCTTCTCTATTGCAGTTCAAGCTCTGTCGGTAGGATTCCCAAAAACAAAAAAAAAAAAGGATGGTTGACTATCCGGATCCACCGCTAACATTAGCAGGTTATCTGCTCGGGATGGCGACCCTGCCGCCAAAGAAATCATCCTCCGTCTCTTCTGGTCCTGCTTCCTCGTCGAATGCGACCGCCTGGCCGAGCTAGAACTCCCGCAAAGCGGGATTCAGCAACTAATAGACCAAACCAACCTTCCCAGCTTTAATGGGGTCGATTCATCGCAATCAACGGCCTACCTGGCCGAAATATCCATCCGTCGTCTACTCAATCGAGTGCACCATAGCTTGTATCCGAGAAAACAGGACGGCCTCTCGCTTTCTTCCACCTCTCTCACTGCTGCCGACGAGTTCTCGGCCGCTGAGATTGCATCTGTCACCTCGGTATGTGACGAACTGTATCGACAGCTCAACTTGTGGTACGAGTCTATTCCGGAACCCTTTCGGCCTTCGCTTGGGACAGAACCCATCTGCAACGACCGAGAGACTGTCTTGCGGATCCGATACTATGCGGCTAGACACATCATACACCGCCCATTCGTTCTCTACGTTGTTACAAATAATCTTCAGCATGTGTCCAATTCTGTTATCCTCGAGAAAGCCGGCGTGTGTATCGAGAGCTGCCGGGTATACCTCCAGAATACGAGGAGAATGTTACTTAAACAGAGCCAGTACACTTGGACTTTCTCCTTATCGTAAGAGCCTTCCCTATGGTCAGCTGTTCTATTACTAACTTTTGCTTCCAGCTCACTTGGGGCCCTTGTTGTCCTCACGCTGGCCTCTCGCAATCCGGCACTTTCGCATTTGGTTCCCGACATTGAGGACCTGCAGACATTGGCAATTGATAACGTGAAACCATGGGCCTATCCTGGGTCAAGTATTGAGATGGTGCTCTCAATCATGGAGGATTTGCGAAAAAAACAACGGCTACTGTCTGTCTGTGTCTAAAGCTCACCACCTGATCGTTAAAGGTGGAACGCCACAAGCGGTCTTGATGCCACCATACCACACCGCCCAGGCATCCAAGGGGCTACAACTCGCCACCTGTTGGCTGCGCAATGATCTGTTGCCCGATCTCACTCCGCCAGAAACTTCCCGTGGGATATGTGTACTTTTCGAGCGCCTCGTCAGTATACCCAATACTATAGCCCGGCTCGAGCGGCGTGACGTAGTGGGCGTCAACGATCCGCGAGGGATGCCGCAGGTTCTCGCGGTGGCTGTCGGCGAACTCGAGCATGGATCGCTTGCCGCTGACGGCGACATAGTCGATGAGGCTGAGGTGCGACGTCAGCTCCGTAAGGCCCATGGCGCCGTTGTGCGGCACGCAGGGCACGCCAAACTTGAGTGCCATGAGCATCACGGCCAGGCACTCGTTGACGCTGCCGAGCCGGACCGCGTCGATCTGCGCCACATCGGTTGCCTCAGCCTGCAGGAGCTGCTTAAAGGTGACGCGGTTCTGGGCCGCCTCGCCCGTGGCCACGCCCACACCATAGGGCTTTAAAGCTTTGCGGATAGCCGCGTGGCCGAGGACGTCGTCGGGATTTGTCGGTTCTGTGGATATGTGTCAGATGGGTTCTGAGGGAGAGGGGGGATGAAGTAACGAAAGGTTAAAAAAGGAAGAATGAAGCGTAACAAGTGACTGACCCTCAATAAAGACAGGCTTGAATTCCACCAGCTGCTTCATGTACTCGATCGCCTCGGGTACGCTCCAGACCTGATCACGTCAGCTTTTTTTCTTTGTCCGCTCTTTTTCTGAACCCCTCCAAGGGTAATGAATCACTCACCTGATTGGCATCGATCATGATCTGATAGCCGTTATCATAGCCCAGCACCTCTCTCACCGCTTTCAACCGCTCTCTGTCCGCCTCTACGCTGGTGCCAACCTTGAACTTGAAGACGGTGAAACCCTGGTCGATAGTCTCCTTGAGCACCTCACGCATCCGATCTCCGCTGAAGGCCATCCAGCCGGGACTCGTCGAGTAGGCCGGGACGGCCTTGTTGTCGAGAGCCTCTCGCAGGCGATCCTCCTTGCCCTCCTGCGTGCGCCGCAGCATGTCGACGGCCTCGTCGGGCGTCAGCACGTCGGTGATGTAGCGAAAGTCGATGCAGCGCACAAGCTCTTCGGGTGTCATGTCGCAGACGATGCGCCACACGGGCTTGCGCACAATCTTGCCCCAAAGGTCCCACACGGCGTTGAGAACGCCCGCGACGGCGAGGTGCGTGACCGACTTCTCCGGTCCCACCCACCGGTACTGCGAGTCCGACACCATGTACCGCCACGTCTTGCCCATGTCGCGCGTCAGCCGAGCCATCGTTTTGCCCACGACCCGCCGCGCAAACACGTCGAGCGCTAGCGTGATGAGCTCACTGCCTCGCCCGTTGCTGAAGGCCTATTCTTTTCTTAGCCCGTAGTTACGATGCCATTAAGGAGGAAAAAGGGGTTGAAGCGAGGGGGTTATGATGCCATTAAGGAGGAAAAAGGGGTTGAAGCGAGGGGGTTATGATGCCATTAAGGAGGGAAAAGGGGGTTGAAACGAGGGGGTTATGATGAGGTTACGAGCGAGAAGGGGAATACTTACGATACCCTCGCCAACGAGGCCTGGGTGATTGGTTTGGAGGCGCACGTATGGGTGGGAGCCGTTGGTGCCGACGTGCATGGCGTCGGAGCCGACGCCATCTAGGCTGGTTGGGAAGCGGAGGTCGATAATCTCGAAGCCAACGATCTCGACATCGTCAACCGTGATGTTGATATCGGAGGATCCCATTGTATTGGGCGGATGTGTGTGTGTGTGTGTGAGAGAGAGAGAGGAAGAGGGGTGAGAAAGGTCCCGGTTGAATAAGTTGGACTAATAGATTCCTGGACACCAACTTCCCAGGTCAGGTCTCGATGTTCAGTCACAGTCACTAGGAGAAGTAGCGAGATGGGCTAAGGGGGTGAAGGAGTCTTTCTTTGTATGAGAGACGCAGAGCAGGCGAGGAGCTAGTCGACTTTCTCGGCCATTTCAAGCGCCCCTCGTGTCCGAGTCCGCCCTAATGCCGCGCTACCCATCATCCGCGATTCCCGCCGCGGTGTTGGGGGTATTAGTGTGGGAACCATGGGAGACTGGGTCTTGGCTGCTGTGTACCAAGTAATCCGTAATACCTGCAGTAACCACGTGGGCCGCTGCACGCAGCCGACAGTGATGTGAGGGGTTCCGGTTGTGGGTCCATGCCGCCTCCCCCCGGACCCCGAGCCAAGCCAATCGACGCCGGTTCCGCTTTGCTCGGCGGGAACCGCGCCGCGCCCGCAGCACTTCATATTTCGAGAGGATTTCGAAATTTGGACTGCGCTTGGGCGGGTGATGATCCCTCGGATTGAGAATCGACCATGGAGTAAGTGAGTGAAAAGGAAAGGAAGCTATAGTAATGGACAAGAATGAATAACCATGCGACTAAACCTTAAGGATCATAGTGCCCATAAATTAGACATGATTCACGAATCATGCGACCATGAGAACAACACGGCAGGCACGGAAACTCGAGAGATTATCCAAGTCTTTTTGTTAAGATCGCTGCTTCACGTAGCACCTACTTATGCTTGAGCTACGTGATCTCAATGAACAGCAAGGATACTTAACTGGTTAAATTTGGTATTGAAAAAAAAATAACTAATGAATAACTAACTAACTAACTAGACAAGGTAAGACGAAAATTGCATCAAGGGAGTTTGTTGGCCGCAAGCAACCGTATGTATCCCACACCATGATGGTGAGGATCTTGTGTCAACTGAAATGTCTGTTTCCGCCCCAAGGTTTTCAAGCTTTATTTTGAAGAGGTGTGGCAGTCGGTGCGAACAATGCGTCGAAATCGAGATCGAACTCGCATTTTTCGATCTTTATCTTCCTCTTGCTCCTACATATCTCGATACAGATAGATTAGCGCTTTCGAAATTGCTCGTAGAATTCTCGATATCGCTCCGTTTCTATCTTCCATGGTGGGGTTCAACGATGGCAAAAATGCAAATGCTCCATAGAGCATCTTCAATTGCAGCACCTGACAAATGATTCTTGAGCTTCAAATCGACTTCGCCGCAGAGTTCGCCCACTTCACGACTGAAGTTGCTATTTCCCCTTTTTCTTCGGATGTAATGAGGCCTTTGACATTTATGTTTCACTCCCTCAGGCAAGGTTCTGATCTGAGTGGTCTGAAAACTAGAGACCACATTCTCCTGCAAAGCGAAGCCATATGCGCGGGGGGGACACCTGGAAATCGGTTTGTCTTTTGGGACGGAAGTCTAACTTGCCGGGCGACAGTCTGTGGAGTGCCAAGGTGATTCAATGGAATCTCTCGATCTGACGTCTGTGGTAGGGCCACCACTGACCAACCTTGGGGGGATCTGGAAAAAAAAATGCACCTCATTTGCCTGTGGTACTTGACGCGTTCATTGTGACAACCCACTCAGCGTATCTTGTGTCTAAGGACTTTCTGCTCAAGAACTTTTCGAGTGAAAGAAGACACCAATTACTTCTTGTCTATCCTGCTTTTGATTTGCTGGCGAACTTTTACGCTCCTAATAGACGAGTCGACTTGTAAGTGAGGTCGTAGATCTGGCAGGTCTTCCATTCTCCGTTTTGGTGTCTTCTTGCCCTAGACAACTTCTGATGTCATTGCGAAGGACCAATGGATTGTTTCAAGTGCCCCAAGTTGGGCTCAGCCGGCTCCCACTTTGCCCACAGCTTTCCCCTCTTGATTCCACACCACATTCACAAATCAATTACAAAGAACACACAGACTAACTAGTTGTTGCAGTGCCGCTCTTCCGACACAAACTCCACACAGCGATCACCTCGCGACTGACAATCTTTCCCAAAACGCCATGGCCCCCTTTGTGTACACCCAGTCGATCCACATGTACTCCTTCAACACGTCGCGTATGTCGGCCCAGAGCGCCTTGTCCAGCTTCAAGTCATCAATCACGCGGCTTGCCGCTCTCGTAAGCAGCACCTCGTCCTCGCTTTCCCCAAGCACTGAAGTCTTGGCAGCAAACAGAAACCATAGCGTCAGCTTGCCAATTTCGACGTTTTCTTTTTCTAGAGGCGCCTCCGCCAGGCCGTACACGCAGTGTCTCACCCGCTGCGCCAAGTCCTGGTAGCGTACAGGCATCTGCTTGATCAGCAGAAAGATGGCCGTCGTAAAGGCAAGCATACCCAGCCGGAGAAGCGTTTCGGGACTGGTGGGAGCAGTGGGAAATATGTGCCTACTCTTCACCGCCGTGTCCCTCTCAGTAGTCTCACTTTCCTTATTCAGTTCCTTTGAACTCTGCTTCTCCAGTGCATCAACACGGGCGGCGGTTTCGGTGATAAGGACGGCCTGATCCTCGTCGCTCCTCGCCTCATCCTGCAGCGCCAGCAGCCTGTATTGAACCGACACGAGCGTCTCCCGGTACAAGTTGGCTGGAATTTTGCGTCCCGTCTGGTAGGCCAGATTGGCGGCGAGGCAGAACTCGCGGAGGTCGAGAGCAACGTTGAGGAGACGGCTGTCAGCGATGTCGTTGTCGTCGTCGTCCTTCGCGGGGAGAAGCGGCCCGATGGTCTCGGACAAGGTGCCTAGCGCTTTTTTGCTTAAGAAGGCAGATCGCTGCCGTGTAAGCTGGCTCTCTCTCATGGGGGTTGCTGGGAGTTGAGCGTGCGGGACCAGATAGGGACGCCACGAGACGCCCTCCCGGAAGAAGAGCGGTTTGCAGCCGGTGCTGACGGCGACGGCTAGATCGGCACTGCGGCACAAGTTCGAGTAGTCAGCACCGAGCTCAGAGGTGGTGGGATTGAGGAGGGGCACCCGTTACCGCAAGATCTTGGACTGTAGCTCGAGGTTGTGACGCAGGGCCTGGATGCCACCGCGAAGGCTGACGAGATGGTACAAGCCCTTCATGTGCTTCTGAGCGGCGTCGGAGTTGTCAAGCATATCCGAGAACCACGTCAGGGTCAAAACGGTGGAGATAGTAGAGTCGGAGGTTGCATATTCGGTGACCGCAAGATTCTCACGGAGCAGGTGAAGTGCCTTGTTGAGATGCTGGATCGTTTTAGTGCCGAACTTGGCTTCGCGAGCGAAGTCGAGAAAGCCCTGGGTGGACGACAGGATAGTGTAAAAGTAGGCCCGGTCGTAGGCCAGGTACTCGATCCACTGACCCTCGCTGGGTTGGACACATACTTCAACCGGGTACACAGATTCCTTTACGACAGTGAGCCCTTGATGAGCCACAATCAGTGAATAGGTGCACACAGTGACGGAGAGCATGTGTACATTCTACATACACTTATATGTTAGTTCCCACTTATAGGGGTCCATCTCTTCGACAAATGGGATGTGGCTCATAACGGTCCCAACACGCGGGAAGATTGGCGAACTTGCGGCCCTTGAGAGACCTAAGGAGTCATGTTGCTGGTCATTGATCCAAGATCCGAGCACGGAGCTGCCGGACATTTTGATCTTTTTCTGGTTCTTGCCCCTCATAACATGACTGCGCAGCCGTTTGCGAGCGGCCGGATCTAGCTTGGCAGCGGGAGTCGCGACAAGAATAAAGGGAAAGTCTTTGGACTGCACCATTGTGCTGCCGTCGCTAAACTGCCCTCTTGGCATGATGAACGAGTGGCCTGCAGCTGAAAAGAATAGTCGCCGCGGACGAGAAGCCAAGAAAGAACGGAAACACAACTCCGTGAGCCAAGTCAATCCTGACGTGTGACCCTAAGCCTGGGCGGGCCGAAAACGAGGTTCGTGAATCGATGGATATTCGTGATGTAATACTGTAGGTGACGGTAGCAAGCGCAGTAGGCACTGGATTCGAACGTGTAACTTGCAGGCAAGCTGCCTGGTTGGTGACAAGAATCTACGAAGTGAACTTGGAGGAGGGACGGTATTGGGCTTGGCACAACGAGGAGGTTGACACGCCTGGCGACGACTTAGCCGACAGTGCCAAGGCTAGATTGCTTTTCGGTTCTGGAAATATTACGAATCAGCGTTCAACCCCCTGGCCTCGTCAGTGGCGAATGGTACGGCACAGCCGGGATGCTGTGCTCCGAAGCCCGCTTATCTCCGAATGTTTTTGCAACTCCCATGAGCTTTTCGTGACAAGAGGGAAACAGTAGAACATTTTCTGTTACGATGCGTAAGATGGGTAGCATCGAGGGAAGACCTACTACGATGCACAGTGGAAAGACGAGGGAGCATTTCGTTCTATCTAGGAGGGAAAGCACCATCCGACTCGAAGAAGTGGTCGCCTGATATAAAAGCAGTCCGGGCAACGATCAAGTACGCAATGGCGACAGGGAGACTGGTGCTAGACGAGGAGCAACGAGGACTGCATCAATCACCGTAGGAGCTCTACTAACACCACACAGCCTCAACCAGCAGATCCCGCTTTAGCTGCTGAGGATAGGACGTTGAACACTTGGGGAACGTAGCCTCCAAGCCGATCTGCTAAAAACAAGTCAAGAGGCAACAGGTGGCCATGAGAAAAAGGGAAAGAGTAGAGGGCTTATACGAGGCCACGACGAAAGCTCAACGAACCGAATGTAGTTAGCGTGCCAAGGCCCTCTAGGCTTCGTGCCTCCGGGCGAAATAAATTCCATCCATCCATCCATTCCTAACAAGAAAATAACTTGGGCCAAGAATATAACGTTAAACATAGAATGGGAAAGGATCACTAGAGTCAGCCATCCTCGATTCCAACATCCACCCTTAGTGGGATTTCAAGACATAACAACCACAAAACGACGAGGAACTTAACCAGAGTTCAACTGCGAGGGTGGTGTTATAGAACTATAGCTACGTAAAATAGCTTATCTCTTACCCTCCGCCTCCTCGGAGTCCAAACTTCTAAGGAGTCAAGCCCGTGTTAAACACACGTCTCACCTTCTGAACAGAACTTCTAAGCCGTTTCTCTCCCATATCCACCCAGTCATGTCCAAAACATAGCAGCTCAGGGCCGGGCCATTGTTCGGTGGTTAAGGTCAACTTTCTGTCGACCTCTCTGCTTGCTGTCCTCTCGCTACCCGCATTCTTGGCACTCCAATCTCAAAGATACATTGCCCCCCTCTCCTAACAGAGATAAATGACTGGACAAGCTTGACCCAGCAACCTCCTATTCAGGCCCCTCATCATGAAAGAAGCGCAATATGGCCGCAGCTACGACATCACCGTCGTGATCCAGATCGCCCGTCTCGGCCGCCCGGTCGGCGTGCTCCTTGTCCTGTATGCTGCCCTTTTCCACCCGCATCTGAATCTGCCTCTTGACCATGCCGTCGTCGAAGGCGAGGTGAGCCTGCGTAGGGAAGAGCCGGCGCGGGATGTACACACCCTGCACCGCCGTGTGCTCACTGTGGCCCCAGACGTCGACCTTGGTCCGCGGCGCGAGGAGCCCACCAGAGGACTCAGGAGCCGGTGGGGCCACGGCGTAATCTTGGTGCATCTGGTGCAGGTACACTTCGGGCTTGTCCGTTTTAAACAGCCGCTGCCCAACCGGGGTGAGGCTAATCTTGGTATGGCCCAGCTCCCAGTCTGTTGCCGCTGCTGAGGCAATCTCAGAACCAAGCATCCGACAAAGCAGCTGGTGGCCAAAACAGACACCCGCGAAGGACATTCTTGGGCGGTGTCGCCAGAGTTCTAAAGACTGTTAGCCGAAGAACAACCACTCCATTTTGGTCAAGTACCCTTAAGGAGGTCGAGCAGCTCCTGAATCCAGGGCTCGTTGCCGTTGGCGCTGTACATGCTGCCTGTGATCAAGAGGGCGTGGCAATTTTCAAAGTCTTCGTAAACTGGCATTGTCCCTCCCTTCTCCGTGATGACGTATCGCGTGTCGGTCTCGATGCCAAGAGGCGGGTCGTGAGCGTTGCCGGCGTCAAGGAAATGATGGTGGACAATTTCGCCAAATGTGCCCCGGCGCGCTTTGGTCTCGGAGTGAGGCTCGTCTGTCTCGAGTACCATCATGCGCACCACAGGCCGGTCGCGAAACGCGCTGGCTTCAAGTTCTTCCGCCATTGTGCTGGGTGTCTCCTCGCCAACTTAAAGATCAGCGCAGTTGGTCACTCAATCGTGTTGTGTGAATGATTTCTCTAAGAGCTTAGTCTGTAAAGGTGTTTTGAAGATAACTTAGGTGCCTCAGGTAAGTACTTGTAGCATTTCAACTGATGGTATCATGTACGCCAAGCACCCGAGATCGAAAGAGTGGGTAGCGATGACGACGATGTGGGACAAACTCCGTTGCCAACTTTTCAATCCTGCAGCCCGTACGCATCCACAGGGGCAAGGTAAGTCCAATTCGCATCTGGGCTTGTCTGCAATCCAAGTCTGAGTGTTGACATCGCTTACTCCGGGTCTAGCTATCCGGTCCTTCTGCGTTTGCAGCTGCGACCAGAACCGGAAGAATCAGAAGGCCTTGGAATATCTTTCGAGAAGATGGAAGCGGCCGCGATCATATCCGAGCTTCAGTGTGATTAGCTTTAACTGAAATGGTGAACCCAGATTCCCTTTTCACTTCCTGTCTGCAAGTCCACAACTTCATCAATAGCGACGATATCCCATACCTATCAGGGAGCAACAGGGCTCATTGCGTGTCCTGATCCTTCGAGCGCCGCATGTCCGCGAGTGACAGAATAGAACTCTCTGGTCCTGCCGTGTACACGATCCGATTACCACGCAGCTCTGCTTCCGGTTCCGATCTGCGCCGTGCCGCGCCGGAGGTGCCTCTCTTGTTGTCTCGACGCACCAGATGCTGTAATTTGAGCAGGTCGAGGCGATGTGTCAACATCGCCGTACGACGCGGGCTGTTCGATCAACCCCAACCGCCAATGCTATGTTGTATTTCCCCACCAAGTGCTGCTGCTGTCTGGGCCGCCTCCTTGCTCCTCCTTGACGTACGTTGCCGTTTGAGTCGATGTCCGGGAACTCGTCGGTCGGGTAGCCGTACATACCCGTATCGGTTGGACCAACGTCGACTGCTGACGCGGCCAACCCATGGTTTGTCTCCTTTTCCAACTCATCTTCTTCCCCTTCCGACCTGCCCTCTTCAATGTGCTTCCCCGTGTCGTTGTAATTATATGTAAAAGTCGGGGTCGTAAAAAACTGTGTGCTCCCCGCCATTGTTAGCGATGTACACGATGCGACCGTCGATAAGTTTGGTCTTAACCCTCCAAAAGCGCTGGAAGCAGAAGACGGGTTCTTTCTCCCACAGCGCTGGCGATGGTTGCACGTCAAATCTTTTCCCTGCGGCGTACGCATCCTTGCTTCTGTGACTGATCATGTACTTTCAGAAGGGCTTGTCTAAAATTTTTGTCGAGTCGTCGGGAAAGCAGCGCTAATTATCTACGCGCAAGTCAATTCAGAATTCGACCCGTAGGGGCATCTCCTCTGGACAAGGCGAATTATCGCTTTGGGGTTGACCTTGGGTACTCATGGCTGACTCACTACCGAAAATTTGAATTTGTGTGAATGACGTTATTGAAGTATTGATACAAAAGAACCAGATAATTAAGGGATTGTGGCTGGGTGGTTAAGAGTCAGCGGCAAGAACCGCTGGCCTATAGATAAGGGGTAGGTAGTGGTCTGTGCTAGGAAAGGCCATAACTAGTTCTTCCGATCAAACGAGCCTTGCAGAATTCTGAGTTTCTTTAGGCAACCAGTTCCTCCGGGCATAAGGTCCAGGCATAAGGTAAAGAGTTAGTTACAGCGAGGCTGGGCTGCAGTTCGGGCATCTTGCAGGCACTTATGGAAGGACAAAAGAACCGGTGTGGGTCGGCCTGGATGCGACATTGCTCCGACGGCCTGGTGCTCAATCCGACTGGGTGGAAACAACGACTGACCGAGTCTGTTTCGTTGCGACCTTCGTTCAGCGAAGTCTAATATGTTCCACTCGGTTACAGTTTCAAGTCCGCACTTCCCTTTGTCTGCTGATGGAGGAATGCTTTAAATATCCAACCATACCTCCAGCCAGTGTATCATAGTTTTTACTAGTCTCTCAATCTTGTCCTTTTCTCCTCCAAGTCTGAGTGACTATTACTTTTCACGGAACAGCCGCTGTGCCCATTTCTCCTAGTCTTGTGAGGTTGTCTCACCACCGCGGCAATGAGTCCGGGTTTCGATCCTAAAAATGATATTCCCAATCTCGAGGGAAAGGTCATCTTGGTGACTGGCGGTAGGCTATCTCTGTCTCTTAAATCCTTGATATCAATCCTGTTCGAACCCTTCACCCTCCGTCCTTTTCCCCCTCTTGCTCGCGGGTTAGCCTGAGAATACCTTTTACTACCTTTGCATCACTCCGTGCTTGTGTGTGCTGACGCTCACATTCTCACAGGCACCGCTGGAGTCGGAGCGCGGTCAGTGGTGCAGCTCGCTCAGAGAAACCCAGCTCATATCTACTTCACCGGGCGCAACGCGAAGAGCGCCGATGCCGTTATCAAAGAAGCTGCCGCAACGGGCAGCAAGACGAACGTCCAGTTTTTGCCTTGCGACCTGGCGAGCCTGGCCTCAGTCAAAAGCGCGGCGGAGAGAGTGCTAGCTGAGCAGTCGCGGCTCGATGTATTGCTCGCCAATGCCGGAATCATGGACGTGCCGGAGTCGCTGACCGAGGACGGCTACGAAATGCACTTTGGCGTCAATTACCTAAGCCACGCCCTGCTGATCCGCAGGCTGCTCCCGCTGCTGGAGCGGACGGCTGCCGATCCTCAGGCTGACGCACGTGTCGTGGTGCTTACCAGCACCGGCTTCCTCGCCGCCCCCGGCGGCGGCATCCAGTTCGACCGCGTCAAGACGGTGCAAAAATTTCACCTCTTGGGCGGTCTGATCCGCTACGGCCAGAGCAAGTTGGCCGACTTGCTCTTGGCGCGCGAGCTCGCCCGCCGTTACCCGGCCATCCTGAGCGTCAGCGTGACCCCGGGCATCGTCAACACCGACCTCGTCAGCAACTTGAGCACCTTCCTCCGGGTTACTTCCAAGGTGTCGGCGTACCTGATCCAGGGGGGGCTCATTAAACCTGAGGACGGTGCCAAGAGCCAGTTGTGGTGCGTTGGTGCCCCGAAGTGCGAGGTCAAGGCAGGCGAGTTTTACGAACCCGTTGGCGTTCACTCCAAGGTCTCGAACAAGTATTCCACCGACATGGACCTTGCCAAACGATTGTGGGAATGGACCGATGCTGAGTTGGAGAAGTGGATGTAATTTATCGAGAAGCACCTAACTAGACTTAATACCTTATACTTATTCAATCTCAGGGGTGTCAATAATCTGCACTCAGATCCTAGCCATTACCAATTCTAAGGTACGCTCAGCAAAGTAGAAGGAAGTTTCGTGACGATGTGTGTTGTCGCCACGTGGGAATAGCTGGAGTTGTATCTAGATTGTTGCCTCGGGCCGCTGCGTTCAAGGGAATGATGCGAGCACCTTAAGAACATGTGTCACATTTGACCACGCTGATTGACTGTCACGTTACTGAAAAGCGACACCATCGTCTTTAACCACCCGAGCCGGAGTTTCACCGCCACGGATATTTTATGTCTTTGCTGGTGTGGGAGTCGCATAATCATGCTTGAACTCGAGTGGATAGAAACATTTTCGTCCTGTGGGTACACCTAATTATCGGGCAATTTGATCAAACAGCAATCCGTAGAATCGCCGATATCGCCCGACCAATGCCACAACCAGGCACCTTGCCACCAAAAACCATCAGAACATCATCAAGACAGAAACATGGCCGCTCACGACCAGGGCACGCCCGCCCTTGCACAGGCTACGGAATCTCCAGCAACCGCCCGCGTCAGCGCCAGTCCGTCAACAAACGATTCCGACCCTTCGGTCCTGGCGCACGTCGAGCACTACCACGGGACCCGCTGCACGGCCTCGCCCATCTACGCCTTTCTCCTGGGTGAAAAAGATGGCTCACTCGTGCGCTTCACTCACGCCCGCAAAGGGCTTTTCACCGCTCGACTGCTACTAGCCGCCCAGCACCTCAACTCGGCGGGGGGCATCCACGGATCCGTATCGGCGACGCTGGTCGACTGGGCCGGCGGGCTCGCCATTGCCGCTTGGGACCTTCGCGCCGCTACCGGCGTGAGTGTGGACATTAACATCTCGTATCTGTCGTCCGCGCGCCTCGGTGACGAGGTCGAGATTGAGGGCCGCGTCGAGCGCGTCGGTTCCAACCTGGCCTTCACCGAAGTCCGCATCTTCAAAGTGGACGCTCGCGGGGAGAGAGGCGCCGTGGTGGCTTCGGGCCGGCACACCAAGTTTGTGAAGGGTACGAAGAATTGATTGGAGAGGCCCGTCGCATGAAGAGGCCTATGAGCGGAGTTTGGTACGGAACTGGAGTATGCTGCCACATGCCAGGCCTTCGAACTGGGACTTGGCTCTAATGTGTATGCCATTCGTATGCTTTGCGTCACCGATGATGAACTGTCTTATCGCAGTTTCTCAGGAACAATGGTGCCACGACCAAATCAATACTTTAGACAACCTTTTTACTTGTACACAGCTCCTGAAAGCCACCATGCCACCCAACGAGGTATCCAGAAGAAAAAAAAAAAAGACATTGGCCGCCCGCCCAACGCCTCGAGTCACCTAACTCCTAGCCGTTGCAGGATGCACAACACAAAAGGAATAGCAGGTAGACGGTTACTGTGGGCCGGCTACTGCCACAACACACCGCTCACCATCCCCTTAACCTCCCCTCCCTTCTCAACAACCCCGATGAACTCCTTCAGCCAGCACGTCGCCGGACTCCCGGGCGCGAACACCGCGCCAACACATTTTTGCTTGCTCGCGCACGCATCCAAACAATCTGCTATGCTGCCCACTGCATCGTCCAGCCGTCCCAGCTCGCCGTCGCCGTTCGGGTAGTTGGAGCCGCACTGCACTCGGAACGTCTTAGGTGTTAGCGCGGCGCCAGAGGTGTAATTGAGGTTGTTTGCGCCGGGACATTTGGGATCCGCTACGGAGGGTGTCGGACTTGCCGAGCTGCTATTGTTGATGATCACATCCAGTCAGCAGCAACATTTTCAGCCAGTTACTGGGGAACAAAGAGAGATGATGGGAGAGAAGAGAAGTAAACGGAGAAGGAAAAGAGCAGGGAAAGAAACCAACCTCGACCCAAGTGCCGTCGTGATCCGCCCGCTCGCCACCCCACCGAGGATGCCCGCCAGCGCTGCGATGATGGCTGTCGCCACCAGGACCACCCAAAACACGGGCCGCTTCCAAATCGCTGGGCGGTCGCCATCGAAGTAGTTGTGATGACCCCGTAGCGAACCCCTACGCCCGGCGTCCTCCCCGTCGGTGTCGTCCAACTCGCTCCATGCCTGTCGAAGCGAGTGCACCCCGGACGTCCGCGGCAGCGGGTGCAGCGCCGGGATGACCGGGGGCGGTCCCATGAGCGGCGATGGTCCTACCGTGCCGGAGCCGGAGAGCTGGTTCTGGTGTGGGTGATGTGCGCTGTTGGCGCTCAGCGGGGGGAGAACGATGGATTGGTAATCTTCTGCAGTCGGTTGTCGCTGTGATTGTTGTTGTTGTTGCTGCTGTTGCTGTTCAGCGTTGGAATCTGGCGGCGGAGCGAGCTCCGGGTAGCTCTTCTCGTGCTTGACCTGGTCGTAATCGTCCGGAACTACTTCCGGGTAGCTCTGATAGGTGTCGTGTGTCGCAGGTATCAGGCCGTCGTGATAGGCCCGCGGCGGGGGCTTTTTGCTTCGTTTTGCCATGGCTGCTGTCAAATTCGAGATTTGGCGAGGTGGTCGCGTTTTCTGGTCGCGTCACGCCGACAGGGGTGTTAAAGAGCAATGCGATGCGTCAATTGAGAGAGAACGGTGATGAGTTGAGGTTTGCGATGGCGAAAAGATGGCAATTGGGTCCCAAGAACGACAACGGGGGAGGAAAGGGCCGCATCGCCGTCACCATCCCGCGTTGCCGGGCATCCCGTTTGCGGGGGCGCTCCGGAGGAAGGATATCAAATACTTGGGCTCTCGACAATTGTTGACTCGTTGATCGCCGAGCGGCGCGTCCCTGCGCTGCAACCCTCCCCTCGTGGTCTGTCCCGCCCGCGGGCTCGCCAGCCAGGAACGGGGTCGTACTCTGGTGCGCACCCCTGTGAGGACCCCGCTGGAGGATCGCAATCTGTGGCTTGTGGGCGCTTGTTTTTGAAATTCAGTGGACTGCTGCGCCGCGCGACGAGACTTTTCGCCCAGGCTTACCTGCCTGATTGAGATGCTGCACGGAGCCATCTGGAGTCGATGCAACGGCCACAGCTGCATTAGCGCTCCTCGATCCGCAGCCCAGATCGGGTTATTCTGGTGCCTGGAGCGGGACTTCGGAGCTTGATGGAGACGGAGTGGCTTGGCCCTGGGTAATGATTTGAAACACAAATCAACTAACTACGCAGTAACTCAGTTACATAAATAAGTGTCCAAGGATACGCTAGTTACGCAGTAAAACGCCGATGTAGCGATAAAATGCCTAAAAAGTATGCCTACAGATAGGTAGGAGACCGATTCAAGGTCCGAAGCGCTTGATGAAATCGCATCATGTGGTAAATTTTCACGAATACACAGAGAGGTTGATTTAACTGTCTCAGAATTAACGAAATCATAAGATCAGGCTTTTGACTGATGAATTCTATTCCTCTTTCCATGACCGCCTTGCTTTTACGCAGCTGACAAGGAGACTTAGGGAAGCCCATATGTCTGGTTTTTTTTTTTTTTTTTTTTTTTTTTTTTTGGTTGAAAAATGGTCCAGGTATATGGCGAAAGTGTTCCGAGGCGTCTACGCTTTGCTACTCCCAAATTTGGCACGATACTCTTCGTGCAGCTTCGCTTGCCGCTCCCACTCCTTCTTCAACTTCTTGGCCTGGCTCTTGGGCAGTTCGGTTCCGTCAGCGAGCTTGGTGGGTAGCCCGTCAGCATCCCACTCCTGGTACTTAGCATCGCCCTTGAACATCTCCTGGGGCGGCACCTTGGCCTTGGCCCACTTCTCTTCCTCTGCCTTCTCTCTCGCCTTCCGAGCTGTTTTCAATTTGGTTAGCAATGTGAAAGTAAATTGGGATGCGAAATCACCTACCCTCTTCCTTTTGTCGCGCCTTTTCAGCCAGCATCGCCACCTTTTCTTCGCGCGCAGCAATGAGCTTGGCAGCGGGCACAAATTTGATCAAGCTGGGTTTGTCCGCTTGGTCGTCAAGTTGAACCCCCAAATCGGTAAGGTCGTAATCACGAATCCGGTCGCTCAGCGCAAGCACGGCCTGCTTGCTCTTGGGCTCGAGTGTTGCCACGATCCCACGCAGCTCGTCTCGCAGTCGGGAAGTGGCCCTGAGATACGGCATAGCCAGCCTCTCCACGTCACGCTCTCCGCTCTTCTCCAATTCGGCAAACTCGGCGTCAGGTGTCTGCGCCTGAAGGAGGTTTTGCACTGAAGGAGCGGCTAGTGTGAGCGCCTCCACATCAGCCTTCACCTTGGCATACACCCCTGCGTATGGCTTCACGGCCGTTTGAGGATCGAGGCTGGCGGCTGCCGCAGCGTCGGCCGAACTCCACCCAAGGCCATCGTAGGGCGGTCGGGCGCTGGCGTCAAGCCCTAAAATACCGACAATCTTGGTAACCCACCTAGCGACCGCCTCAACAACCTGCAGGCTAGGCTGGGCGGACTTGTCGTTCATGTAGATGTTTGCATTCCTAACCAGCCGGAGAATCACCTGCATCGCGCCTGGAGTATCGAAGGAGTTGCGCAGCGCCGAGTCCAGGTCCTTCTTCGCTTGTTCGAGCTCTGTGAGCAGGCTCTTGCCATTGCCCTCCTCCAGAGTAAGGTCTTTGACGCTGTCGACCGTTGATCCGGCCTCTGTCAGCTTTGCCTTGACGTTTGTGAAGAAGTTCTGATGAGGTTAGCAAGGGCACAAGCGTCCAGATTTAACCAGGGGGCTTACATCGACCGTGCTCTCCCAGCTATCCGCCTGCTTCCGCATGTCCTGGGAAATCTCAACCCCGTCGTTCCAGCGACCCATCAAGAACACAATCCGCATGTTGCGTGCGGTGTATGTGGTTGCCAGGGCGTCTTGAATTGTTTGGAAGTTTTTCAGACTCTTGGACATCTTGCTCCCTGCAATTGAAAGATGGCCCATATGCTGTTGTTTTCGTTAACGAATGGCAGGTGGCAAGGACTGAAGGTTTGATTTTACCAGGAAATAGTTGACCCAAGTGTGTTCTCCCTTTCCGCACTCGTGGAAGTAAGCCTCGCTCTGAGCCAGCTCGTTGTCGTGATGAGGGAACGCCAGGTCGATACCACCTGAGTGGATATCCATTTGCTCACCCAGCTTGTCCGAGGCCATAACCGAGCACTCAATATGCCAACCAGGTCTGCCCGGTCCCCAAGGGCTTGGCCAGAACGGCTCGCCGGGCTTCGATTTCTTCCACCTAAGCCGCTCATTAGCACCACCGGTATTGACCGACTGATCGGGGAACGCACAGGGCAAAATCGCCGGGCCGCTTCTTCCCTTCTAGGCTCTTTGAGAGCGACCCCTCTCCCTCTTCCTGCAACGCCTTGTCATTCTTGCTCTCAGGACGGAGTCGGGCGTACGTGTTCCCGGCCTTCTCGAATGCTGCAATGTCAAAGTACACCGACCCGTTGGCTTCGTACGCGAATCCCTTTGCCATCACCTGCTCGACGAACTTGACAATCTGCGGAACGTACTCTGTGACCCGGGTCACGGCGTCGGGTGGTAGCACGTTCAGCGCCTCCATATCGTCGCTGAACGCCTTCTCCATCGCTTGGGTGAGGTCCGTGAATATCGTCTGGTCGCTGGTGTCGATGGTCTCCTTGTACAACGAGTCAAGATACGGAAGGAGAATTTCTTCGGCGCCATCGAATCCAGATTTTTCCTGCAGGGACTTCGCTGCGGAATCCATATTGCTGAGATGCATCTTCACCTTGGCCTCGGCATCACCCGGCTTCCCTTCCCCTGACAGTGTGCCGCCCGCTAGGACACGGCTGTAGGCTGCATCCCGCCGTTCCTGATAATTGTGCTCCTCCAAGGCCGGCTGACCCTCTGCGGCCAGGAGAGGAAGATTGCTCTCAGCATAAGCCTGGAAAGCCTTGTACACGAGTTCCCGGACTTGTTCCGGGGTGTATGGCTTCTCCTTCTCGAGCTCAAGTAGCCGCTTTCTCCTCGCCTTGATGATGATCTGCGAGGGTCAGTTACTGGAGACGCCGCCGCCCCAGCCCTGAGAACTGACCTTGTCATCCACATCCGTGTAGTTCATCTGCAGCGAGGTCAGCCCATTATACTTTGAAAACACAAAACGAGGCCACCTACCACAAAGTTGACCTTAAAGCCAAAGTGATGCATGAGGATGCGGCGGATGATATCGGTGGAGACATAGTTGCGAGCATGGCCGAGATGGCTCAGGTCGTATGTGGTCGGACCGCAAGCATACCACGAAATTTTGCCCTCCTCTCGGGGCACAAACGGCACCGGCGCGCCGGGCTTCAACGAGTTGTGGACGGTGATGGATGCCATCGAAGAAGAAAATGCCCGCGGCAACCGGGGCGTGGTTGTAAGTAGTCTGAACGAAGAAAAGAAGGGTCGAATCCTGGCGAGAGAGCGCATCCAGCCGTTAGCAGGGGTCGGGTCGTCGCTTCGGGCGACCTATTAATGGTCAGCGTGGCAGCTTTTGATGAGTCAAAATCTACGGTTGGTTCCAGATTGTGGAGGAGCGGGGCACCGAGTAAGGCGCCCCACAACGAACCGATGGCGTGCGCAAAATCGCTGGAGGCACGGACCGCATCTTCTTGCATTGGAATTTTCGGCTTATGTTCCGTTCCAGAAACGAAAAATGAAATGAACGATCTGGAGACACTCGAGCTAGCGCCTTCAACGTCGGCACCACTATTCACTCACGCATTCTTTCTATGACACTATAAACAGTAAAGGAGAAATTAGCACGCTGTAACAAGCTCAGCTTTTCAGCACTTTTTCTTTTGTACATTCCAAGACCTAATCGCAGAGTTATCGCATATCACATATCATCTCACTCTCTAGCCTGAGATCACAGTAATTGATTGGTAACAATATGATCAATCACAAAAAGGCTTAAGTTACTTCCTGTGATATAGTATGAATGGAAAACAGGAATTCTTTAGAAGAACTATCCTGGAAGTTTGATAAGAATGTGACGACAAACCATACCGTCAAATACAACTCTGCTTAAGCCAACCGTAAGAACCTGAAGGTGGCATTGCCAATCCAACATGTGATTGAATAAGCTGACTACACACCGGGCCTCTAACTTCTTACACCCCACATCTACCCAACGCCGTCAGAGTACGGACGTGAGCGCCCTCACCAGCAAAAGAGGATCCCGACCTGGCCTCCTAACTCCCCACTCCATAATCGAACCATGCCAGGTGCAAGCACGCGAACGGAGGAGCGAAGAGCGCAAATTGTCCGTGCGCCCTCCCACCCCGTCATCCCCGAGAACAAGGTCACTATTTTCCTCGCAGGTACCACGAGCGGTGCAGACTGGCGCGGGACAGTCGCCTGCGCCCTCTCTCACTTTCCCGTGGCCGTACTAGACCCGCTCCGGCCGGACTGGGATGCCTTGTGGCGGGAGGAAGACGACGCCGATGACCCAATGGCCGCTCCCTTTCGCGAGCAGGTTGAGTGGGAGCTCGACATGCAAAAGCGCGCCGACCTCATAGCCTTCTACTTCGGCCCCGGGACGGACGCGCCTGTAAGCCTGCTCGAGTTGGGCCTTTGCGCGTGGCGCTCCGTCGTCGTCGTCGTCGTCGCGTGCCACAGGGAGTACAAGAAGAGGGGCAACGTGCAGATCGTGTGTCGGCGGTTGGGTCTGGACTTCGTGGACGGTGGGGAGGATGCGCTAGTGCGGAGGGTCGTGGAGAGGGTTGACGGGTTACTCGGAGATGATAAGTAGACTCATTTGGCTATGTGTGTTTTGCTGGAGGGGTGTGTTGGATGTGTGTGTCACAAAAGCGACTATTCCGGGGGGGCGCGAGTGGATGGCCAGATGATGGCGATCCGACGCCCTCTGAGGATTCGACTGCGGAATTTTAACCAACATGACAATCTATGTACTCTGGATACTATGTTAGACATAAATATCCTGCGCATCATACCTCTAAAGTCCACCAAATTTTATCGCGCACTACATACGTGCCTTTTCGTTCCAGCAACTTTCCCATATGGTTTCAAACCGCAAAAGATCTCTTCAAGAGGGTGTGGGAGAAAGAGACGACCAAGTTGTATTTTCAGTTTCTCAGTTTCTCAGTTTCTCACCTTTTGATTGCTGATTGTTGTAAGTGCTCTGACACTTTACTGTTACAGATCCATAGTTGCATCGAAACCAGTAGTCCCTCTCGTCAAGCTGTCAAAGAAAGCCATGTCGACGCCTTGAAACGCCCAGTCATTGACGCTAGCCGTGATAGGAGGGAAGTCTTCCTGGACCGAGAGCTGGAAGCCGTCAATGGGACACTGCACACCGGGCGGGTCATACCACGATGGTACCAACCCCGCGTCTGGGGATTGGCCGAACGCCTGTCTGTTTGGAGCAGGGACAAACGATTTAGACCCATGTAGTTTGCCAGTATTCCCGGTGGTGACGGGCTCACACCTCGGCGGCTCGATCTCCTGTGAACAACATGCCACGTTCGCTGTCAGCGGCCGCCGGGATATTGGGCCTTGACGGGCAATCCGGACAACGCCGAAATAGGGAATTGCCAAAAGCACCTGTCCTTCCCCTTCCCTTGGTGGTTGATCGGTACCACCGTCTCCGTCTTGCGCTGTTCTTGCCGTGTACCTGCTCCCGCCGGCCGCGTCGGCCTCGATCTCCAGCAGGCGCCGGATCAGCTCGGCGCTCTTCTCTGTCGTTACGTCCTTATTCACGGTCTTAATGGCAATCATCCGCTCTAGAGCTTGCTCCAACATCGCGCGGTCGCTCAAGCGCTGGTGGGCCAGAGTGTTGGGCTCTCCCTTTTGGTGGTGGTTGGCACCAAGGTGGGCGAGCAGCAGCGTCATAGCTGCCTGGAGCGCGAAGAAGTCCACCGGGCGCGAGCACGATGAACTCGGGTTGAAGGCCCTATGGGCGATGAAGCGAACGATGATCTCGCGACTCGAGCTGACGCAGGTGATCTTGGAGTAATCGTCCACCCTGTTGTCGCCGATACGTAGCGCGAAGGGCAGGTGGAGCTGGATCAAGAGTCCATGGTAGTAAACGTGAGCTGCGAGCCGTTTCGTCTCTAGTAAAGCCTCGGGTGAACCTGGTTTCAGGAGGTGAAATTCCGGGGGGCACCAGAAACTGGGAGGAACACTCCGAGCCACCTCCAGTAGTTCTGTATCGATGGACTGAGTGATTGGGGGCTGCTCGGCGGAAACTCGGTCTCCATTACGTTGCAGGATGCGAGACGCGACGGCCGTGAGCAGGCGCTCAAACTTGCCCAGGGGTGGCTCGTTTTGCAGGGTCGTGGTGATGCCTATGGCCTTGTCGGATGTGCCTTGTGGCAAGCCGAGCAAAAGGCTGAGATGACGGTCCATGTAGACAATCCGAAACCACATGAACTCGGGATCAGCGTCCAGCTTGGGGTCGATCCGTTGCAGCGGAGGGAGAGGAGAGCGGTGAAGCCCCATCAGCTGGGCGACTGTGATCGCCCTGCGGAAAACAGCCCAAGCCCGACGAAGATTTCCACAGTTCACCTCGTATACTCCTTCCAAAATTATGCACACAAGGCAGTCGATGCTACCGTGCATCTCCTCGTTTGTTGTCACCCACGACTTTGCGGCCGTTACCAAGCGGCGGACGAGCACGCTTGGTTGTTCGGAGAGCCTGGATAGCCCTTGGGTCTTCTCCCCGGATGGACTCTGTAAAGCGATGGCAAAGATGAGCATTAGTTTCGCCAAAATGACGGGGTGGTCTCCAGGGCGGGGCAGCTCAACCGCAGGATACGGTGCCGCAAGCGCGTCGAGTGTCATTTTGTTGCTCGGCTGAATGTTGCTCATCAGGGTGTAGCGCCCGGCCTAAGACTTTCTTCGATCAAAATTTCCATATCTTCCGGAGCAGGGAGTGCTGCAAAGAGGCGATGGGGGGCTGCCTCCCTTCCGGCAAGATCAGATGGCCCTCGTGGGTTTTCTTGTTCATTTTCTGGCGTGAAGACGGATGAGCTTGGTGTGTTTAACGCTGAAACCTGAGAGAAATACAAAAGGCAATTGATTAGCATTGTAGGATTGGGTCTTTTAGTGTTACCTGCATTTTCCCTTCTCTTTATTCTTACCTCAGGAGTAGTACCTGGCGATAGCGGCCTACAAGAGCGCTGCCCTGACATCTCAGCTTCTACTAGAGTAAGGGGTTGTAAGAACGGCTCTGCCTGGTCGATTCTTTTGGACTGTTGGCCACGGCTGCTGGCAAGAGCATCGTTCACCAATTTTTCGACCTGAGCAACGCGATCACTGAGAGTCCGGTTGTCTCTCCTTGTTGGAACGTGAAACGAGCCGTCGGGAACATCTTGTGGAACACAAGGAACACGACGATGCTGACAGCCGATGCAGATGGCATCCCCGGGTGAAGCGAGCATGCAGCGAATCTTCCGCCGCTTGCACTCCCAGCAGGATCTTGTTCCTTTGCGGGGCTTTCTTCGCTTTGCCGGCACCCGCGGGGTTGTCACTGACCTAGAATCCTCGTCTAAGGTTTCTGACATGGCTAGTAACTATCACGGCGGAGGGAAAAAAATTGCAAGATGGACGAGTTTGCAGCCGTCAAAGCTCAGTCGCGAGAGACGTTGGCTAGTTACTTCCCGTTTGGAGTGAGTGTCGGTCTAATTCCGCCGCGGTCGAAAGGCTTGGCAAAGGATTGGGGCTTTGAATTCTTCCCGTCATCTTCGCATTGGTCCAGCAGCGATTGCACCATCATGGAGCAACTTAAAAACGCTGATCCTGCTGGGTCTTCAGCAAGCTTTGAAGTGTTTCTACATTCATATTCATATCGCCGCGGAGATTTTCGGCGGAAATACTGGATACAGCCCACTGGAACCTATATGATGAAATGCCAGGCTATGAATACAAATACATCCCGAGGCACTTCACTTAACACAAATCTGAACAATAGCATTCAGATGGTTAACTTAGAATAACTTTGGATTTTTTTTTATCGGTAGCATCATGGCTTCACAGGTTATACCAGACAATGACATCTCCCGGGATGACACGGAACCGCAGCATCACGAGACCGACAGCAGCACAAAGCATTCAGGTTCTGAGAAATCGGCAGAAGCTCCAGGACAACCACATCGTTTTTTGCCATCGCCAGATGCTCCTCCTAATGGTGGGCTTGTCGCATGGCTGCAGGTCGTTGGCGGGTTTCTGATCTACTTCAGTACATGGGGCTTGCTCTCCAGCTTCCCCGTTTTTCAAACCTACTACGAGTCCGGCGAGCTGTTCAAGGCCTCTTCAGCCAATATATCTTGGATTGGTTCTATCCAGTCTTTCCTGCTTCAGATAACCGGTGTCATCGCCGGCCCCCTCTACGACAGGGGCTATCTCCGATCGCTCCTCGTCACCGGCAGCTTCCTGATCGTGTTCGGCATCATGATGCTCTCGCTCTGCACTGAATACTGGCAGGCACTTCTCACTCAGGCCTTCTGTATTGGCATTGGCGCTGGCTTGCTCTTCATCCCAACTGTCTCGTTAATTCCAACCTGGTTCGACACCCGCATGGGCCTGGCCATCGGCCTCGCCGCGTCCGGCTCCTCGATCGGTGGCGTCATCTACCCCATTGTCTTCTCCCGCATTCTCCCCCAGGTCGGTTTTCCCTGGGCAGTGCGAGCTGTGGGCTTCATCGCCCTCGCCACTCTAATTGCCCCGCTTGCCGTCTTCAAGCTCCGCGTGCGTGCACCGAGGCCGCGCGCTCTGGTGGACTGGTCCGCCTTCCGAGATGTGCCGTATCTCGTCTTTACTCTCGCCCTGGCCATCATCTTCATCGGTCAGACGGTACTGCTTTTCTACATCTCTTTCTACCCGGAAAGTCGGCGCCTCGTCACGGACAGGTCGCTGGCCTTTTACCTCGCCGCCATCTTTAACGCCGGCTCGACACTGGGGCGCGTTCTGCCCAACGCGCTATCGGACCGCGTCGGTGTTTTCAACACCATGGCACCCCTGAGCATGCTCCTCGGCGCCGCCCTCTTCTGCATGCTTGCCGTACGCAACGCTGCTGGCGCCATTGTCATGGCCGTTGCCACAGGCTTCGCCAGCGGTGTTGTCATCGCCCTGCCTCCCGTCTGCTTCCGGCTGCTGACTGCCGACAAGGCCATGATTGGCACCCGCGTCGGTCAGGGGTTTGCTGTCGCCGGTTTTGGCCTGCTGCTTGCTGGGCCGAGCGCGGGCACAATCCTAGGGACGGTCGAACCGCTCAACTGGACAGGCGTATGGACGTATGCTGGCGGTACTGTGTCGGTTGGTGCGCTAATTCTCTCTGTTCTTCGGTTCATGAAGTCGGGGTTCGATTTAAAGGTCAAGTGTTGATCATTCGAAGGCAACCGTGGGCATCAATATGGCCAACACAGCGGATTCGGCGATGTTTCTTCTCCTCTACAAGGCTTCGAGGCGTAGTCGCTAGCCCGGGTTCGATGTGGGTAAGGAGGGCTGTGGCACACGTGTCGTTCGAGAACGCGTTGTCGTATTGAAAGTACCCAATATTTTGTTCTATTTCGAAGTCGCGTATGACGTTGAAGATTTCGGTAGCTTGCGCGTCGCCAGAGTAGGAGGCTCGGAGTTGAACCATGCTTAACAACTTGACTTAGAGGCTGAACTGGGCATCGATAAAATGCACGACAACGGCGAGCAACGTATACGAGTTCGGTAAGGTCCACGTATCGAAGGAGGGGTGTTCGGCGAACTTCGAAGATGCAAGTGTCGCTTTAAGGACTTCCTTTTCCTGTCGATACCGCTCGTCAACCTAGTTTCGAATTGTCTTTCCCGTTGTTGGCACAAGCCCATTAAGAAGCTGCTGATTAAACAGTCGAAGATCTACCGGAAGGTTGCATCCTCAACAGCGTTGAATAGGAGGTGGTTATTGACAACCCATCTAACAATCAGTCTCTTAAGTGTATCAGCTGTTGGCTTGAGAATCGGGGTGCTTGTTGAAGCACGCTGTTGCATCTCCATAACCGATAAAGTCTTCGCCCTTTTCGAAGGTGGCTCCTTAGCATCGTTGAAGCTGTTATACGTGTTGTTGAGATGGCTGGCGGCATTGCTAGTTGCCGCGACATCAAAATTTCTGTCGTAGTATATACAACACCAAGAGACGGCTCCGATTTTACCATCTACAACCTCTACGAGGAAGCACCTATGGTTGGTAATCCAAGATTTCCAAGGTCTCTTATTGGCGGTCTAATTCTCTGGGATATGATGCTTGCCTCGTAGTACAATCTTCGGCCAGTCGACAATGGCATCGCGGTTCAATTGTGTAAGGTCGAAGTCAGCCAGCGCTTCTAGCTGCTTGGCCACACTCGGGCGGCCCTGCCGTAGTACTTGGATCAGAGGCTCCGCAGGTATGTGGCACGTGGCTGGCTCGGAAAACTGGTGATACGACCGTAAAAAATCTCTACAGGTTGGGTGTGCCTTGTGGGCACCAGTTCATCATGAGTAGAGTAGGCTGTGGCTGGTGTGGCTGTTGAGCAGTGTAGCTTAGCAATTTCTGTCAATTTAATCCAATCCAATTATCGGGACCTAATTGATTGGCGAAAACCCCGAATGGATTGAGTTGGATTGGATTGGATTGAACTGAATTGACTACTCCGTAGGATTGAATTGTTACAAGCCTTGCCTCAAAGATCTAGTACACATGTACGGAGGTATGTGCAAACATAACTCTCCGGTCTGAGATGGGCCAATCATGGACGTGTTTCAGCGCCGCTGTCGATCATCGTCGTGCGTGTCACCGCATATTCAGCATGCGTTGTCAAATTTCGGCAGATCGCATCTCCTCCGAGACCGGGTCAAGCTCGCGGAACCTTTCTTACTGGCTCATGGCCAGAATAGGGTATGCGATAACTCATTAGTTTACTTCCAAAGACAAGCAGTTGCACAAGGGCATGGTCATGGGTATCGCGCACTACGAATCATGTACAATGAGTATTACGCAAAGCCAATGATGGGTGTTTGTCGTCACTAGTATTGAGTAACTAGATAAAATAGGTGCTTGGTCCCCCAGAACCCTCAGACATCAACGACTCGGTAGTCGACTATTGCGCGTAAATCACGAGCCCAGTGTTCTGAGGCGTCCGAGTCAAACATGATCTCGCTTCGGCTTCTCGCAACCGCAGCACTCCCGTGCCTCTGCGCAGCTCAACTTACCCCTGCGGCTGTGTATGACGGTGGTTATGGTGGCAATTCGTCCATCCTCCTGAGCATCGGCAACGGAGGCGCCGGCCAGAGTGGTTTGATCAAGGGTAAACGACCTCACCAAAGTGTCCATCAAGAATAATGCCCGCTCTAACCCGAACCCATGCACCAGCCCTCGCCGACGCATTTATCGAAGACAGCGTTTCCAACGGGTCCGAGCCTTTCAGGGTTGCATGGTACCAGAGTGACACCACGTACAGCATCAACTACCTGAAGGACGGGCTCATTGACGTGGGTATCACGTATAGCCCTGCGGCAGAGAGGATCGCCATCGAACAGGGAATCGCGCTTGCTCCAAGCTACTACGCCTGGCGAGACCACTTTCTCATTGTTGGCCCTCCGTCAAACCCGGCTGGTATCTCTTCTGAATCTGACATCTACACCATTTTTTCTGATCTGCACGAGGCTGCCGAGGCGGCCAACTCGACTCCAGCGGTACGATTTCTGAGCCGTTACGACAAGTCGGCGACAAACATCAAGGAGTCGGACCTGTGGATCAGCATCGGCCAGGTAAGCGATTGTAATCTTCATCCTCATGTTGCATTCTAAGATGATCTCACACGCGGCAACAGGTGCCTTGGGCAACGGCCTACTCTACCTGGTACCATCAGTACATCACGTTCCCCATCCAGGCCCTGACGGCAGCCATCCTGCTCGAGGAGTACACCCTCACCGACAGAGGCACCTTCCTTTCGCTGCCCGCAAACCTGACGAGCGAGACCACCATCTACAAGGCCTCGACCGACGACGCCGACGACCCGCTGCTGAACCCGGCACACCTGCTGATCGGCGCCAGGGCCCCGAACCCGGAGACTGCCGCGGCCTTTGCGAGCTGGCTCGTCGGCCCGGCGGGCCAGAACGTAATCGTTGGTTTCGTGAAGAATGGCGAGCAGTTATATAGTCCAGCCCCGTAGAAGAGGCGTTTTGCGGTGTAGAATTCGAAGTTCAGAAGTTTGCTGCCTACGGTATGGACTCGTGTTGGACTGAATAGTGGGATTTGGGGCTAGCGTGCTGTGGAAGATTGGAGCACTGCGACTCACCGCAATTTAAGGAGCTCTTGGCAGGAACATATTCTGCAGGAAAAGGGAGCTTCCACACGTGGAACTGAACAACCACGACTGAATCTATCATCAGCCTCACTGCCATCAATTAACCACCCTGGGGATGCTCCTGGCCCCCAATACCCCTATTGTAAGCTCCCATCAATTGTGTGCCCGTGGAACCGTGGCTGTCGGCTTTCCAAGAGGTAGTTTGGTTCCGAATACATGGGGTCTAATATGAAGTAGACCATTCAGAAAACTGTTTTGTGGTGGTTACTGTTTCTTTCTCTCTTCTTCCATTCTATAAATGCTGCTTCTTCTTTTAAGGGTTCTTATTTCTCTATATCCTTATCGCGCTGCTGGTGATAATTAAGGGAAGTGGGGTCAGCAGGCAGACATCACAATTTTTAACATTTCATAACATTAACGTTGGTAGTTAGTTAACTAGCTAACGGATTAACTACACGTATGTAATTACACAACCAACTGCTTTTCAATCTGGGTCGATCTTCTAAACCTGGAATTTGAACCAGCCAGTGCCAAACTCAGGCAAGAGTCAGGGAGTCAACATCAGCACGAGTTTGCCACTTCTAAACATGGACACACTCCTCAAGAAAGTGCGCCAGCAACTCGACACAAGGCCCCAAGTTCAAATTCTCTCAGACCTCCACCTTGAAGTAGGACAACAGTACTCTACATTCTCCTTTCCTACGTCTGCCCCATACCTGCTTCTTGCGGGCGACATTGGCCGCCTGATCGACTACGAGGCATACCGTAGCTTTGTGGTATCGCAAGTGAGCAGGTACAGAAAAGTGTTCCTCGTTCTTGGAAACCACGAATTCTACGGCCTAAACTACGAATCTGGCCTTGCTGAAGCCCAACGTCTCGCAAAGGAACCCTCCCTCGCAAGCCGGCTAGTACTGCTGCATCGCGCCCGGTGGGACGACCCAGACTCCGACCTGACCGTCCTCGGCTGCACTCTATGGTCGGCCATTCCAGAAGCGGCGTACGGGATCGTCGAGGGCAAGGTGAACGATTTCAAGAAGATTAGTCAGTGGACAGCAGCAAGGCACAGCGCCGTTCACGAGGAGGAGACCGCCTGGCTGCGCCAGCAGGTGTCGCAAGTCAAGGCGGATCCAGCGAGGAGACGGCTCCTCGTCGCTACGCACCACGCGCCCTGCATCGAGGGTACGTCCCGGCCGGAACACGTTGCCAATCCGTGGACGCCTGCATTCGCTACCGACTTAGTGGACCAGACGGAATGGAAGAGTATCAGGGTCTGGGTTTTTGGCCACACGCACTACTCGACGCAGCTCTCGCGGAACGGCATCAAAGTGGTGTCGAATCAACGTGGCTATGTATTACCCGGCAGCGAAAGGCCGAAGGGGAAGGGTGGGAGTAAGGAGGGAAGCGGGCGCGATTTTGATCCTGCTCTGTACATATCCGTGTAGTGCGAGAAGCTTAGTCTTGCGATGCGCCCAACAATCGGTTGTGAGAGTGGCAAGAATGCATGTCAGAATTTACATGAAATACTTGTGTTGTACGCCGAGCGACGTCTATTCTGTTGGACAAGAAGCCGATTTGACGGGTAAGGACCGCAGGCACTGCGTGACTTAACTCCATTTTGCCATGGAACGGAGATCGTAGTCATCGCCGAGTCTCTGTTGTTCTGATCTCCTCAACTGAAAGAATGTATACCGGCTATGAATGTGTATTACCTCGGTCAAACCCGTCTTGTAGGGATAAGGTAATCCGTACGCCAGTGTAGGAATTCTTTCCGTATCCAGGTAGCTTACGAACATGTGATTAGGCACTGATCTTAAAGAGTTCGCGTCAAATCGCCAGACCCGCCTCCCCCCGCGATCAGATTCCAATGGCCCCAGAACACGGTGCGGGGTGACACGGAAACTTTGGGGTAATGTGGGGCTTCGCATGAATGGCTCCATTCAACGATGAGGTTTCCCCAGTTCGCATCCAGCAGTTGCAGGCGACAGATTTGCAGCCAAAAATAGACCTTCGATAATTATGTAGTATCCTTCTCGCTTAGAAGTATACTTGGAACGAGATTTGGGCCGACCTATACATCTATCCCAGGTCCCACGCGCATTGGTTCGAGGTACACCAAGCAGGCCAACCAGTGAGAGTTCAAACGGTGAAACGCGCCTATTAGTTAGGACGAGCTCCAGAATCCAGGAACACTGCCCTGCACGTCTCTTCCCGAGGGTTGTTACCGAAATGCCAAGACTTTGCGGCCACACCCGAGATGGAAAAGGAGCAGGCTAACCTGAACGTTGCGATTTGGCCTGGAGGCAAGTGCTGACCTCCATGCTGAGTTCGCCATGCACACCTCACGCTTCCACTTACAGGCTCGTTCCTGGCGGCTGGCGGTTAACCCCTGGTATTTCGAATCGCTGCAAAGGTGAACAACCTATGCTGTACTTGCCTACCTGTTATGGACCTGGAAAAACTCGGGGGCGCGAATTCTGGTGCACTGCACGCCCAAATCGTCACGAAGCATGGTTTGGGGTCTGACTTGACGACGCAACGTCCGGTAAAAAAAAAAAGAAAAAATCATTTCGCCAGTTAGTGTTATGCGGATAAAACAAGCAACCTGGAAACGAGTGTCTTCCCCACGCTTCGCTTTCGCGGAGCCACCCAAAACGGAAATAATCCGCCGTGAACCTCGTTGCCCCATCCTATGGCCCTAGCGCGCCTAAGTTGCAGTTTGATGACGGACTGACAGCGTTTCCCCATCGCTTAGGTCCGTCGCGGCAGTGGGTTCGGGAATTGGGGTTTGGCCACCGCATTCATCCTGGTCTTCCGTTTTGCTAAAGAACCCTGGAACGGCCGGCGAATTTGGACCTCCTGCCTTGTCTCAGCAACTCCTCGCCGGCGTCTCAAACCTCCTTGCTGCGCAGCAAGGTAATTTTGAAAGGGCTTAAAGACAATGCCGGGGGACTCGGAAAAGCCGCATGCGGGCATGGTCTCTGAGAAGGCCAGCTCGGCCGAGCTCGAAAATGGTGTCGTTGGGGTTGTCCTCGACGCGGAAATTAACAAGAAGCTCTTGAGAAGGATCGATTGGCGTGTCATGCCCGTGGTTAGTTGTCCTCGGTGGCGTGGCGTGAAGTGTCCCGCCAAAAAGCATCACTAACGATGGACCTCGTGTGTAGCTCTGCTTCACCTATGCACTCCAGTTCTACGACAAAGCTCTCCTGAGCCAGGCCGCCATCTTCGGGCTCCGCAAGGACCTAGGCATGGAAGATGGGCTCAAGTACTCATGGGCCTCCTTGATTTTCTATTTCGGTTACATCGCGGGCACCTATCCTGTGTCGCTGCTCGGCCAGAAGTATTCGACCCGCATCGTCATTACCGTCATCTGCCTTCTATGGTCCGTCGTCGTCCTGACAACCCCGGCCTGCCGCGACTACAAGGACTTTCTCGTCAACCGTTTCTTCCTCGGCCTGGTCGAAGCCGGCGTCTCGCCTATCTTCATGCTCGTCGTCGGCCTCTGGTACACGCACGAGGAGCAGATCTCACGCTCGAGCTGGTGGTACTCGTTCTCGGGTGGCTCGCTGCTTGTCTCGCCCCTCATTAACTACGGCATGGGCCACATCCAAGGCGGCAGCATGCAGCCGTGGCAGTACATGTACTTCATCGCCGGCGGCGTCACCACCCTTTGGGGCGTCGCCCTCTGGTGGCTGTTCCCGGACACCCCGCAGAAAGCCAAGGGTTTCTCGGAAGAGGAGCGCGCCCTGCTGATGGAGCGCGTGCGCGGCAACAACGCCGGCGCTGAGAATAAGACGTTCAAGTGGTACCAAGTCGTCGAGGCGCTCGCAGACTACCAGATGTGGGGCATTTGCATCCTATCGATCGTGTCGTGCACAGGCTCCGGCGCCGTCACTGTGTTCGCGCCTATTGTGTTCAACGGCATGGGCTTTACCGTGTTCGAATCGCTGCTGCTCAACCTCCCTATTGGCGCGCTCGCCTTCATCTGTATCCTTGGATCTGGGTACTTGGGCCGATTCGTCCCAAATTCGCGGTTCCATATCATCTCCGGGTCGTGTCTCCCCGTCATTCTGGGGTGTGCTTTAGTGTAGGTCTTGTTTCCCAGCCGTTCCTATCGAGTAGTGCACTAACTCTGAGCGTGCTATAGCTGGCAGCTTCCGTCCTCCAGTACTGCTGGCCGCATCGTCGGCTACTACCTTATCAACTTCTTTTCGGCGTCCTGGGTGCAGTGTATAGGTCTCGGCACGTCAAACGTGGCTGGACATACCAAAAAGGCCGTCTATGCTGCAGCCACGTTCATGGCCTACTCAGTCGGCAACATCATAGGCCCGCTTATGTTCGACGCGTAAGTGACAGGTTCACCTCCTAGAGAAGAAATGACTCTGACCTAAGTTCCAGTTCGTATGCACCTCGCTACGACAAGAGTTTTACGGGGGTCATGATTTGCTTCGTCGTTTGTTGTTTCTGTGCCGAGATCCTACGGTTCTTTTTGGCGAGAGAGAATAAGAGGCGAGAGGCGCAATACGGTCCTCCAGATGACGCCCACGGTTTGGAGGACTTGACCGACAAGGAAAACAAGTCGTTTAGGTATCACCTGTAGTAAGAGGTCAATCAGAATAGGAACATAGATAAAAATCAGCATGTCGAAAGTGAAACCCGCAGGCCACGTTCGATCTAAGTGTGGATTCTTCTGGTTTGGATTCTTAAACGACCTCATCGCTGTATCGGAGAATGAGCAGGCCAGGTGATACAGTTCGTCAATGTTTGTATGTATTCTTGCGCTCACCCATAGGCGCCGCAACATTTGCGACAAAAGTTACACATTTCGGGAAAACAGGCCTACCGTCAAAGGCCGCAGCGTACCGAATACACGAAGATCCCACATCAGCCCATGAAGGCGGCCATTACAATTTGCCGCAGATCAGTACACTAGCGTTTGTAGCTAATTCCAACTCACCACACCTGTCGATGTCAACATATGGCGCACCCCACTCGTGCATCACAACTACTTCTTCTTCAACATTCATCTTGAACGTCACGGGGGGTGGCAGCCATTGACGGAAGAAGGGTTAGGGTTCACAATTGGGCTCCCTCTCGCTTAGCTGATATTCCCTCTGAGGCCCGCCGCTGTGTGGCACGGCTGCTTGGTTCCTTGCCGTGCCGCCAACTTGCATCCAACCGGAAGAGGCAACCCACATACAAAGTACATACCACTTGACAGTTTTGGCGGCCGCTGGCTCAAGCTCAGGCTCTGCTAACCCGCTTTGGTGTAGACGGTGTGGGTGTACAGATGGTTTGCCTGTGACGACAACGATGCAAATGTTTGCTTTGACGGAACACCATCTCTTCCGTTGCTACCTTGTCTGGTGACGCGTTCTTGGTGGTTGTTCCCTTGGTCATCTGCCCAGGCCTTTCCAACGGCAAGGTGTCCGGCCCAAAGGTGTTTGTGAAACATCTGCGCCGGCATTCTCTTACAGCGGCCGCCGCCTGTTGGCCCTTCCCGCGCGTTTCTGACTTTTGCGGGACCGCGGGGCAGAACGACCTGGCGTCGACAGAGATTTGTGCAGCCTGGTGTTTATTGATGACGAAAGGTTTTGCTGCATCCCGCTGCGGTCAGATGAGACCATTCGTCAATCGGACCCGGTAATTTGGAAATCGGAGCCCTCTTCCCCCACGGGAGCGGCCGGCTCCTTCGAGGTTTTTGTGGTGGCTCAGGCCACACGAGGATGGGGAAAATAGAGGAGCCTGAGTGGGCGCCTCGCTGCTCCGCCTCCTTCGCAGCTGCGGGTCATCTGGCGCTGCGGCTGTCCACCCTGGAGCACGGGCATCATGTGTGGGGGGACGGGACGCTGGAAGCGGCATGGTGTGGTGGTCTGAGCTGTGTGGGCTCCCGCTCGGTTCCCCTGCACCTGCACCTGCACCTGCAAGGCACTGCAGCCACCACCTGCAAGAAACTAAGCAGCATGCAGCGGCCCGGCTCCCTCACCTGCAGCGGGCAGCCATTTTCGATCTCCTATAAATCGCTTGCATCTTGCTTCCCCGACTGGTTCTCCTGGGCATATCATCACATACCACCAATCAAGATCACATCGTTGCGCGACAATTAGCTTAGCCTGCCTCTGTTGGCCAATTCCACTTCCTGGAACCTCGAAAAGTTCACATCCCTTCCACGCAAGCGTCTCAACCCCACAAAACTCCAGAGACCAAAACCCGAGCTCAAAAATACTCCAGCCCCGTCTCTACGGTTTCTCTTTTTGAGAGCGCGCATCTTCAGCACCCTCATGACGTGGTCGGACTACTCGGAGACCAATACCGACGACTGGCGGAAGTGCCAGGTTTCAACCTGTCACAGGAAGCACACCGGCCACACGACTCGTGACAACCGCAGGGTTTACTCCAACTTCTGCGCCCACCGTACGTGCAAGCCCCTGCTCCGGCCTGTGCGATTGCCTCGAGAATCCAGCTAACACACACGACGCAGACACTTGCTGGAAGATCCACCCAGAACATGACGGCCCGGGCTACTATTGCAGCGTGCCCAAGAAGTCAGATGAGCGGTACTGCTCACTCCGTGAGTCAACCCCCACCCACTGCGGGTCGTGTGACCGTCTTCATTTCCGAGCAACGACGATGTACTAACACCGCTTGACTTCAGACCTTAAATGCGGCGAGGAAGGCTGCTCGAGGATGGGCGAGTGGGTAGGGACGGCGCCGTCAGAGGACGAGTACGTGCGGTGGTTCTGCCGCGAGCATCGCTGCACATACCCGGATTGCCGGTCACGTGCGACGGACCGCCAGCAGCAGCGGTGTGCCGCCCACTTCATCAAGTGCGCCGTCCCCGCCTGCACGCGCTCGGCCTATCTGCACCGCGACGGCGCCCTGGACACAGTCTGCGCAGCCCACTACAGCACCCAGCGCTGCCTCTGGCGCGACTGCACCCGCCACGTCTCGTCCCGCTACTGCTCCGCCCACGGCTGCAGGCGCCCCGGCTGCCAACGCGCCCGGGGCGGTTGTGACGGTAGCGGTGGCCACGAGTACTGCATCCGGCATACGTGCAAGACGCCCGGGTGCCGTGCACTAGCCCGCTTTGAGGACACCCCGTCCCACTGCGAGCGCCACGCCTGCGCCGTTGTCACCTGCGCGAGCCAGCGCCTCGGTGCCGAGGCCAAGCTCGACGTCGGAACGGCGGCGGTGGACCGTAACCGGTGTGCCGCGCACGCGCGCGCAAGAGAGAGGCGGTCCGTATCGCTGGGTGTCCAAGACTCGATACCGCCGTCAGGGCTCAGCTGGGAGGAGTTGCGGGCCATGTATGGCGGGCAGCCTACCGCAACCGTTATAGGCGGGGAGCGGGAGCGGGAGAGGGAGAGGAAGCGACTCAGTGACGACTTGGAGAGGATACGGCGGCGGGAGCGCGAGCTCGAGGCTGAGAGAGCGAGACTGGAAAGGGCCAGAGAGGAGCGAGAGGAGGCTGAGCGGATATTCGTCCGCTACATGGCCAAAGCTAATCAGGATAGATGGTGAGAGGGTGAGTGATTTCGGGGTTTTTCCTTTTTGTATACGGTCGGTAACTGGGGGATCGCGGTTGAATGGATGATACCCATGGATTTTGGAAGGGGGATTGGCATATGTATTCACATGCATCGGCATCGGCGTTTTGGTTTGTTTTGGGGTAAGGGCAAAATTAAGTCTGATTTCAGCAAGCAACAAAAAATTGATCTCTTTGCACAGCAACAACAACAACAACAACAACAACAATCGCCGTGCCTTGTTTTGAGCCAGTGTGATTTGGTTTTTTTTTTTTTTTTTTTTGGGGGAGGGGGGGGAAGCATCTCAAGTTTGACTCTGCCATCCGGGAGCGATGTGCAACGGGAACCGGACCGAGATGAGCACAAAAAGATGGAGAAAATAATTTAAATAGCTATACGTCTGCTCTATTTCTCCTCGACCAGCGTGTATTCTGCTACCGCGGATGACTCACCGAGGTCTACCGAGGTCTTTGGGATTCCTTCGTAGAGACTGTCAACTCTGATAGAGTCCCCACCGGTTAAATCCTGCTCGATTCAAAACGCACTTGAACAGCTTAGAGAGATGACCGATGACCCTGTCCATCGCTGGAACCCGGGCTGATGGATGATTACCTCATCGGGGTGGCTTTCCTATAACGGAGATTCTGACCTTCCTTTCAAGCTCAATTTACCCATCAGTTCCTGCGAGCTTTCGTTCCCTACTGCCCTCGCCTCTTGAGTGTGTACCGATACGAATAGTGCCCCTTGATATCGCTCGCCATGACCCTCATGGCAACCACATTGTTGGCGTCGATACCCTCCTCGATGATACCCGCCTGCACGGCCAGGTCGGCGTACTTCTTGGCTCTCTTGTCGTCTCCGAGGTAGTTGAAGTTGAGCGCGGCCAACTCGTACGCCTCGGCGAACTTGACGTGCAGCCGGTCCTCCTGGTACAACTTCAGGAAGCGCTCGATCATTTCGAACGTCACCTTGCTGTCCGGGTTCCGCAGCTCGGCGCGGATTTGCAGGATCTCCTTGCGTCGCTTCTCGCCCTCAACGGCGGCCTCGCCCTTGGGCCCGCCGGGCGGGCTGCATGTGCTGCACGGGCACCCCTTGCTGCCCGGGTAGCCGCGGTAGCGGTGGACCCAGCCGGAGCGCTCGTCGCGGGGGAGGAAAGGGTCGACGTAGGTGACGGTCAGCTCGTCACCTTGTTGGACGCGGCGGGCAACGGTGCCGCGCAGCGCGAAGGAGGCGTCGATATAAGTGGCAACGTTGGGCCGGCAGTCATGCTGGAAGACGGCCGCCTCCGGGTAGTTGACGTAGTGTCTCGCGTGCTCCTCCTCGTCCTGCTGTCGGTAGTTCGTGAAGCCCAGGTCAATCTCATACGGGTGCGCCAGCACAATGTCCTCGACCGAGCGGGGGTTTGTGCCCTCGTGGTCGCCCGGGCGAGCCCGCTGCTTGTCGAAAGCGGCGCGCGTGGCGTCGGGTAGGTACGAAACGGCGGCCTCAAGGAGGCGAGCCCTCTCCTTGCTCTTGGGCACCTGCTCGAAGAGGGACTTGTGTACGACGAGCACGGGTGACCAAACCATAAGGGGCTTGCCGCGGCGGATGGGCTCAGTGGCGGTGACGCCGGGACCCTTGTCGTGGACCTCGGTCGTGGTGAAGGGGACGGGGTCCTGGAGCCACTTATTCTCGCCGCGGTTCAGGTGCTCTTCGACGCGCTCAAGCTTCTGGAAGTGTTCGGGCTTAGTGACGGCCACGAGGCCACGCCCATTCGCGATTCGGCGGTTGGTATAGACGCAGAAAGACCCGGAGCAGATTTTGGAGTCCCACCATCCCTGGACCGGCGGCACCTGGGCGTTGGGTGTTGTGGCATTATCGGTGTAGATGTCAGTTTTGATGATGGTATCGTAGGCGAGGCCGTCTGCCGAAACCCCTTCTGCTTTGGCGTCGGCATCTGCTGCGGCCAGAGGCGCAAGCAACCCGACGAGGAGCACGCGGGCCCACGACAGGTGGTCCCGCGCCATCTTGTGTTTGAGCCTGTTATTATAAAGCTCCGAAGAGAGCCAACGCACACAATATCTTCACAGAGGGCTGAATGTGATGGTGATCTTCTTGGCTGGTCTAACGTCAAGCTGTCATCCTGCCCGGACTTTGAAGTGTTGACGGCGCGCGAGGAATTCTATGGTTATGACGTTACATGGCTCGCATAAGGCAACGTGGCCTAGACATAGCTTAAGAAAAGGCAGGTGGCTATAGTGTTTGGTTTCCTGTGCAGTTTGTTCAATGCGTAGATTCTTTAGGTTGCCATTCGGGTGATAACATGGCAATGATTGGCGGGTACGGCAACTGCCTAAATACCACATGTTTATTCGCACCGTACTTTTTTATCCGACCGCTTGTCCATAAAAGAATCATAGAAACAAGAGAGAATTGAGCCGGCTAAACCTCCTCAGCCCCGCCAAGCCCTTTGGTATATCAAGTAATTCCTGATTTGTGATATTGCTGTTTCCCCAAATGGCTGATAAACCACTGTGCAAGTGTAAATTAGGTAGTATCGTCTGTGCAAGACTCCACATTCCAAGATGTCAGAAAGGAATCTCGTAGAACTGAGAACCTCAAATACGTCCCGTCATTCACATGTTAGCTTGCCCTTTTCGTTTGTCGTCCTCCTCACCATTGGTTTAACAATCCTTGGAAGACGCCTCTTGAAGCAACCATTGTTGATCTCCTGGAAGTCAACGATTAGATTTTCTCGGCCATCTTGCCTCCCATCATTGTGCATATCGGCCTGCACACCAAGTATTCAGCTCAGATAACTCACTACTCCGAATATGATAGTTAACTGAACAGAGGCGCAATTTTGTACACCAGCAGATGGCTCTCTCTAAGCCAAGGACTCAAAGCAACCCGGCAGGCTGTCGATGAGAATGGCGAATTTCCCTGCTGGCCATTTCGCATACACATGTTAGAAGACCAACAGCCACGATTCCACGGTTTTTCACAAGATAAAAGATTTTCAGTAGTGGGATCAAATAATTCAGTGCTGTGAAGCAGGTGTAGTTCGTTGCTCCTTCCTAGGAAAATCTTCTCTTGGTTCCCACAGGATATATAGCCTTTCCAAGAGCTCCTGATCAAACGGTGACCTGCAGCATCCCGATTTTTCGTGGCTCACTCCACCCGTAAACCACTGTTCGATCCAACAACACAAGACGCAAAACTGCAGGTCTTCCGAGCGAAATAACACAATGATGTAACTAACAGATATGCAACACAAAATGTGATGGCTAATGTCAACTTGGTTGAGTTTCGCAGTCGGCGGCACCAGATGCCCGGCAAATCTGGGAGTCCTAGACATCCCATCCATCCTTGTCGTGTCTTCACTACGCTCCCAGGTGCACAATGATATGCGCGGGAAGTCCGTCTGTCTCAAGGCGCAGTGTGTCAGGTCGAAGGACAAATAGGCGATACAGCCGGCGTCCAAGAACAAAGCAGCGATAAAATTGCCCTCTGAGTACGGTAAAGAACGAATCCGTCTTAGTTCGTCAGTGCAGGCTGCTTACGAGGCACAAGTGGCAAAGGCGTAAGCACTGAGTGAAGCAGAAGATGACACCCAGAAGTATGACGGGATGGACTCTAAGTTTGGGGTTTTGACCCAATTCGCTGGACGTGTCTAGTGGTATCGCAGAGAATGTGGGTCGGCTAGTTGATTCCCGAGGGCTTTCCTTCTTGCAATATGAGGCTCCTCTAATCGTTCGACAGATCTCTACCGAACCAAGTGCTGGGTAATGACATATCCATGAAACAGCCTGTCTTGACTTGAAATTGGAGTCCAAGGCTGTGCGAAGAGTTTATCGAAATTGACCCGAAAGGAATGGCTTTGTTAGGGGTTCACTAGGACAAAGAAGGTAACTTTGATAAGAGAATCAATCCTGAAGAAGAAGAGATTTTTGAGCCTTGGTGAAGGTCGTGGTCATCTGCACGACCGGGTGCGCGTCGTCAGCGGCGCGCACAAACAAGGCCCCACGTGCTCAACTCAATCCATCAATTTTAGTCTTCAATTCCCTCAAATCTTTATCGCTCACAAATATTCGTTTGACCTATGCCCCTAGTTGGGTCAGATTTAATAGGCCATGCTTGTCCCTCGTTGCGGGCTTCCGCATATCTGCTGCTCAGAACCCGAGATTTAGTGGTTTGGTGATAGCACCTGGCTTAGATGATGGCGAATCGACTTACAACGAGCGACAGTGCTGTTCGGATATTTGGATTTACTCTTGCGCTACTGAAATTTTAGTATCGACCTTCGTTTTTGTCGATTCATAGTGACCCGAGTTCGACTGTGACGAGATGTAGATTACTGGAGACCAGATATCCATCTTCTCTGCACGTGTGCCTACATACCACGCGATGACCGAGCTAGAGCAAGTGGAGAAATGAAGTTATGGCTCTAGGATTCGATAATGAATTGGTGTTTGGCCTGAGCAATCACGAGTGCATGGTGTACATCCCAGACATGTTTCCGCCCGCGCCGCAAATATGAAAAGAGTAGGAATAAAAAAGAGCAATGTACCTGTGACCACGGGGGCACCCCATAGGAGGTGTGGGCGAACCTTCAACAGTTACATAGCTGAGGCAAATACGGAGTATAATTCCTTACTCAGCCCATAGCGCGGCCGGTTGACAAGACGGAGCAACGCACCGCAAATGGATTGTGAGCGGAGACTGCTCCTCGCCAGTAACGCCGCGGAAAGCCGTGCCAAGAAATGGCCGTGCTGTCCCGCTCCGGAGCTCCCGCATGCCCCGCTGAGGAGCTCCCACGAGACAGCAAGCTCTTTCCCGGTCAGCGTCGGTGCCCCTCTTTCCAATGCAAAGCTTCAGTTCCTTGAGTTTTCTCTCGAGAATACTTCGCACCGCGCGACCATCGTCCTTCCCCATACAGCGACGCGCGTTAAGCAGGCTGTGCACCATGGACTACGACACGATCTTGCAGGGCAAGTACCCCGCCAAGCAACACGCGAAGCGCGTTGTCGATTACATCCGCACCAAGGTGCCCGATGCGACGGGTGTGCTGTACCTCGAGAGCCGCATGACCAAGTTGATTGAAGACAACGATGAGCCCGAACCATTCCGGTACGACTTCCCCATTCGTGGCGCGTCTGGTCGCGCCTTGACCGAGATAAACTGAGACAGTTTTCAGGCAGCGCCGGTTCTTCTACTACCTAACTGGCTGTCCTCTGGCCGATTCCTTCGTAGTTCATGACATCGACTCATCCAAGACAACGCTCTTTATCCCGCCAATTGACCCTGACAGCGTCATTTGGTCCGGACTGCCCGTCTCCGCCCAGGAGGCTCTGCAGAAGTGGGACGTGGACGAAGTCAAGTACACGAACGAGATCAATGCTGAGCTGACCCACCTCGCGAAACAGAAGACCAAGTCGACAGTCTTCGCAATTCCCGGCCAGGTCTCCGAACAGATCACCTTTCTCGGCTTCGATGAGACCAACTTCGCCGTCCTCAAGGAGGCGATTGAGGTTTGCCGCGTCGTCAAAGACGACTTCGAGCTCGCCCTGATGGCTAAGGCCAACGCTGTCAGCGCTGACGCCCATCATGCTGTCATGAAGCGGGTTAAACACGCCAAGAACGAGCGCGAGCTCGAGGCCACCTTCCTCGCTTCGTGCATCTCCGCCGGCGCCCGCGAGCAGGCGTACCACGGTATCTTCGCTAGCGGGAGGGCGGCCGCGACGTTGCACTACGTGCACAACGACAAACCGCTGGCAGGAAAACTGAACCTGTTGTTGGATGGTGGCGCCGAATGGAACTGCTACGCCTCGGATATCACCCGGACCTTCCCTATCAACGGCAAATTCAGCAAGGAGAGCAGGGCCATCTACGATATCGTTCTGAAGATGCAGCTTGAGTGTATCGCTGCGCTTAAGGAGGACGTATTGTGGGATGACGTGCATCTGCTGGCCCACAAGGTTGCTATTGATGGGTTGCTGAAGCTGGGCATTCTCAAGGGCGACAAGGACGAGATCCTGGCGAACCGGACAAGCGTGGCCTTCTTTCCGCACGGGCTGGGACACTACCTCGGAATGGACACCCATGATACCGGCGGAAATCCCAACTACGCAGACACAGATACCCTGTTCCGGTACCTGCGGGTCAGAGGGAAGGTGCCGGCGGGTAGCGTGGTGACGGTCGAGCCGGGCATCTACTTCTGCAACTTTATCATTGAGCCCTTCCTGAAAGACCCCAAGCACTCCAAGTACATCGATGCGGATGTCCTGGAGAAATATTGGGATGTTGGCGGTGTTCGGTGAGTTTAGCGTGTTACGGTATACTCCAATTCTTTACTCGGCTAACTCGGCGCAGAATCGAAGACAACTTGGTTATTACCAAGGGCGGGGCAGAGAATTTGACGACCACTCTGAAAGACCCGGATGAGATTGAAAAGATCATCTCTAGCAGCTAGTTGGATCACATAATTAGTGCTTCTTAGTTCTACTCTAGAAAGTTCAACGTCAACTATGACGGGATGTAGTAGATTTAAAACACAGAAACTAACTGTCTTTGACCGGCACGGCAGCGACTTAGCGAGCATATGGGGACAAGGAACCATGATTTGATTTGTCATTCATGTCACGACCTCGATGCAACACAGGACTTTAACAATTGCAAAGAGGCCCCGCCGAGAATGGTGCTTCTTTTAATTGGGTACACAGTCCTTCAAGAGCACCATTCATCGCAGCAGGTACCAGCTCTGCACACAATATCGCCTCTGTTCCACCAATGACGCTCCTGCCACACCGAAGCCTTCCTACCAGAAATTTAGATAAGCAAAGAAGACAGGTCCAAGGGAGACTGAAGTTGATTCTAAAGCTTCAAAGATCCATTCACAGTTTCGTCCGGCCGAGGTGTGCTGTCAACATTGTTTTGAAAAAACAACTCGCCACTATTGAGCCACGCGGTGCAAAAATTAGTTATCGCCTAATTAACTGAAATTAAGGGCCTGGCAGCTAGAACCTCGGGAATAGTCAGGTAAGATTAAGTAGGGTTTATCTTTATAGTCAAAGAAAAGGATCTACAGCCTTGCACAAGTCCCGTTACACCCCATATACCCAGTAACTATTCTCAGTTCCCTACACCTGATCTCTGAGATGCCATCAAACTGCAAGCAACTTGAAGAGAGAGGTGGTTTTCGCCGGGTAGCCGTCGAAATCAACATCATTCTTGCCAAGATTTTGTAATTATTCTATATGCCTGGTTAGCGAGCGGATGCATTTTCTTTTTTTTTTTATATATTCTTTGTTTTTGTAGGACATCAGGAGAGGCAGGAAGTTGCTGACCTGTTGCAAAACTCGTGAGAATAGAGATAATGGCGACCATGAAGGGCATGCTAGGCACGGTTAGGGCTTTGCCGCCGAGATTGGAGGAGCTGCTTGTCTCAGTCGGTTGGGTGTTTGAGGTGCTGACAGGCTCGTTTGACTCTCCTGTCCCCTGCCCCGGTGTGGCAGCAGGGCCCGTTGTAGATTCTGTGACTGTTGGATTTGCTTCGGCATAGCACTCGGCATTGATAAGGGTGTGATTCAGGAAGACAGCGCCGCCGAGGACACCAAAGTTTGAAGCTTGGTACCACATGATGGGACACTCAGAGGCAATGCGGACGACACTAGCGCTATTCGCCACCCACCAGGAGGATGCGTTGCGGGCGTACGCCGTATAGTCTGGGAGGAGCGAGGCAGGCACGGCTGTGGTAAAGCCACACCATCGCGACTTATCGGGGAAAGCACACGGAGAGGCGTATGTCCCCGAGGTGAGGCACGTCTCGATTAAGCTGTCACCAAAGGACTCGTACACCTTCTGTAGCTCTCCGCTTGGTACAGGCACCGAGAGGTAAGGCATTGGGTCTTCAGTAGCGCACCGCCAGGGGTCTGTCGACTCGGTAACATCTGGGTAAGCCGCAGAGCGACGATCGGGTGCAGGTTAGTATAGTCGGTCGACAAGGAAAGAACGGCAGCAGCAGCGGTCAGGAAGCTGGCGAGTGCTACAACGACGGCTGTCATTCTCGTCATATTGGCGGTGACGGCAATGACAGGGAAAGTGTCGTAGTAGAAGTAGACCAAAAAGGGAGAAAAGAGGGTAAAAAACGACAGGCTTAATCAAGTTCAATGAGCAGCATGTCGAAAAAGTGTCGTATGTGAATGGTTATTAGGTCCCTAGGCAACGTGTGGGGAGGAACCAAAACGAAAACCAGTTCCCGTTAGGGAACCTGTCGGAACAGGAGGCAGATAAACGTAGTCTCCCGCAACACAATGGGATCTCATCAAAAAAAAAATATCTCCACAATCTTGGCAATATAGGGCCTCGGCGCGGACAGGGAGCTGAGAAACTAACGAAGCTGGACCAACAGCTTGGCAAATGCAACCTTCTTGGTTTTCTTCTGGATATTTATGCAGTACAGATGCACGCAAAGGAAGATGTAGTTAATTGTACTTTGGTTTTCCAAACCAACCACAGTCGAGGGTGGTACCCGTGGGAGCCCCGGGAATACATGGCGCTCGTGTCAGTCTTCTCCCTCGCGGCGCCGGTCGGCGCAATCAGGATCACGCCTTTCCATCAAGTCCTGGACAGCATTAAGGCACTCCCGCTTGCGGGAGCGCTCGAGGTCTGGCCAGCCGTGTTCCCTGTAGATGGCTTCCAACATGGGCACCACCTCCTTCAGAGCGCTGGCATGGTACACCACACGCGGGCTGACGGGAACATAGAACAGCTGCCGAAACAGGTCCTTGAGGAGCTCCTCGAAATCAGGAACGGCCCAGGCAACCGAATCACAGCGGAAGTCAGTCTCCTCTTCGGTAGGGCCATTATCGTACTCTTCGCCGAAGATGGGTTCCCGAGATGGGTTCCGCTTGACGTCGCTATCGCACTCCTCCCAAAAGACTACGCCGAGCTTGGTGTCGAGAAGGAAGCATGGGTTGAGGTACGAGCCGCGGGTGAGGCAGACGACGTGGGGAGACATGGATTCTGGAGTCCCGACCAACCCTCGGTCATGACTAATACGTCCTCGGCGGAGAGCTCGCCAAGGACAAGGGAGCGAGTGATCCGGCGCCAGGCAATAAAAAGGCAGTGGGCGGCACCCTGGGCCGAGTCATCGCGCGACGAAATGTATGGAAGATGACGGAGAAGCAATATAGCCTCGTTCGTCTTGCCTAGGCTGCTGAGATTCTCAAGGCTAATCTCGGGCCAGCCACCCTCGGGTGGTTCGGCAACGTACGACTCTCTGAGGTACATGCGAGTGAGAAAGCGTAATAGTCGCGGACAGCGGCGATGGTCGCCTCGTGCGAGTAACTGACTTCGTGGAGCTCAGGCATCTCGCCAAAATGTGACTGGGCAAAGATTCTGCTGTGCTAAGGAAATGGGGACGGAAAGAATGTGAACTTGGTTAGAAGCTCTTAAGGTTAAAGTTAGCTAAATGGTATTGATGTAACTATCAGAAAGGGAATTTTTTTTTTACAACCAACAGAAGTCCAAGCGCTGGAGAATGCAACGCTGAATCACCGGGGACCAGCTTCCGAATCTGGCCGACTTGCTCTTTCTCTGGTCTGCGAGTCTTGCAGCCGTAGTTTGACCACTTCAGCCAACAGAGAAATATTGAGAGACAAGCTGGGTCGATTCTGGGATGCTCCCATGACAGTCACAGCCGAGTTACCATATAGTATAGGAAGTGGGCCTACCTCCCGTCTGCAATACCTTCACGCCGGGGAAATATTCAACCACTGGTGAGAATGTTATCGATTCGAAAACGAGGCGAACCGGGGACTTGTGACAAGGACTCCCAAGAGCTTCCCAGAAAATAATGAATTAACGAACTGGAGCTTGTCACGCGTATGAGAGACGGACACAGGGCTGGAATGTATTACATGCTTCTACGACAAGGCGCAGTAAGTATAGATACAGTGCATGTTTGCATAACCAGAAGCACAATGGTAGAGGTTGGTAACCTTTACTTACACCGAGGTTAGCTTAGGATTTGAGGCTGAAAAAATGTTCATTAAATGCCGACGTCGGTGGTGGTTCTAGAGATCAATAGAAGGGTTCCCAAGTTCCTCCTGACATTGATATGATAACCTGTTCTCTTTGCCCACTAGTGCGGCGATGAACTTGAAAATTGAGTGACTATCTTTCACTTTGCGATCCTTTATAAGATATACAGAGTTCACTTTTATCGTACGCATTATCTCATCCAGAATGTCCGTCACCCTCCTTGTGTCTAAACTGGTCTGTCTCTGACCACAAGACCAAGTCAAGTTCAATAAAATATACACGCAAACCAGCGTCAACTCTCCCTCGCAACCCTGAGCTTGCACTGTCTCGTCGGCACAGGTGATGTTGGTACGACGGACGAAAATGGTACCATCATCGTCTGTCTGTCTTTATAATTGCTGTGTAGGTGTCTTTGACGTAACAACTCAATTGGTGTGAAGAAGAATTCGAAGTTTGATGCAGCATGTACACTTCCTTACCTATCTAGGTGATTTGGCATACATAACGAAACTGAAAAGTTCAGGGACAGAGTACCCAGTTTTGTCCGCAACTTTAATCTCTTCTGCAACTCCAGGATATATTGAAATGGCGTGGGAGTTAAGTCAACGGGGGGCGGGTAAACCCAGTAGCTGAGATTCTCGTCCTATTTTCTGGACTTGTAATTACGTTTAATATTCTTCACAAGCAGATAGCTAGCGCCACAAGAGCAAGCGCCCACGCCTAGATGTACACCATCATTCCTCTTCACCGTTCTTCCGTCAAACCCATTTGCTCATCCGACGGTTCAGCATAAGTTCCCATCGGCTTCGCTTTACGAGTCCTTTCTTTCAGGATATTGCTCTTGTCAAGGGCCTCCCGCTCATCTTGCTCTGTAGAGCTCAAGAACGAATCATCAGCACGTGCCTCTCAACTAGCAACTACCAAACCTGAAGATTTTGATAGAAAATATGGTTGACTAACATACCTAGTTGTTTGTCTGAGTCTGCGTTACCCGGTTGCATAGGGTCCTCAATTTGCGCATCGTCGTCTACCACGGGAACGGGCTCTGTGCCGCTTGTTTTGTAGGAAGGGTCGTTGACTTGGCCCGGGGGCGCCTCGCGCGCGAGATCGGCACCGATCTTGTCGTCTCTCTGATAAGGGGCTGATTCGGTCATTTTTTTTTTTCGTGTTGGGACTTCCTTGATTTTCTGTTTCGGTGTAAATCGGATGTAAGGTCGCTTGTCCGGCTCTTATCTAGTGGATTAAAGCTGCATTGATCCGCACGACGGTAATTATACTGACGACATTCTATGACGCGTCATGACATCTGTACAGACTGTCAATTTGGCGTAACGAATCGGCGATTGCAACGGCAGTTGGTGCTGTCATAGCTCCGTGTCGTGACGTTAGAGACTCTCGATGCCAATACACGGCTCAGGGACAATGGATCGGGACTCATGATTGACGCTGAGGGTAAAAAAAAAAAGCAATGGTTCGTATACATAGTTTCGCAATCTACGCCCGGAAAGCCGATACAATCCCGTTTCCGATCCATAATTAGCCAGAAAAAAAAGGGGCAAAAACATCAAGTTAACCAAACCGACTCTTTGAACCTCGACAGCTAAATATTGATTGCCAGTGGGCCTTGACAATGACTTTGAATGGTTCAATGTTCATATCAGAATAACGTACTTGGTTGAATCCCAACTGCTGAGGTAACAAGATGTGACAAAAGATACCTTGATGAAGATACGTATCTCATCGCATAGTTAGGCAGAATTCTCTAACAGTTTCAATTCCAATTAGTTCACCAGTTTCATATTAGATTTATCGTATATTACGCTTCGAACCTCCGAGTGATTTCCCACTATCATCGGCCCTAGTATTATACAGAATCTTACGCCCCCAACTGTTCCAATTTCTCTTTTGCCGACTTCTTAGCTCCCTCAGACACCCCGGGATTGCTGATGCTGGCCTTCAGGCCACGGGCAACGTTACCCGGGTCCTTGTCGTCCTGCTTTGTCGTGTCGTGGTTGGCCTGTGACGGGTCATACGGCTCGTCGTACGACTCGAGCACCTTGCGCGAGTTCTCTTTGGATTGTTTGGAGGTGTCTTTTCTCCCCGGTCCGCGGATAACCTGTCAGCTTCAATCTAAACGTGTGGAAGATGGTAGAAATCAAAGACTGTTGACGATATGTAGGGGAAAATCATACGGGGGTTGGAGAGGTTGGCTTTGTGACCGCGGACGATGTTCTCGGGGTCGCCGGCAAAGTCTTCCTCACGAGGGACTTCCTGGGGGATATCGCCTTCGTCCATTTTTCAAGTTGTTTGAGACTTCGTACTTTAGTTTGAGGCTACGGGAGGGTTCTGAGCTGTTGCAAGACTTGGAAGGGGTTGATTTTAGGATACTTTACGTAGGAAAGGAATGCGCCATGTTGCCAGCAAGACTTATACGGCAAAATCTTTTGTGTACAAAATAGGTGATTAGCAACCGGTAACAGGGGCGGTCTATGACGTTTTGGTCGAAGTGAAAGGCCTAAAACGCGCCCTGTTGACGTAGGGCTGATATCACCAGCTTTTACCCGTGTTTGTCGGTGTGCGTGATGCAGTCATCAAGCCCTCAATTGGCTTGTTACCCCTGAATTAGCGGAGCTAATTCCCCGAGAGAACAATATTTTGTGCCCCGGCTCCCATCTGCCCCCTTATGCGAGGACTGTCACGCCGTGTTCGGTAACTTTGATAATAACAGAGACGTCATCTTGGATTTCAGTAGGATGACTTGCATCCCGCCTGTGGTACAATGGAAGGGAACATCGGTTAAGCGAAAATAGTGGTCAGATGAGAACAAAATGGTATCACTTTAAACAACGCTTCAAGCCTGCGCCTTCACATCACTTGCGGCGGGCGGCTTCCCCAGTTTCACAAACTCCGGCTTTTGCGGCAAATCCTCGTCCAATACATTCCAACACTCAGTCCCGCGCCTGAGTAGTTCCCAATGTTGACTCAATATGGGCACATTCACAGCCAACTCAAAACCGGTCAGAAAACAGAAACTGATCTCAAGTCGCGCCAGCTCCCTCTCACTCACACCTCCGACTCTTGCAAACCTGCCGTGAGGGTAGCTTAGGTCCTCCAGGGCCTTCATAGCCACCCTCAGACCGGCCAGCAACAAACGGTGGGCGTTCCGCTTGGTCACGGCGATGGCGCGCTCAAGGACAGCCAATTTGTGTATGTAGAGCGACGTAGCCAGGTAGACGCCCGTCGACATTGGACAGTAGCGGTGTATGCGAAGTAGATAGTCGGTGATGGAGATGGGCGGTGGTACGCGGCAGTAGAACTTGCGGGTGATGGCGCTGTGCTGCTGGTTAAGCGGCTGCGAGTTCTCACCCACAATGATGTACGGCGCGAGCGTTTTTGGGGACTGCTGCGGTCGCGAGCCGCTGGACGGTGGCGTCCGTGGCGCTGGGTTGGGCGCGCGAAGGTGGACTCCGTCAATAGCCTGTGTCTGCGCCGCGGCAGGTGGTGGTTTCGTGGGCGCCGTATCGGAAGCCGAGTCGACCTTTTGGAGTGGTGAACGTCCGGGCCTGGGTGAGTTGGTCGCGCTCCCTCGTTGCGCCAGTCGAGCCAGGTTCTTCTCCGAATTAGATCGTACGATGCTCTTCTTCTCCGCTTCCATCCCCCTCAGGTGCGGCACTGTTGGGCTCGCGGGGGGTGGGGTAGGAGGGATGTCTCCCGTCATGCTGACCAAGGCTTCCACGCCCGCACTAAGAAGCTTCAAGGCTGCCAGCGGGGAGACCTTGAATATGTCGTCAACTTGAGTCGTAAGATTCGGTGAAGACGCCCGGCTATCGGGCTTGGGAACGTCTTGTAGTCTTGGGTCGGCGGCTGGGATGGGCGGCGGAGGCGGCGAATGGACGAAACTCGAGTCGCTCCGGTCGCCCGAGGTTGAACCGTCGGGCTGTGTCTCTCCTTCAGCCATCCTAAGCTCTGGTCGCTAATTTCGTCCACCACGTCCCAACAGGTCGTTAGAATCGGCGCTGCGACCGAGGTAAAGTGGTTGGCCTGGAAGTCTCGGTATGCTGTTGCGCGAAATTCCCGGTCGGATTGTCGCTGTTCGCTGCAATGGTGCTCTGCTGGTCTTCGTGGAGCAGGCGCGACTTTAAATTGACCTCAAGTCGGCCAATACGACTCCACGGACTTGGGTCTCCCACAGTATGCCACCTCCAATCTCATCGTCTCACGGTTCCGGCCGACGTTCGAAATGTCTCGAGATGGGTTCGAGAAAACCGTCGCTGTGCAGGTAGGGTTCGTTCGTGTCAGGAAGGGGCAAAATTGGAGTTGGTAGGGTGGAAACAGGGTCCGTCGTTCCTGGCGGGCCGCTAGGGTCGCGGGTGGATTCAGGGTCTTAGGCTCGAGATTTACACTCTAGTTTGAGGCAAGTGGACGAGCTGTGGGTATGGCCGTGGGTCGCTTTGCTCGAGAAGGCTCTGAGGGTTGTTTCGCATGTGCAGGCAAACAATAATCCAAGGGGTATCGAAGCCTTTAAGTTCGAGCGCGGGGCAAGACTCCGTTTGGAACTCCTTTCTCTGATCGGACCCCTCCTGGTCCGTGCGATACGTGCAAGAAACGCACATGTGACCGAGGGATCTAGAACTTCTCCAAATCCCCAACAATTGCCTCGCTTCTGAGCCCTGCCCGTGGCCCCGGTCGCCACCTCAATGCCGCAGGCGAACACGCTATGGATACAAGACCCATAGTGCACACAGCATGTAAGATCTCTTTTCATCCGCATCCGTCGGCCCTGAACTCCAGATGGGTTAGACAGGAGAAAGGGGGGTCAATGCAAGCGTAAATTTGCAAGGATTTGTCAATCCAAGACATGCAGACGGGATGCAGGGTCTCAGGCGGACACAACCTCCGGACCAGTTAAGTAGAGCGTACGGTCCCGTGATATGAACATCGACAGCGCGGGACACTTCCAAGTTTAAAGAGGGCTCATCAGCAGCTCATCACCAACATGCTGCCACCATTGAATGGTAGGTGTTGATCAGACCTCAATTATGCTGTAAAAATCATCACATGCGTGATTCCCCACCAATGTAACCTCGTCAACTCAGAGCGATCAAGAGATAACCCGGAATAAATCCTCTTCCCTGCGAGAGCACGAGAACATTCAACACTTTCACCAAGGTTCGCTTGTACGCCCCCACACGGCATCCTGCATACAAATCGGTGCACAACCAGGTAAAAGCGATCGTTTCAGCAGCCCATAGCGACCTTGCAGTCAACAACCGCCGTCTGACCGCCTTGAACTGCCTCGATGGCCTCCTTGAGAATCCTCTCAAGATCAGCCGCCTTGTCGACCCGCGCGGCGTGCAGGTCTCCGCCGGCTGCAGCCTTGGCAATACCCGCGTAGTCGGGAACGGGATCGAACGAGATGTTGATTTCTTCGTTGGTCGCCTTCGACCCGAGCCCGTCTGGGTGGACGAGAAGAAGCGACTTGCGCGGAGCATTCCAGCCTGAAGGTGTCAGAAAAGACAAAAGAAAACCGCCGAGCGAAGAAAGCCTATCACAACTTACCCTTGTTGTTTAGTACGATGGTCAACACCGGGATGTTGTATCGTTTTGAGATCCAGTACACGCTCCCCGGTACTGAGAAGAGGTACGTCCCGTCGCCGACGATCTGCACGACAAACTTGCCCTTTTCGCCCTTGCGCCGCGCCTCATGGTCCGTCGCGAGCTTGATACCCAGGGCGCCACCGCCGGACCAGCCGAGGCCGCCGCCGCCGCAGTTGATCCACTGCCCGGGAATCGTCGGTTGAATGCCGTCGTGGACGAAGAGCGTGTTGGTGACGGCCTCGATAGCCCACAGGGTGTCCTTGGGGCACATCTCTTTCAACTTGGCGCAGAGATGGGTCGTCCCAAACTCGCCGTTGTCGAGTGGCCGAGACCGAGTCGCGATGCTTTCCAGGCGCTGCTTGTATGACTCCTGGAGGGCGGTCCACCTCTTTTCGCTCTCCTCTCCCGTCAACTGCGCCTTCAATCCCTCGTCTGACTTGAGCAACGCAGTGATTTGCTCAACGCTCGCTAGCGCGTCGGCTCGGTACCGGTGCTGCGCCGGAATGTAATGCAGGGGCATGACCTGCTTCAGCGGGTCGACGTCGATGTGGAAGACCTTGGCATCCTCCTTCGGCTTGCATTGCGTTGGGATCCAAGGCACGTCACAGTCTAGTACGATGATGGTATCCGCCGTCCGGACCGCATCCTCCACGCCGTACCTCAATCCCAACCACCCGGGATGGTCTGCTGGGAAGCACATATCGCTGCCGCCCGTATCCAATACCCTTAACCCCTTGACCGTGTTTGCCAGCTCGACCAGGGCTCCGGGCACCGCCTGATTCCTCCCTGCATACCCCGTCACCAGCAGCGGTTCCTTGGCGCCGGCCAGAGCCGCGGCGATTTTGCGAACGGCGCCGCTCGGCAAGCCGCCTAGCTCTACAGGCTCCCATTGGTCTTGCTTCACCTGGTACGGCTCGATCTCGGCCTCCATGACTTCACGCGAGCCACAGAGGTAGACGGGTCCTTGGGGATCGGAGCGGGCGAACTGCAGGGCGCGGTTGACCATCTGCTTGACGTTGGCACCCGTCTTGAGCTCGGCGGCGTAGCGGCAGTATTGGGCGACGATCTGCTTCTGATCGGGCACGTCCTGGATCCAATGGATGAACTCGGTGCGCGACCCGCGCATCTCCCCGTCCTGTGTGATGGGCGAGATGCCCGCGAACACCAGCACCGGCGCCCGCCCAGCGCTAGCATTGTGCACGGCCGCGCCCAGCCCTTGCGTGCCCACGTCGACGTGCACGATGACGGCTTGCGGCTTGTTGGTCAGCCGCGCGTACCCGTCGGCCATGGACATTGCGACCATCTGAAACACCACCGCCGGATTTGGTTAGTTTGCTCTGTCGGGTGAAAATTGGACGAGGCGGAAAAGGAATGAACAGGACAACTGACTTCGTTAGGGCAGGTGATGATCCGCGGGAAGTGGTCCTTCTTCTCGCGTGCGCCCTTGACCATGGCCTCGATGATGCTGGGATGGTCGGATCCCAGGTTCACAAAGACGTGCTCCACACCGGCATCCCATAGCGCCTCGAAGAAGGCGAACGACGTTGTGTACATCTTGGGCTTCTCGTCAGCTGCAGCGGTGGATGACCAGCGGGCTTGTGTCTCGGTGGTAGTGGCAGGACGTGAGGAAAGCTTGGTGATTGGCGTTGTGGTTGCTGACAACAAGGGGGGGGATTGGGGCGGGCGTGGTAGAGCAGTGTTCCCCAGATTTATCGTGCTGCTGGTGCTGGTGGATGCACCGTTATCGCGGGGACAGGCAGTTGATGAGAGGAACTGGCGTGCTCCAGGGCGGTTGATCCCGGTCACGGCTGCCGCGGCGGCATGACGGTGGTGCCCTTGAAGCGCCCGACTGGCGCTGCGTGCCCGCGGCGGGGTCGCACGGAGCAAGGGTGGCATCGCGGCAATTGGGATGAGGGGGCGGGTGGTTTGTGGGGAAGTTGCTTGCTTGGTGGATTCTTGATGGCCGAGTCTAGTTGTCCTGACCGGACTGCTGGGTTCGGTTCCGTACAAAGGTTGTGCCGCCTGCTCAGGGGCCGGACGTCGTTTCCCTGTGCCCGGCTTCTAGAATGCACTCTCTGGCGTCTTTTGCTCCCGTGTCCCACTTCCGAACCCCGCGGGTCTTGTCGACAGCGAAGTGTGGATAAGTGTGGAATGTGGGGACGGAGCTCACGTACAAGATGGGAACGTGCTCTGGTGGGACTCTCAATTGATATCTCAACAATGACTCCTTGAGCTGGTTTATTGATTCGATAAGCCTGGACAAAGAATGCAGTAGCTACCGGACGGGCTATTTATTGTGGCGGTCATTTACGGTGTAAGTGTCTCGGCTTAAGGCCCCCGGTTTCTCCTTGGCCCCTGATGACGGCACCAAGGTCAAGTGACCTGCTCTTTAGGGTTTGTTGGAGGCATTGGGTTACCTAACACAACGCTACTTGAGACGAACCCAGCGCGTGCGTGCAACGGAGAGCCTGCCTGCAATGGCAAGAACGACACTGTCTTCTCGTACTGGTTGGTTGGCTCTGGTCCGGTTTCCCCATTCCTCCGCATTCTCCGCATATCACAGAATAGCAATGTGGGGAACAGGAAGTTCCTGAAATCGGCGAGCTCAACATCAAGGGGCTGAACCTTGGAAAGAATTCGGCTACCACGATGTAAAATTATCTTCATTTACTGCTGTCCGTCGCAACAACTTAAGGCACTACTACTTTGCCGGTTTCTGTCTTTGTTCTTCAACGGTAGTGCTCTTGTTCTTTTAGCTCAATCAAACTCGGGTTCACGGCAAACGCCGTTATGAGCCGAGGATTTCCGTCTTGAGTGCCTGCCCCACCGGACCCGCTCCGGCGAGCGCATCGGGATGCGGGGTAACCAACACGTGCCGGGATCTTTCCGGTCTTGTCCGTCATTCTCTTTTTAAATTAAGAAGACATCTGGAGAGCCGATACAGACCGCCCGATCCGTTCAATCCCGCTTTCTCGTCAGACCGAACCGGACCTTATCCCAGTACAATGGGTTTGCGAAGGCGGGCAGGTGCCACAGCGGCGTAAGCGTGTTGGTGCTGTCCCGTTGGCGCGCCCCTGAGTCGCGTCGTTTCACGCCAGCCGCGACATGACGCCCCCGCAGTACTCGCGCGTTTAATCGAGGAACCGCGACGGGTCTTGTCAAAGCATGCCCAGGTACCGCCGCACCCCGCGCCCGACGTACTTGTAAAAATGGTGCTTGTATGCCACGGGCACAAGCCGTGACTGGCCATGTATGTAGGGTTAGGGTTGAGACCCGTTGGAGGCACATATCCTCTATTAGCTGCGGGCCTCTTTGGTTGCTTCCCTCGCGCGAACACAAACATCGTATTCCCATCACGAGGTTGACCATTATATCACTCGCGTGATACGCGTGACCTGTTATAGAATGTAGCTCGAGGTGATTAATCTATAGCGAGAGCTACTTGGCGGGAAGCATTTAGAGGCGATCAGGATAAGAACAAATCTTGAGGTGATGTACTGTACTATGCGGTGAACATTCATAGCGGCCAAGATAACAATCTAAGGACTTTAATCTTGGTAAATGTCGGTCTCATTCCTATATTCCCCTTGTGTCGTGTCAGAACCAGTGGCGCGGGCCGCGAATGCAGCCGATGACGGCAGTAGGGCCCACAAACAGGGATCTAGCTCCCCTCAAATGCCCCGTGGCAGGAAGCTCAGCTTGAGCAATTCAATGAACCCTCAGAAATCAGTCAATCAAAGCCAAATCGCTATGCCCTGTTTGCAGTGTTTGACTATGCGCTTGCAATTCTGTAATCGGGCAGAGATTGTGTTATGGGTTCCGAACACGGCGCCGATCCAAACATCAATTCGGAACGACACCCTTCGGAAAGCACCAATTGCGAGTCGATCACACCACGGGCCACGAAACATTGTCTGGCATGTGCAAGGAATCGCCGTCACCAAGCTCGCAACGGCGTTGCGACAAATATGAGACGCTCACAAGGGGAATAGTAAGTTTGGGACAATATGGAGAACTGCTTCCCCTGGAGTCTAATTTTGATACGCTCTGATGATCGCTTGTTCGCCGTCTACAGGATTTTACTCCAGATAGAACGTCGCCTGCTCCTGAGCATCCTCAGCCCCCGGCGCCGACACAAGTCTTCCGCTGGCTTCCAACCGAAGATACTGGCCGTCAGCATCCGCCGCTTCGAACGAGACGGCCTCGCCGTCAGCCAACCCAGAAATGAGTTTAAAGCTGGCCGATGCTTTCGCAGCAGCCGAGTCCAGCGCACCGTTGCCTACGAACTGGGCGGCTCCGTCGTCCACCCGGCTCAGGAACATGCCTGGATTGCTCGTCGACTCCAGACTTACCGTGTCCTCGCCTGCCAACCCGGGACTGGCGATTCGGAACAGGGTATCTGCCAGCTCTGGCGCGTTGCTCGGATTGTCGCTTCCCGTGTAGTATCGCACGTACTCGTCCGATCCAGCGGCGGACCGCAACCTCACTGGCGTGTTCCCCTCCGGCACGGGCACCCCGAAATCCGGCGTCCCGTCCGCCTTCCAGTACAGCTTCTGAACTCGTGTTCGCCTGTTCGGGTCATTGAGCGGGTCGCCCTGAATATCCCTGTACCCCCGATCATGATACACCATGATGTCGCTCAGGCCGTCCTCGGACACGGTGAAGGAATTGTGCCCCGGACCCCACTGGTTGGTTTTCGCGTTGCTAGAGAAGATGGGGTTCTGCGCCTTGCTCCATGAGGCCGGGTCCAACAAATCCGATCCCGCCGTCGCCGTCAGCAAACCCATGCAGTAATTGTAGTCCGTCGCGCTCGCCGAGTACGTCAGGAAGATCTTCCCGTTGCGCTGAATCACGTACGGCCCCTCATTGACTTTGTACCCGATGCGCTCCCACGACAAGGTCGGGCGCGAGATGGCGACGGCCGTACCGCGGATCGTCCAGGGGTTTTCGAGGGGGGCGATCATGATGCTTGAGTTTTCATCCGACCTGGACGGCTCTTGCTGCGCCCAGATCAGGTAGCGCGTGCCGTTGGCGACGAAAGTCGATGCATCGAGTGAGAACGTGTCCCAGTTTGTTTTGATGAGCCCCTTCTCCACCCAGCTCGCCGTCAGCGGGTTGTCGCCCGTTCCCTCGAGCACAAATGCCCGGATGCGCCATTGGTTGGATACGCCCAGGGCCACGTAGATGTACCATTTCCCGTCGATAAAGTGCAGCTCAGGAGCCCAAACCTGGCCGCTGCCGACGCCCGATGACTTGCGCCGCCAGATGGTTGTCTCAGCGGCGTCTTGGAGCGCCTGTATAGTCTGTGCCCGTCGCAAGACTATGCAGTCGAATTCGGGAACCGTGGCCGTGAAGTAGTACCATCCGTCGGTGTGCTTGGAGATGTGCGGGTCGGCACGCTGCTCAATCAGGGTGTTGGTGTAGCTGACCGCTGGCGAGGCAGCAGCAGCAGGGGTTGCCAGCAACGCGGCGAAAGCCGACGCGGCGGCGAAGAAGACACCTGTGATGCGCATCGTCGTCCACGCCGGTCTTGGCTTCCGAGTAGGAGCCAACTAGTCTCCGAGCTAGAGGCGCCAAACCAGGTCGCTTGCGGTGACGAGCGGGCCCATCCTGGTTACGGAACGGAGGTCCCGCCGGTTATTTGTAGGGACGCCTCGTCCTCCCCGCATTCTGGTGGGCTGTCGCGATAAACAAGCCGGTTGAATACATAGAGGGACCCAGACAAGGTCATAAATCCCGTATATGCGCTCCAATGGCTGATGTTCCGTCCTAATATACCACAATTATGGCATGGCTTCCAAGATTTTATGCTTGGCGTCCCTTGCATCAGCTACCCCGAGGACCGGGTTGGCTTGTCAACTCGGCCATCATAATGCTCTCTTGACGGCCTTTCTTCCACGTCGAAACCTCGAAGTTGTGACAGGGGGAGGGTTCTAGCCTGCATGCTCCTCTCCATCGGGGGTTGTTGTCGACATCAGCACGCCCAGGTACCAATGGATTGACAGGCCCGTTTAACCGGTCGACGGCAACTTCCTCGGCTTATGAGTACTCTCTTTGGCACTCGCATAGTCTTGGCTTGGGACATATAAGTCATGACGGGCATCTTGCACATCATCTTTTTGCATTTCCAGGTCACATCAAGCGGCTAGTGAATCCTGGCATAATGCGATCCTTCTCAGTTGCGGTCGCCGCCCTCTGGGCCGGCGCGGTCACCGCCATGCCCGCCCCCGACTTTCCAATCTCTTCCCTCGCCGCCCGCAAACCCGGCAAACCCGTCAGCCTGCCAAAGGAATTCAAGTGGACCTCCACGGGGCCCCTGATCGCGCCCAAGGACGACGACCGAGAGCTCGCCGGCATCAAGGACCCCACCATCATCGAGATCGACGGAACCTACCACGTCTTCGCCAGCACAGCCAAGGCCGAGGGGTACAACCTCATGTACGTCAACTTCACCTCATTCGACGAGGCCAACTCGGCACCCTTTTACTACCTCGACCAGGCCCCCCTTGGCGAGGGCTACCGCGCTGCTCCGCAGGTCTTTTACTTCAAACCGCAGAAGCTCTGGTACCTTGTCTACCAGAACGACAACGCGGCCTATTCGACCAATCCGGACATCGGCAACCCGGCAGGCTGGACGGCGCCCAAGACCTTCTACCCGGCCCGCCCGCAAATCATTGATGACAACATTGGTGAGGGCTACTGGGTCGACATGTGGGTCATCTGCGACGACAGGGATTGCCACCTCTTCTCGTCGGACGACAACGGCCACCTGTACCGGTCACAGACCAAAGTCGGCGACTTTCCGGAGGGCATGAGCGAACCCGTCATCGCGCTCGAGGATCCTGACCGGTTCCGACTGTTTGAGGCGGCGTGCGTGTACAGGGTTAAGGGCGGCAAGGGCAAGCAAAAGTACTTGCTGCTAGTCGAGGCCATCGGCACGGACGAGCAGCGGTACTTCCGGTCGTGGACGTCGGACCGGATTGGCGGCGAGTGGGTGCCGTTGGCAGACACGGAGGAGAACCCGTTCGCTAGGGCGAACAACGTTGAGTTTGATAGCGAAGAGGGAGCCTGGACTAAGAGCATCAGCCACGGCGAGGTCATCCGAAAATTGACAGACCAGACGCTGACCATCGACCTATCGGAGCCCATACGGTTCCTTTACCAGGGCCTGGACCCAGCCAGAGATGAGGGGGAGTACAACGCGCTGCCATGGCGGCTGGCGCTGCTCACCCAGCAGACCGCCGAGACTTCTCCGGGATGTGAACCTAAGCCATAAGCTTTGTGCTTGCGGCCAGTAAGTTGGGCGGCAGAGTGTTAATAAGGCTATATAAATTATTGATATTGTTAGTTAGCTGTACTTGCTAAGTAGCAAGTCAGGCAGGTTTATATGTTTCAGTACACAGAACAAGGGATCTTCGATTTATTATTCACCTCTGAAAAGTCAAACCAAGATGATATAGCCAAGTTTCGCGCCGAGATCCAGGTCTTCACTGACCACATTGAGACGGAGAAGATTCAGCTTTATAACCAGATAGAACGGACCATCGAAATTTGAATCAGACTGCAGCTTGACGTAGAACGTAGATAATCAGGGCTAGATCGAGATAGCGGACTGGTTGCATCTCGGGGGTCTTGGGCCGCAGCCGATGCCCAGGGCCGCCGGGTATGACGGGTCCAGTGGCCGCCCTTTTATCGCGCCCGGGACGGCGAGACGAAGGCGGGTCGTCTAGGTCTGCACAACTGCATCGGAGCGGTCTATTGATGGGTGACTGCTGCACCTGTTGTCTTTCGCACTCAATGTCCCATGGCGAGTTTCAGAAAGATCAGCGGTCTCTAGGTCGCAAGAACCGCTACTGATTCGTCCGTTGTTTCACAGATCGCCTTTCTCTTATACGACGAATGCCCATCTAGTGATGGTACGTTTCAAAATCTTTTGCTTGTCGCGACTACAAGCGCGCTGGGGCGATTGATCTGATGGCAGCGTTGTAAGCACCTTGTTTACCTTTTATTAAGGTTTTACACCTTTCAGGTGGTTACGTACCCGTCGCCCATTATCATTCAATGCCCCCCATCGCTCTCTCCCCGCTTTTGCTCCTGTTTGGGATGTGTTAGGCAGTACATCCGAACACACTAAGTACAGAACTTGCTGTTCTGACCGCCGAATTCGACAGGGCCGTGCCGCCATTTTTTGGGGTCATGTCAGTCCGGGCGTTTAGCCATAGCCTAGGTGCAATACTTGATACAGTGCCTTTGAATTTGAGCCACACCGGCTGAAGCGATGTTGACTCTCCCTACTGTTGTGAACGCAAGGAAGAGAGAAAGAAAACTGGTGATAGTTGGGTGGTTGATGTGGGTTGTGGGAGCGAATATCCCAGAGAAAGAGGTGTTGTGTGGGCCAAATGGCCCCACACCATTGCAGCCATCCACTCTCTGCGCTTGGGTTCGCCCATCTTGTCCACCAACAACCAACAACGACGACAGTGCATAGCGACAGCATCGCAAATATCGACAACTTTCGCCAGTCGTTGCGCTGCTAGCCTGTCCCAACAAAAGGCCAGTTGCGGGCGCGTGGGCGGTCTGGCCCCGCAGAATGTGGGCAGGGTCCCCTTCCCCAACGAGCGGCGGCAAAGCGACAGACTCCCAGGCCGGCCCAAAAGTTTCATCCGACAGGCAGGATCGTTGACCGAGCCTGCGACTCGTGTGTCCCTCTCCGAGACTTCGCCCTCTACACCACAACAGGGCCGACGCGATGGCGCGGCAGTCTCCATCCTCGCCTCACGTCAGGCACCAATATTCGCTTGAGAGCATCATTGAATTTCAGAGCGAGTCGCCTTTAAGCCCAAGCGCGCTCGACCGGGCCAGGCGCAGATTCTACCATATCGTGGACCACTTTGAGGCGGCCGCTAATGGGAACAGTGGCGGTGACAACGGCGGGAACATCGGCGGCGATAGTCCCCGATACAATCGCTCACTGCCTATTCGCCTTACCTACGACTATGCGCGCTCGCCTCTCTCACAGGATAACTTCCTACGAGCTTTCTTTGGCTCGCTCGAATTGCCTGTGGACGGCCAGGAAGCCTTAGACGAGCGGATTGGGGCGAAGTTCTTCGGCTTTGCAGATTACCTCTTCAACAAATTCTTCCTACCCCGTAAGTTCCATTGCTCTCCCTTACCTTCTACATTCATAGTCCTTATTGACTCCTTCTACTAGTCAAAGCCTCTGCTAGAAAAACCCCTCAGCCCTCGCCTGTATACCATTCCGCCATTCAACGATTACAGGGGGGAGTAGGATTTGTAGAGGCCTCGGAGAGAATATCGACCTTACGTGGTACCTGCCTCATCTGCGACCGCCACCGTTGTGTTGTAAAGCGGAGATTCGACCGCAGCGAAGCGGTGAAACGTTATAAGAGTGCCGGCAATAACGCCCGAGATGACGATGGCAACCTGCTTGTTGAGGAGCAGCCTGGGACGTTTGAGCCTTTGGAAATTGCCCATATTCTACCGCACTCTTTGACAAGGCTCGGACATGGTGAAGAATTGGTACTCAGCCTTAGTTATCGAGAAACACGGCCGTTTTCTAATTTAGCTTACTGCTTTTTAGAATCTCTCCAAGCAAGCAGCGTTGGCCATTCTCGATATGTTCGACCATGGAATCGGGCATCTGATCGAAAGCGTCGATATTGATCGGCCATATAACGCCTTAACCCTCACCCACAATATGCACGACTTGTTTGGCAACTTCGATATCTATTTCGAGCCTGTGCCAGGCGCAGAGCCTCACACCTATCGAATTGAATCGTTTCTCGGGCCCATTTTCGTAGGGGGCCTTCCCGTGACTCGCACGCTCTTCCTAACAGACAGCGACACAATTGATCCACCCTCACACCGGCTTCTAGCCATTCACTGTGCTATTGCACGTATCCTTCACCTGTCAGCAGCAGGCGACTATATTGATAAGATCCTCAGAGACATGGAAGACGCCAGGGAACGGGGCGCGCAAGCGGATGGCTCGACAGACCTCGGCCGCCTCATTCACCTTGGCCTGTGGCTGAACGGTGTCGACACCTACGCCTCCTGACATGGTCAATTTTCCTGCTCAAATACTGACGGTAGGTACAGTAGCCGTTTTCTCGCAAGATGATGGCCGGACCACGCGCTGAGAGAGTGATACCGTCGTAATGCCCGACGAGCCAAGCAGCAGTGATAGAACTTAGAAAATATACTAGTGTTGGGTCAACAACCATCTACAGGAATTGTCTCCACTACTTTTTGCAGCTCAAGCAGAGTTAGCGGGCCGTCAGCGACTTGCGCATCCAAGCCTCAACGACCTCCTGGAGTGGTTCAAGCACAGGCCACTCGACTTGGTTGGGTGATGGGCGCATTGGCGTCAATTATGCACTTGATACAGTTTCCAATATCGCACATATCAGCAGTTCGTCTATCCCGAGTCCGCCACCCCGCCTTCGAAAGCGATCTTCGGAGCGGCGCGCTGGCCCCAGCGGCTCTCGAGGTCGCAGACCACCAGACGGCTGCCGTCCTGGATTAAGATGTAGTTGTCAATCTGGAGGTCCTGGTGAACGATTCCGAGAGAATGAAATCCGGAGAGGGCGTCAATAAAGTTGAGAATCTAGCGTTTGTACGTCTCGAGAGAGGAAAAGTGCGCTAGGACCGGTTCGCGAGTTGATAGCTTCTCGAAGACCAGATTCATCAGCACACTTAACTTGGACTCTACTGTGCCCTGCGCTTAGTTAACATCTTCGTCCGTAGACCGACTACCCGAATTTGTGTGGCCATTTCGGAGAGTAATACATCGTACACATCTTGCTAGGCATCGCAAGAATCAAAGAGCTCCACATCGTCCAACACTCTGAACCACCCCTTGTTGGGGTTAATATGCAATTCTTGCATTTCTGGTTCAACCAGATAGGTAGCGTGACATCGTTCACAGAGTTGACACCAGAGTACGTCTGTGAAGTGTAGAAGTTGGGCGAGCGACCCCAGAGTCGGCGGGCATATCATAAGCGACGTCGATGCAACACAACTTCTATGGTCACCAGGGCGCGGCGATCTCGGTTAGCTTGGTATCCTTGGAGACGCGCGAGTATGTTAACACTAGCAGCTCTAGATCGAGTACCATACTCGACGAGGCCACCACCCGCTGGGTGCGTTTCTCTCAGTGCTTATCTCGGATGCATGTTCACGGTTGCTCTGGAGCTGCGATTTGCCACAAGAAAGCTACAGCAGCATTTTGGGATGCCGGGAGTGCATGCTATGTCGTGTCAGTACGAAAATCAAGAGGAGGAAGTCAGCGCTCATTTAATTAAATCGTGTGTTGGAAAGCAGAGTGGAAAGCGTTTGTTTCGTAGGGAGGAAGACGAGATCTGAACCACATACGAACTCCCCGCTACGAATCGGTAAGATACCTTATTTGCTATAACTAACTAACTATAGCAATAAAAGCCGCTTCCTAGCGCCGTTCTCAAACCTCAACCCGCGAAATCAACAGATTAAAAATCGTCACGGATACCTCCTGACCCCGGGTATTTGTTCCTCCCTGGTCTGCGAATACATCGTGTACCTCGGCGTAGGGGGGAAACGCACCGGCGGCGGCACCGTTGTCCAAGTACTCGTCTTGATGCCTGTCCCCGCGCCCGTGTCTCGTCTGGAACCGTAATAGTGCAGATTCCAATACGGCGTGCTGTGGCGAACGGTACTCTGGACGCGGACGACGTCGCTCTCCTCGTCGTCTTCGTGGCCGTAATAGTAGCGGCGGTACGCCCGGGCCTCGCGTTTCCTTTGGCGCAGCTGTCGCCGGCGGAAGGACACGAGGCAGCACGTGAGGAGAACGAGGAAAGCGAAGCCGAGGATAGAGCCTAGCAGGGCGCCAAGTTGTTCTGGATGTGAGGAAAAAGAGGACGACAAGGACGAGGTTGGTGCCGGAGTGACTTGGTCTGTTGTTGGAGGTGTATCCATGGGGCTGCGGTTGGAGACGATTTCGATTAGGAAGTTTGAGCGTTGGTCAAAAAGAGGAGGGTGACGACGGTTGTAAAGAGGCGTGAGATCGTTTGAGAATCACAAGCCGGGTGGCGGATCTGAGAACCCGAGAGGCTGGGAAGGTCACTTCTGTGGTTGTATTGACGTCGCTGAGTGAGGTGTCCCAAGGTGTAAACCCATGGTATGTGGCCTCCAGCGGGGTAGGTGAAACGGGAGACAAGATAGCTTCACCATCTAAAACATATATGGCTTGGTGAGGGGCTACTTATCGTATGTAGGACTTAACAAGTGATCTGACTGCCAAGATGTTCCCGCATGGAGGTCATCTGCACGCTATATCAGGGAGCCTATCATGAAGCAGTCCCTAGTAAGGCCATCAAATGAGCCCTTACCCATTGACTTATCCTCTCATTGGCATTAGGCTGCAACAGCCGCTGCTGCATGATACGCATCAGTCATCGTGCAGTCTTACTGGCTCAACTGTCTGCAGTTGGGTGAGGTTGGACGGCACCCGACTCGCGCTAGGCCCCAACAGAACTCGTCCGGTGATACCTGATTACGACTTTCCGGCAGCGCTGATGGTGTGGGACGCAGACCAGAATGATCCAAAAAGGAATCGCGTCCACATGAGTTGCATGCTTGGGGGATCCTGATGCAAGACACCAAGCATGGTTTGTAAAGAAGTCCCAACTGACGGCGACACCAGTCCTTGAGACTTTCGCAGTTATCATCTGCTATGGTTCTTTGCCCCTCGGGGAAGCAGCATGGTCACTATCACCGCTACCCTACACTGTTTGTCGGAATGGAAATAAGAGTAAATGCTAACTAGTCTAAATTCGACATTCTTTTTATTCGAATGCAAAGCGACTTTCTTCGCTTGATAGATGAGTGAGATGCAAGTCGGTGGGTGCTCGTAATGAAGAGAGGGTGCCATTGTCTCAAAGGCCGTATTATCGAACATATAAGTCAAAGTTTCATCCTTGCCCTCAGAGGTATCTAAGAGGTAGCCATAGCAAGCTCCTTCTACCACGTGAGGCTAATGAGACGCCATGGCATGTATGTACTTTGTGTTTCCCGTTGGGAAACAGCGAGATCAGCTAAATCGCCCAGCTCTTTGTGTCTTGGGTTAACTCTGAGGTTTCGAAGCACAAGCCTTCCCCTGGAGCTTCGAAATGCACGAAAATATTACAGTTTAAGTCCAGAACTTGCTGTTCTGACCGCCGAATTTGGCAGTGCAGTGTCGTCATTTTCGGGTGTCTCGACACTGTAGCCGCCAAACGCCAGGTCTCTGCGCAGCAATGAACACCGGTTTTTCGCATTTTGATGGCCAAAACCCAGAGACCTAGAAAATTCACTACGCAAGACCAGGCTAGCACCCTGATGCAGCTTGTAGCGATATACCTGTAGATAAAGAACAGGCAGGCTGTTCTCTCGGCCACCGCCTGTGACACACTGCCCCCACAGGTCTATTTGAGAGCTCCTGCGGGCTTGCGTTGAACTTCAACTGAACAACTAACTATCGAACTATCTTGCTTCTTATTGAAACTCTGTTTTGCAGCCAATTACATCAAATAGCAACAAGCTGCTTCAATTTGCCAATTATCTGTATCAATGACATACAGCCACCAGAGGAAGTGGTACACACGCACAGGCAAGCCCGTGATCACGGCAGCTCAATTTGAACTCGACCTAGCGACAATTATGGATTGGAAGCCGCCCGCGAATTCTGAGAAACCTCACTGTCCCAACATGGCCGGCTTCGAAATGGCTGTCACGTTGCACACATCTCCCCCTCCATTCGGCGGCGGCAGCTACAGGCCTCCCGGAGCACGGCCCGCAGACGGTTACGACAAGATGAAAGACGCAGGCCATACACAAACTCGTTATTGCGTCAAGGATCTTAACCCGGATGAGACCCCGCCCCCCGCGACTTCCAGCAACGGCGCGAAGCAGCCGAGCGGGCGTGCGAGGAGCACCTCGACCCCGAAGACCCAGAGCCGCGAGAACTCGCCAGCTCCAACTCCGAGGTCCTCGCTGGTCATTGAGTCGGTGGTTCGGGGCGGCGACAAAGCCGGCCCCCAGGTTGTGGTGTGCCACTGGGACAACGACCCAAGCAAGACGAGATACCTGGCCAAGATCTACAACCCGCTATACTACGTTTTCGAGGACACCGAACACCGTGGCGTCCCTACGGACGTCGTGTGGCATGCAGCGCGTGACTATAGCGTTGAGGCTGCTGCCTACGACGAATTGAAAGCCTACGAAACGAGGTGGGCTGCCACAGCAAAGAGGATCCCCCAGGACGAGTCGAAGAACATCAGAGGCTGCTACCCGGCCTACTTTGGCTCCTTCGCGTTCAAGCTCAAGGTCGTCGTTGGCGGTCTCTCCTACACACGCACTGTGCCGTTGCTCCTCACCGAGTACCTGCAGGGGCCGTCCATGGAGCAGATGATTGCCATCAAGAACGTCAAGAACCCCAATGGAAGAGGCTCTAACACGGTCATCGAAGTTCCTGGCACAGACGACGCCCGCATCCACGCCTTCGCACGCGCTGCTGACTCGTACCTGAAGTTGGCCATGGCGGGCGTCATGCAAGCTGACCTCGCACCACGCAACATCTTCTTGCTTGGGAATTTGAATAGCCTGTCATTCCGTGCTGTCATCAGCGACTTCAACGTGACCAAGGTGTTCTCGCGGATGAGCCCGCCACGGACACCGCCTAAGCTGGCTGATCCTATCAGCTTTTGTGCCGACCCAGGCTGGGAGGTCAATTTCCGACATTGGCTACCGGCGTGGTTTTTTACCAACAAGGGCAAAAGAAACAGCCAGCTAAGAATTGAGTTCCCGAGTGGGAAGCTTTAGGGAAAATACCAAGGCCTTGACCTTATGGCAGAACCGCTGGGTCTTGGATTCTTGTTTTAAGAGCAGGTGGATATGCGATAGTAGGAAATTGGCACTTGAAGCATGTCCTTCTTTCAGCCTTTCTCGGTATGTTACCTACCTAGGTTTCTACCTCAGCGGGAGCGTTGCTTCGACGGTTCGGCCGCTAAAGCTTGGCTCGGATGAACAATGAAGAATCAAAGACAACCTAGTAGCTGTATCATATCTGAGCTTCACTCTCTCGGCTTCGCTCCCTGCTGATTATTTGATACCTTCTGGTAATAGAGCGCGTATGTGTCGTCCTCGCACAAATGTTGCAATACTGATGGTATATATTTCGTGAGAACCTGCGTGCCGGTGTTCCAGCCTGCCCGTGCTCTCTTCCTGGGTTTCTCCAGCTTAGCTACTGTAGGTACTGTACATATGTACAGTACCTAGCCCTAACCCTGTATTCTGTACATTTGGTCCTGACCCTGGAACAAGTGGGGATGAAGTTTAGTGTCACTCACTGATGATCTGAGACAGAATGCAGACGAGTGACGTCGGGACAGAAAGGTACCGACAAGCAGCACCGCAGGGCTCACGAGGAGATTGGGATTTTGGCGCGACGAGCTTAGCGGAAGGAGTGGATAATGGAGTGGACGCGGTGCGGGGCGTTAGCGTTCTGGCAAGTTCGCCGGTTCATTGTTTAGATCAGCTTTCCACGTCGCAGCTGTGGCGTTGTTGAGGTCGAGGCTCATTGGTTTCCTTGCCATAGCGCGACTTGAATTACTGCACTGTCCACAAATTCCAGCGATGATCATTCTGCAATCCCAAGCCGTATCTAACCCCATAGGCTGGGCCGAAAAAGCAACAAAACTCCATGCCTTGCGCATACCAAATCACTTGCATGTCTCCGGCAATGCATTGACATGGCGAAGCAGCTTACAGAATGCTAGTACGGATTGTTCACGACACAAAAGCACAAAGTCTCCCACATAACACAGATAATTAAGGCAGGTGTTATCCAGGCAATGCTCCCCCCCCCGGCGGCTGCCCCAGCGCAGCGTGCCTGGCGAATTCAGCTCGTCGCGCTAACATCTGAGGGCTGCGCAAATCAGCTACTGATTGGCAGCCAAACACTGGGGGAAAAAATGAGACATGCACAAGCGGCCGAAGCCCTGGTTCCACAGGTGGTTCCCGCTAGCCAAGCGGACCCCAAGGGGCAAAGTGGAGTTCTCACGCTCTCAACCTTTCAACCTTTCAACCTTTCGGCTCGCTGCGGCTGCGCTGAAGACATGATCTTGGATCAACAATCACCACAAACTGTCAGCATCGGCCACACCATGTCGCAACCGCCCGACAGCGAATTGCCGTAGTGATTACACCGCGAGATGATGGATTGGATTTCCCACGTCATCCATCTCGAGAGGAGAGTGCTCGGCATTGTACGTTCAGCCACTCATTCAAATGATTTCGCCTGCCTCGAGTGAGGCGTCACCTTGGTTGAATTTAGGGCCCTAGTCTTCAAGGAAGAGCGAGAAAGCGAAAAGGAAATTGAAGTTGTTTGGCATAATCGTTTTCTCGGTTGCCAGGCGCTGACTGCGGAGCCGACAGAATGAAAGCGACGACGGGAGGATCGGTTCCGGCCGCGACGACAGCGACGGGGGTGGCACGCTTGTCAATTTCAACCCTGTAGAGGGCGACGACAAGGACTCTGCATCGCTATCAGCGCTGGGAAGCACCTTCATACCGGTCCTCGTCTATTCAGCCGTGTGTTTCATCGTCTTCTTCATCTTCCGCCGGAAATGCCGCCGCGTCTACGCCCCGAGGACGGTGCCGTCCCTCCGAGCACCAGAGTAAGCCCCTGCCTTGCGTGCGACTTGATCAACTCAGTCCGCCGTCGTTTGCTTACGAAGACTGCTGTAGGAATCCGAGCCCTGCGCTCCCTGACGGCTGGTTCAACTGGATCAAGCCCTTCTTTGCTATCAAAGATGACTACATCATCAATAACTGCTCACTCGATGGCTACTTCTTCCTTCGCTTTCTCAAGATGCTTTCCATCATCTGCCTTGCCGGTGTCTGCGTTGTCTGGCCCGTTCTGCTGCCTCTCAATGGCACCGGCGGTAGCGGACTAGCAGAACTGGATTCCCTGACGATCGGTAACATTAAATCAGGGAAAAAGTTCTACGCCCATGTATTCGTAGCCTGGTGCTTCTTCGGTTCGTGTCCACGATTTCCATGATAATTCTGCATCTACTAATCTGTCATGCAGGTTTCGTTCTCTACATGATCTGTCGGGAATGCATTTACTATGTCAACCTCCGGCAAGCATATCTGCTCTCGCCCAACGTATCGAAACGGTTGTCCTCCAGAACGGTTTTGTTCACCTGCATTCCAAAGCCATACCTGGAGGAAGTGAAACTGAGGAAGTTGTTTGGCGACGCAGCAAAGAGTATCTGGATTGTTAAGGATACAAGTGCTCTGCGCGCTCTTGTCGAGGATCGTGAAGAGACTGCCGACCGTCTCCAGCAAGCAGAGGTGCGATTAATCAGACTGGCAAACGCAGCACGCCAAAAGCACTTGAAGAAGAACCCTGCGGCTTCCCCCTTGAATGCCCATCTCAATGACAGGGCCATCTCATGCAACACTTCTCAAAGCGACGCGGAAAAGGGACAAACATTAGACACAACCACCGATCTCGCTCATCGGCAACTGTCGGGCACGAATAGCCTGACTTCGCAAAAACAAACAGACCCAGAGTACACGCACCCCTACGGTCTTGATCCATCACTGCCCAACGTCAGGGGCTCCGTGGCTGCCCTTTGGATACCGGTTCAATCTCGTCCACACCATCGACCGCTCCGGAATCTTGGCCGGAGAGTTGACACTATCCGGTGGACGAGGGCGAGGCTGAAGGTGCTCAACAAGGAGATTTGGAAGCTCCGTCGTCGGTTCCGCGGAGGGGACGGCTCATGTCTCAATGCCGCCTTCATAGAATTTGACTCGCAGGCAAACGCTCAAGCAGGCTTTCAGATACTAGCCCACCATCAACCGCTCCACATGTCACCCTGCTACATCGGCCTTCAGCCCGACGAGATCATATGGAGCGCACTGCGAATCCGCTGGTGGGAGAAGATCATGCGCCGCTTTCTCATGATGGGCGTCATCGCTGTAGCCATCATCTTTTGGTCGATCCCCGCCGCTCTCGTCGGTATGATAAGCAACGTCAAGTCTTTGAGCGAGAAACTTAAGTTTCTTTCGTGGATCATGCTGCTTCCAGGCCCAATTTTGGGTGTCATCCAAGGTCTGCTGCCGGCCCTCGCGTTGTCATGGTTGATGGCAGCCGTCCCCTGGATGCTCAGGGGCTGCGCCAGGGTTGCGGGCGTGCCCTCCCATGCGCTTGTCGAGCTGTACGTGCAACACGCATACTTCTTCTTTCAGGTTCTGCAAGTTTTCCTCATCACGACGCTTACGTCGGCGGCCTCCGCGGCCGTCTTCGATGCTATACAAAACCCGTTGAAAATCACAGATATGTTGTCAGAGAACCTGCCCAAGGCGTCCAACTTCTACCTCTCATATATCCTCATCCAGTGTCTTGCGGCCGGCGCTACGAGGCTTGTCAACTTCGGCGACCTCTTCAGACATGAGCTGATCTCGAAGACGACTCCAAATCCGAGGCGGCGATTCTACCGCTGGCGCAAGCTCAGCAGGATGCATTGGGGAAGTGAATTTCCCCGGTTTACTAACCTTGGTGTTATCGGTTGGTCTAGCCTTTGCTCCTTCCCCGAGAATGCGACACTAACTGATCGTGACAGCCATCAGCTATTCATGTATTGCCCCTCTGATACTCGTTTTCGCTGGGCTTGGCATGTTCTTCATCAGCTACATCTATCGCTACAGCTTGATTTACGTTTACGACCCTGGCCCCGACACTAAGGGGCTCTTCTACCCCCGCGCGTTGATGCAGCTCATGACGGGGCTATACATTGCCGAGCTTTGCCTCGTCGGCCTCTTCGCTCTCAGAACCGCCCTTGGACCGCTCCTGTTAATGGTTGTCTTTCTCGTCTTCACCGGGCTAGTGCACGTCTCGCTCAACGAAGCCGTCACACCGCTCCTCGGCAACATACCCCGCACCCTCGCCCTGGAGAAGGACATTGGCCCCATCGCGGAGGACGAGAAACCAGGCGACGATACCGCTTTGCCGACACCATTGCAACCTACCGGCGGCCTTGCGGCAGACTACTACAACATGCCAGATGAAACCTCCGACGCCGATTCGCTGCCAGGTGGCGGCCACAATAACAGCGACCCCGGCCTCGACACGGATATCCAACTCCGCGGCATTGAAGGCAGCAGCAGCCTCAAATACCACGTTACCGAGTGGACCAAATCCCTTGTCAAATCCGCCTTCTCCACTAGTACGAATACCACCATCAACGACAACCAAAACAACCCCTCAACTAGCAGGTTTACTCGCGTCCTAACCTACATCAAGCACTCCATCACGCCTGATCCCTCCAGACCGCCAAACAGTCTCTTAATTTTCTTACACCCAGAGATCTACCAATCCTTCCGAGTACTCCAGCAGAAGGTCAACCCGGGCCCGGCGGGCGAGGCGGCGGATTTGCCGCGCGACTACGCCAAGCGGGCGTACTGGCCGCCCGAGATGTGGACGCCGGCGCCGCGGCTCTGGCTGCCCCGCGACGAGGCGCGGGTGTCACGGCAGGAGGTGGCGCACTGCGCCGATTGCGTGGGTGGAGTCAGCGACCGAGGGTGCTGGCTCGTCATGGCCAAGAACAGGAGGGGCGCGGGGAGGAGCAGGATTGAGTGTGAGATGGAGGACAGCCCGTTATGGGAAGGTGAGAAGAGGTGGATATATTAGCAGTTCTGGTTCTCTTCCTCTTTGCTCCTTAATTTATTTTCATCCTAGCATTGTTGGAAGGAAAAAAGTACTTAATATAGTCAAGTAACCAAACAGAACAAAGACGGGCTTTACCAGGGGCCGGGAGAACATCTGACATCTAAGCAGGAGGATATGGTTAGGGGCTAGCAGAGTAGTAACTACGGAGGTTATAACAGGCCAACCAGTTTTCGTTAGGGGGCGCCTGGTTGGACGATCTACCTAGCTGAGGTTGTGAAGGAAATATCACAGTGGCTTCCGAGACAAGGATACACACGCTTTTCTGGGACTTGCAGGCTTCGGAATCCTTCTTGACCCAATATTTGCGAAGCTACTTATCGACCCGCGACAGAGCGTGTCCTGGTGACCCCACTCGCGGCCTTGCGAGTGGTGGCCCCGTTTGTATGCCACCAGCTGTTCCAGCAACTTGAAACGAGGTACAGCAATCCAAGAACAAACAGAACGAAAGCAATAATCTTTGTATTCCATGTTGGAGGAGCTTGACCCGGATGAGGAAGGTCATGGTTTTGAACGCCGCAATGCCAAGGCGCCTCCCACATGGCCGACAGGGCCGAGATAGAAATCCGACGTCTAACGCGGCGTTGAACGACGAATTTCGCTGCCTTGGGCGTTTCCTGTTACGGCATCGCGTCTCCGACCAAATGCGAGAGAAATCCACTCCAGCTGAGGCATCGATGGGGTTCATGACCCCCTCGCACCGAGACCAGGCTAAAGGTGGTCAATATACATCTGCGGCACAGCTGAATGCAGACCAACTTCATCCTGGCCCAGCCACCACGCGTGTCATTCTTTCGATCTGTGACACTGACCCTGTGGTCGACGGGTTATCATCGGTATCCGGTGAATGATTCCTAATTCGAGGGCGCTGTGGAACAAACTTGCCAGGCTGTACGTGAAGGTGGCCGCCCCCGGGTTGCTAGATCAATTTCTGCCTTCTCAGCGACCTGGCCAGGGGGCCGATTCTGAACACTAGCACGGCCTTCCGTTGTGGCACTACCCGTCTCAGGGTACGTTCTTGCAGAATTTTCTCACGCAAAGACTGGCAGAAGCTCGTCGTCCGCCGGTAAATGTGGGGAAGAGCTGTGTAAGAAAACAGCTTATAAACACATATTGCTCGACTTCGTGCTGTAAGTCTGTTAAGTCTCTCCCAAACTTAGTGTTCTAATGTTACCTCCCTTCCACGCTGCCCTCTCATTTTGTTGGTTGCCCGCTGTCTACTTCAAGTCGATTTCCCCTACTTGCTGGTTTTTGCTCGCCATCATGGAGGCTCTCGCAATCGCCTCTACCTTTGCCACCCTCATCGGCTTCTGTAAGGACTTGTGCGAAACTTGCAAGTACTATATCGATGCCGCACGGGGTGACTGTCCGAACGATCTCAAGCTCATCCTCATTGAGACGTCCAGCTTGCAAGCCACTATAGAGTCGGTTGAAGCCAAGCTCAAGGCCATGGATTGTCGAAAAGTGAATAAATAACGGCTCCAAAGTCAGATTGACAAACCGCTACAGGACTGCCAATACTGTATAAAGGAGCTAATTAGGTTGGTACCCAAACCGATGGTTAGGGACGATAATGGCAAGCTCTCAAAAACTGGCCAGGCCAAAATCCTTCTCAATGCCCTTGCCTGGGGCACGGGGGGGAAGAAGGGGACATGCGACATGTTGCTCAGAAACCTTAGGGCACACAAGGCAACCTTGACCCTTGGTCTCACCACTGAACTGAGCCACGATGTTGAGCAGGTCGGCCAAGACGTTGCCAAGGTAAAGGCGGCAGTTGAGACTGTGAACGTCAAGCGAAGCGGTGAGTAACGGAAGTGGACCTCCATTTTGTAAAACATGTCACTGACGAACGGCCTGTTCATGATCTGGCCGTACAGAGGACGCACGAAACAAAATCTACAAGTGGCTTGTCCAGGTTAACCCTTCGAAGAACCACAACAACGCCGGCGAATTGCGTGGGAAGCAAACCGGGGAGTGGCTGGCGAGTGATAAAACATGGACCAACTGGACTGCAGGGGCAGATACCAGATACCGGTTCCTCTGGATTCGCGGCCTCCCTGGCAGTGGGAAGACCGTCTTGACCCACACCATGTTTGAGCAGCTCCGCTCCGTCAAGGGGCCGAACAAGAAGCTGGGATTTGCGTACTACTACTGCCATCACGGCCGGAACAGGGACGAGGCCGTACCGTTGCTGGGATGGATCGTTAGCCAGTTCTGCCGGTAATCCAATCAAGTCCCCACCAGCCTCAACACCCTTTACCACTAGGACTGCGAGCCCACCGTTAAGGATCTACTTACCTGTCTGAAGGATGTTCTGACCCAATTTCGGCATGCCTACGTGGTTGTCGACGATGTCGACGAGAGCAGCCCGCGCAAGAACATTCTCGACGTCCTCTCCATTCTCGCGTCCGGTGCCGGATTCACTAACCTGAGTCTCGCTATCACCAGCCGTGAGCTACCGGATATTGAGGACGCTTTCAAGGCCCGGGCGGTTGCCATGTCCATGGCCAACGCGGACATCAAGGAAGATATCCGCCGATACGTCAAGGCAGCACTCCGGGACTCGCAGTTCAACTCTTGGGGAGAAAGCGTCCGAGAGATGGTAGCCAACATTTTGCCGTCCAAGGCATCAGGCATGTAAGTAACGGCTCGACGTCATGCATAAAAAAAATTAAAAAAAAAATTTAAGGCAAGGCTGACACTCGGACAACAACAGATTCCGTTACGCAGCCTGCCAGCTTGAACGTCTGGCTGAGTGCGACAGCCCTAACGAGGTCAAACAGGAACTTCAACAGCTCCCCAAGATGCTGGTCGAAACATACAAGCTTATCCTCGAGAAGATTGATCCAAAGCATGTTAGCCAGTGCGCTCGGGCTCTCGCTCTGATCCTGGGTGCTCAGGAGAATACTGGTCCAATACTCGCCGACAACCTTGTGAGAGGCCTGAGAAATGGCAACGAACAAAGTTTTCTTAACATAGACGTCCTTCGTCGCCGTTGCATATGCCTCATCAGGGTCCATGAGAACCAAACGGTCGAGCTGGCGCATTACACTGTCCGCGAATTCCTGCAATCCCTTCAGTCAAAAAACCTCCGAGTTTCGAAAAAGCTGCAAGCCTTCGCTCTCTCAGAGAAGAAGGCGGACGAGATGTACAACGAAATGATCCTGTCGACAGCAGCCCGGTTCTCTGGAACTCCCAACATCCAGCATATGAAGGAGGACGGCAACGACGACCCTGTTAGCTTTGAACTCTATGCACTTCGCAGAACTCGGATAGCCATGTTTTGGCAGAGACACGCGCTGGCGTCCAACGAAAGGACCAGCGCGCCGCTGATGAAGCTCCTCGATCCTTACGCACCTTGCTACCCCGGCCTGAGACTACTCGGCTCAGACGGATACCACGACGAGTCTCACTTGGCTCTGTTTGCGTGGCTGCCCAAATTCAGCAAAAACGCGGACAAAACGGAGAAAGCAGCTGCCCACCTGACCATGGTAGTGAGTTTGTGCATCCCGCGCTTCGTGAGAAAGTTTCTCGACCGGATACCAGAGAACGAGAGGGCCGCCCTATTCAACACAAAGATGCAAGTCCGCTTTCCCCTCAAGTGGGATGAATTCCGAAGAAACGGGAAATATGATGATCAACCCACCAGCGTGACCTTGATGGAGTTCTACGAGAAAGGGAGACATCTTCAATATGATACCGATGAGACGCTCGAAATGCTCCGAAAAGAATTCCATCTTAAACTAGATTCTCGGCCTGGTAATGGCGGTGAGAATAGCTCTGCCCCAGGGCGGGCAGCACCCACACCGGGCACGAAAGAGGCGTCGACGAGTTCGTCTCGTGAGACCACTTCCGCTGGCAAAAAAGCATCATCTCCCCAGACCCATGACAGTCACCCCTCCTCGTCTTCTGGCAATCAACGGGTCGCGAATGGCGCCGGCAACGGGTCATCGAGTTGGACCCGTAACTCGAGGTCAAAAACGAAGCAAAATCGGTCGTCTTCTACACAAGATGCTTCGTCCCAGCGAAAAGGGCCGTCACAATCCAACAGCCACACAGCTTCCGGTGCTTCAGGAAGCCGCAAGGCGACATCCCAACATCCTCCACCTAAAACCACTGATAGCAAACATAAACTGGGAAAGCAGGCGCCACTGCCGCCTGGAAACAAGTCAGGGAATGGGCCTTCAACCCCTTCAGCCGGGTAGTCATCGAATTCCGCCCATGGTATTTAAGCTAATGATCCAATGCATTAGTCAGAAGGGGTACAATCAGCACGGAGGAGGTTTAGCTGCCTGTGTAATTCGTTGTCGAGTTATCTCGTTTCTAATATATCAAGGGGTAATGAACGATATTGTCGAAGACTCAAATTAACTCTATCGTAGGGCTTCAAGCTACAACCTTCCCCTTTCTGGGAGTTAGTGAAAGCTGAATAGATGTTGGCATAATTCAAGAACAACAGCCTCACAAAGACTTCTACCGGTCGTAGAAACCACTGATTGGAGACATTGTTTATTAAGGCTCTATCCCATAGGTCCAAAAAAAAAACCAGTTCTGATGTCACTTACATCACCATGAACACCATTCCCTCAAAGATATCAGTCCCATCGGGAACCAGAGAGCTACCACAAATCTAATGACTCTCTCATTGTTCACTGCAATGTGCGACGCACCATGAAACACAATGGCTATGGAAAACCCTCTGTAATGACGACTAACGCCACCATAATAGGCTGATGACCAAGCCGTGCCTGCCATCATCGGATCTTCGCCCTGCATCACTATCAGCGTTCAAATGCACTAATACAGGTACGCACGGTATCTACCCCCTCCCACTGTGATCAGCAAAACGGTGATCGAAAATGGATGGAACCCTGCAACCCCTGAGTCCGCCACCGCGGCAACCCCCTACCCAACCGTGCACCGCGAAATCCCCCTAACAACCACACTAAACTGTACACTAGTGTACGATACAGCCACCACCCGGTCGCTCCAAAAGCGACCCCCTTTTTTCGATCTACGTCGGTCTCGCCTCCTCAATGACTCAATCGCCCAGGTTGATCACACAGCCCCGGCGTCGGAAATTTGGGGCACCGCATAGATAAGGGAGCGCTATGACGCTGAGGAGGTAGGATGTTAGAAGTTCGATGTATTACTACTACGTGTTGTTTATGCTACAATGTTTGTATGTAAGCACCTCGTATGCACACGTATACCGTGTATGCTTACATGAATTAGATCAATACCTGCAAGATTGCGTTAGAACGGGATGTGATCGGCATGGTACAGATTGTGACGCATTCTTCTATGTGATGTGAAGCTGTAACTCAAAAGCAGTTGATAAAAAGTTTCGGTTTGTTAGGATTAATTATCGGCAGTGGCAACGTTTGCGCGTTTGGCTTCGGTGACCGTGTTGAACGCCTCTAGGAAGTTGCTAGAATTCTTGGTATGATTTATGATCAGGGTTGATAATTACGGGATAGGGTAGATAAGATAGTAAGCCGCAATGGATACATGACTGTCCCCTAAGGTCTTCGAGATGATGCGTGCTCTGATTTCTTCTCCCTCTATCCTGGAACAACGATACGAACCCGTGCAGCGCTCATAACTGAACGTTGAACAAAATAACTATGAGACAGACTCGCCATCACTGACAATCGCTATCTCTAAAAAAAGGAATGTGACTCAACTGTAGGTAACTACTCAAGAACCATTTTTGACATAGAGAGACTTTGAAAGCAACGAGTCTCACGTACTACAATCTAACGAATGCTATAATGGAGTAGGTTTGGTAGGTTAGAGTTCAGCTCAGCATCGAGGTATATACCAGCGTCGCTAGACATGAGGAACATATGGTGGCAAGAGCAGTGAAAGGGAGGGATTAAGAAAAGTTGTCAGTGCGGTGTGCTCTAGAAACTCGCCTCAACATCACATTCCGTTCCACATACCATTGTAGGTACACCAGCTCGCTTCCATGAAGCCTCCTGCTCGAAACTGGTTGCTTGCTTGTTACCCATATCCTCCTGGCTCGATCCCCATTTCACAGAGCGTTATGATGAATACACATGCCTCCGTCTCGGAGGGTGACACACCTGAGCCTGCATTGACAGTTACAACCTCGGCATGATGCCCTTTTAGTCTCTTCTGTTTTCCAAAGACTCAAGAGCGAGCCACTGGTGGCAACGAACTTCTCCTATTGCCCGTCGTACCTGTACCTCGCTGCACAGTGTCCGAGTTGCTGCTCACTACTCGGGATTGTACCATTGGAGGGGCTCTGATGTGGCGAGGAGGGCGCGAGACGAGACACGGGTGTGTACAGGTTGGAGCAAGTATGAGGGGTGAATGATATCAGGCGAATAGGGAGAGTGTGGTTGAACAGCTTGCTCTTTGAGCTGTCTTGGCTCGACGTTCACAACGACAGCATCTCGCGAGCAGCCCGAAAGGTGATGTTCGACGACCCTCCGAGCTTGTACCCCGTGCTGGACAACAGTCCGAGCCGCCCGGGTCTAGAATGAAACACCACCACCGGTCAGCGCTTGTGTAGCCCACCACTGGGCACCCACCCATACCTACAATCGCACCGGGCCGCCGATTAGCCAGCCAGCCCCTCGTCTAGCCATGCCTCACTCACAAAGCCAACCATTCCCAAACTTGTTGCACAACACAAAATAAGTCGAGGTTAAGGTCCTCAAAACGGCATCCAATTGGCGGATTGTTGTTCGCATAAGGACAAGGTTTCCGCGTTTAAAAGGACGTTGGCCACCCCTCTCTCCCTTCGTGTAAAAAACGACGACACCACGTTGCCTCATTATGTCCAAATCGGTTGCGCTGCACACACACCGTTATGCGGCCGACCCTAAGGGGAGAATACCACGGCTCGGTTGCGAGTGTAGGGGGTCCTGCCGCGGTTTCAGCGGTCGCGTCGAGAAGATGAGATGAGGTAGGAACTTACAACAACAGAGGGCTCGCCTCTCGCCGGTATGCCAACGGAGAAGAAGAGTCTCGTGTTCGGTGACCCAATGCTTCGTCTTTGCCCACCCATCCATCAAGCCTGCCTCCAGAACCCTTGGACCCCTGAATCTTGGTTTGGTAGTACACACCGTTATTGCGCTGTACTAATGTAAGAATTCTGCATAACATGCCCCAAATAGGCAGTAACACAAGGAGGGGTTTGCAACGGACTAGATCGGCGGATACCAACGGCTTCTTCCAGGTGCCCGGGTGGTCTGCCGCTATAGCTAGGTGCCGCCTGGGCAATTTTCGGTCAGAATGAGGGGGGCCTCTCTCGCTCACCCCCAGGACCCAGTCATCTGCAAAGAATAACAGACATAGTAAAGGTGTGTGGATACGTCCCCATACCACCTATCCTACACTACACGTATATCCGTGTACCTTGTATGTCTGAATTAGGCGAGGTGACTTGGGAATCCACAAGCGTCGTTCAAGACCTCTGTGATAGTCTGTGGGTAAAACCGTTGGTGGTACCTGTCGTCTTGAGGAGAGACGGAGGGGTGGAGGGGGTGCGAGGTGGCACCCGCGCGAGGGTGTGTTTACACACGGAGGAGGTTCTACTTGCTGAAGCACATGTCTACACACCACAAAGGAATTGAGAACTCCACTCATCCTCTCCGGCAGCGGCGACCCGAACCGGCGCCAGTGACGACCGGTTGACAGGCGGAGGCTCAAAACCGTGCTCGATTGAACGATCGGGCAGAGCCAGATGGTGAATCCGTATGCTTCATGTCTGTCTGACATAAGGTACGAGAAGTCGAGCCATTCCCCTTGTTAGTGGTGTGTATCTCGCCTGTGACACGCCGGGGCGCAAGCACGAACAGGCCTGGTTGAACAAGCGCGACAGCGCTACTACTGTGGTAACCCACAACCTCCCAACATCCGACTTGAATAAACACCATAACGGAATTGTACCTCACCGGCTGCAGACACCAATGCACCGCGCGCCGCCCATGCTACCTTGACAGGCCCACCGGTGAAGCACAGCCGAAGCGCAGGCAACTCTACTTGCCGCAAGCCAAGGAGGACCACAGAGACGAAACAGCCACTGACAACTCTTGTGCCGGGCGAGTGTGGTTTGGCGTGGGTAGGGTGTGTAATGGGTCGTACTCGACCGGTAACTAAATTTCAGGAAAAAACAAGAAACGAGCGTCATCCCAGCAAGTCTTTGCAGCCATGCAGAGTCCCACACGCACCTCTCGCCCGAGCCGGCAGGTCGATTGGCTCAGAATCTAGATCCTTTGATAGCTCATGCAAGCAAGGAAGAGAAGAAAGAAAAAAACGAGCTGCAGGGCAGCCCACCACCAAGGCCAGCGCTACTGCATGCCGAGCGCCGTTGGACTCGGTCTAGTACATGAGCCTACCGGGCGAGGTGTGGTTGCATCGCAGCGCCTCGTCTCACGTAGGTATCGCATTTCGGATGGCAAGGATCGGCCATCGGATACCTTTTTTTTTGGGCAAAATCCATCTCGGCCTGCATTGGGCGTGCAGCTCTCGTTGACGCATGTCACGCTGCTGAAGCGGGCTTTTGGGAGAGTGAAAAGGGGCCTGAAGGAAGTTCAAATATTGCCAGCTTTCAGATGCCTTGATTACTCCCCCTCCTTGTCGAGATTGCACACTAATACAGCCGAAGAGGGGCAGAGGCGAGTCCAAAGATAACCGGCGCACCGGTGAAATAGCGGATGGCGCACAAAGGCCGATCGATATGAGGCGATAGCCCGAACTGGTGTCCTCGAGGGGTTACGCTATCCGATCCCGTCGATAAGGACCGTGCCGACACTGTTGTTCCGCAGCGCTCTCGGGCCCGGAGCCGGAGATGGTCTATCTGTGATTGGAGATCTCGATGAGACCCATTGACGAATTGTTGCCGCCGCTCCACTGCCCCTCCTGTTCTCAAAACCAATTATTTGGTAATCGCTATTGCCAGCCCCTCGCAACCCCTGAGAGGATGCTTTGCAGCCCCCCACCTGGGATGGACAAAGCGTGGAGTTTTCGAGTCCCACCTCCACGGGGTCGAACACAAAAGTCAAATCCCAAGCATGGCGTCAAAAAGACAAATGACAAATGCTGCCCCGTCTAGGCGGATGAGCAGCCAATCTCGTCATGATATATGGGTTTGACGCACCCCCTGGCTGCGATATCCGGCTGCTCGGCACAGTCCCAGGCCAAGGGCTGACAGCCCAGCGACTGGTCAACAAGGGCGGGCCCAGATCGCGATCTTCTGCATCTCCTGCTGCAAGCCTTTTGCCGTTGTGACATTCCATGCCAAGATCTCATGGGCGTTGGTAAGTAAGCTGGCACGGCTGGCGGGCGAATTTCGATGTTGTTATCTTGGTCATCAGATGCGCAATCTGAATGAAGAAAGTTCGTATTGTTGATGATAAGAGAAAATTCTGCTGGGTGAATTCGCCACCATGCGGGTGCTGCTCCCGCGGAGGATTAGGCACTGTACTGGGCATGTCTCGCCCAGATAGCATTACCGCGGGCCGGAAATTTTGCGCGGTCCGACTGCGAAGTGTACCTTACACTCGAATAACCCATCTTATCCTCGGCGTCGCCCAAACCCGAATCGCTTCTCTGGATCTTGCATTTCTGTCTATAGTCGGTGTGCAAGAATTGCAGTACAGTGTTGGACTTTGACAAATCAGGATGCTGTTCCCTGGCGACGCGTTTGAGCAAGCGCAACCCAAAAGTTCTAGGCCAGGCGCCGATGGTTTTGGGCACTTGGCGCTCAAAGTTGAACCCCTCACCCCCTGAGCGCGCCCACCACCCCCACTGATAAACCAGGCGGGGGTACACATTCATGTATGGACGTCGCTTGCAGATGTCGAACAAGCCGGCATTCTCCACGCCTTTTAAAAGGGTCTAGAAACCTGAAACAGTTATATGAGCTCGCCAACTGCAGAGCTCCGCGGAGTTCAATTCCCGCTGTGAGTTCGACCTGCGGGGAGAGCTGCAACTTGCATGGCGTAATGCAAGATTTGCTCATCCCTGCCGAAGAGCAGTTGAACCTGAATTTCACTTCGCACGGAGTGATTAGTGAAAGGTGCGCACATTCGAGGAGCGGGCCGAGAGAGGTGGGGGCACCGGCCGCCGGTGTCCGACCTCACGAACGGCCGTTATTGACATCGCGAAACGCTGCGCCCTGCCGTGCAAGGCCATTCCTAGACCTCGAGGACGTCGACACCTGTTTTTTGGTGTTTTTTTTTGTAGCAGTATGGGTGCATGAACCGTGCCAATAACCCACGATTGTCAAGCTGCATGCGTCCGGTGGGCAGGATAGAGTGGTGGTTCGATGCGTTATGTCGGGTCTCATCCTCAAACGAAAGGAGCGGAATGCAGCTCGCGATCAGTCGTGCAACGTGCCTCAGAAGCAGCCACTTTGCGGGGTACGCCTCTGACAAGATCGCAGCAACCCTCCTGCTGCTGCAAAAGCTTCACCGGTGCTGTCGATACGCTAGAGCTACATCACCACGGTGGCGTGACCATGCGTGCCTGAGCTCTTCGGGCTTTCCCAAGAAGCCCTTCAAGTTGCGATGCGATATCATCAGGACTCGGTTAAGCAACATACAAGGCCGACGCATATGAGCGAACGCCCTCAGTCATCTTCTTTACCTTTCTCGGTCTGGTTAGGATCGGAACTGACTGCTCCTCTTTCGAAAGTATTGCAACTGACATAGGATTATGTTTCGGAAAGTGCGGGTTCTACGCGGTCCTCTAGTTGCCAAACTTACAAGTCTGCCTTATTCACCTAGCAGCCATGGAAGTGAGCACTCTTACTCGAGCCGAAATTAGCGTAAGCGGCAGACACTGAGTTGTCTTAGTATTGTTGCGAGAACGCTGGAAAGCCGGTGGTCTGAAGATGGTGGTTGCGCTACTTGAATGTGTTACGCTGTGCGGTATCACAGCCGACAAAGCTGGCCGTACCATCGCGCCATCGTCACACGGACATGAGCGGCTTGAACCCCTTCAACTTTTACTGGTGTCGCCTCTCGCGTTGATACAGCAGGCAGACTCGAGGGGAAGTCGGGTATCGTGGTTATCAGACCGAAATAGTGTACACTACTTAGAGATATCACTGCTTTGATTGAGGCCAGAATCTTGCTCAGGAACTGTACATAGTAACAAGCGCAGCCGGACAACTGCAGATACTGATCCCGACGCTGTGGATGGCCCTTGCTGTTCGTGATACGCCCGGCCCGTCAGGGCTGTGCCCCCGGCGAGGTGAAGTTCCTGTTTATATCCGAGCGCCGGGTGGCTTCAATTATGTTACCGATAGTTAACGGGTGATGGATCATATTAACAGGCTGCCCGTCAGGTGGCACCTGTGCGAACACAAGGAAGCGCACTGGGTTTGGCATGAGCGAAATCTTTGAAGGTACACAATGTCCGTGTGCCGATTTCGCATGACCGACATGAAGCAAGAGAGAAAGAGCTGGCACAACCAGCCTCGAGGGCGCCACTGTAGTGGAAGAGAGGACGAGAATAGCCTCACCGCTGTTTCCAGGGCGACTGACTGCTTGTGCTATGAATCGGGGCCTGGCAGCGGAAGCAGCAGCAGCCAATCTTCTCTCGTTCCGCGCAGTGAGGTGTGCAGACTGTGCGTCTAATTGGCCAATTTCTCATTCCGCCATGATGAGGGGCAGATGTCGAGTGCTGCATGTTCCGAGCATTCGTCACCCCGCAGTAACTGCGCCGTTTGGGAATCGTCCAGCCAGTCTCTCGTCAAGGCTACTCTGGGATGAAGTGTCTCGGTTGATCAGTGTGGGGCTCGATAACTCGATCTGAGACCGCCGACGCTTCATGATTCGAGGTTTCAAAAGACCGGAATTTCACTTGTTGTATGGCTGCTGCCGCCAAGCACCTTCGCGTGGCTGTGGCCGGCTCAGCTCAACCGACTCGACCACCATAACGGTCAGTCCGTGTCACCAAGCGAGACAGCAGCTGACGCCAAGAGGTTGGGGGCCCAATTCTCTGCGAAAAGAATTTTCTTATGCGTTTCTGAAGGGTTGTGGCGTGGTCTCGGAGCGATGATTTCGTGACTCAGCTACAGTTTATTGCAAGATAAACTTTGAAAATGGGGCGATCAACGCGGGAGATCACCACCAAGCTCAAGACAGGTGCGCTGAGCTCTCGGTGGGCCCTTGATGCCCCACTGCACGCCGTGGCCACAAGATGGCTTTTGCTCTTCAAGTGGAGCGCAACCTTATTTTCCGGTTGCCATGAACGAAAGACACCTTGATTTTCGGGGGTTGACACCAATTTTGAGCATATCCATCGAAGACTATACTTTTAGTTCACTTCGACACTATGTCTTGGACTGGAACTTGAGACGAAAAAAAAAAAAAAAAAAAAAAACCGAGACCCTCTGCTCAGTACTCGTGTTCATGTGGGCATCACTGTTTGCCTTGACGTAGGACGCGTGAAAAGCACAAAATGCGCAATAATGACCGCTTCGAGAGCACAAACCGACAAGACGCCCGACAGACTTTTGTACTCTGGCCGATTTGAACGTGGCAGTTGTCGAGATGGGCCGTCTCCGTGAGCCGTAGCGTGGTAACGTTGTCGCTTCAGATCGATTTGTAGGAACCCTAACCTGCTTCATGAATAAGCAAGCGACCCCGAAATTGCTTGCAGGTGGTAAAGAGTATGACGTCATAATGCAAGCAGCGCCATGAAAGAGCTGGGTGATGACAGATCACACGGTGTCCAAGACGTCGGAACTTTGACTCTCTCCGTCTCAAAATACCTTCGTCAACACAACCAAACGGGAACCTAAAATCAGGAAACACTGCGATCATTTGGTCTTCCTGCAGACGCAACTCGATTTCCCTGACGACGGTGATGCAGTATGTTGACCCTTGCTCTACCTGCGCAGTACGCCTAATGCGCGCAATGACAATGATACTGCGTAGCTCTGGACGCACTTTTTCCGTTGTAACCGGGCGGGGTCAAGGTGCGTACTTCACTTCCGCTGCAGTTTGATCGTGCGTACTGTGTAGAGGTATGGACGCAGGCAGTGTACAATGCATGCACACTAAGTATGCCGGAGACGAGGGGGGATGGGGCACTACTCTGTACTGGATGGCCAAAGCGGGGCTGCATGCTGAACTGGAGGTAGCGAAACACAGGACGGCATGGCTCGGGTTCGCGACCCGCGGCAGACTATGTCCTTGCCTTTAGAGATCACATAATGTCCGAGCGGTGTTTGCTAGTGGAACGAGACACGCTTGTAGACATCACACGTGTATTGTGTTCTTCGAACTTTCGATACAGGAAGGGACCAAAGTGGCCCTCCCTTGGGGCTATTGAAAGAGGAGCTCACTGGGGCTGTCTCTTGTCGTCCAGAAACTTGGCAGACCCCATGCCACTGCCGGCGAATCGCTGTATCACAGGATGGGGAGCCGGAGCAAGGGGCGGCTATATTGCACCTTGGGAGGCAGCTAGCTTCTGGCCAAATCGGCGGTGGAGATGCATCTGCCCATCACTACACCATCATCGACACATTGGAGCGCCCCCAATGTGTGGTGTAGGCAATTCGAAAGGAAATAGTTGCTGGTGTGAGCTCCGTGCGAAGGAGATGAGCAAGGACTGCATTCAACGGCCTCCGAGTATTGTTGTACAATGATTGCTGCAACGCGGCCCGAGGTAGACCAGGAGGAACGGGGGATCCAGCACGCGTCAAGGGAGACAAACGTGCAGCGATGAACTCATGACGCAGCCCCGCAAACAATGTCATGTATGTCGTGTGTCAACAGTAGAGAAATAGGCAACGCATCTTGTTGACCAAGCTGCAGCGGTTGCTGCGGGCTGAGAGACCCTTCATGCTTTGGCGAGAGCCCTGGACGCAGCCAGACGCGTTGCGCCATCTCGTACCTAACGCTGCCATTCTGACTGTGAAACCTGGAGTTCCAAACACTGCGTGAGCTCGTACCGGAGCTCATGCACTACCTTTCCAAAGAGTCATTATGTTTCTGTTTGCTTGACGGCGGTTGAGCGCCGTACAAGTAGCAGCCGCGGAAAAGAGCCTCCGGGTCAGCAAACGCGATGCCCGGCACTTCCGGTGCAACCTTGTTCCAAGCCGCCATCCATGAGCTGCCTGGTCTCATGCGGGTCTGCTGTAAACCTGCCACCGTCTCGGCCTCCTTGGCGCGACGTCTTCCGATGTCCGATGTGACCTTTTCCGGGCAGCGAAAACCAGATTGGTTGGAAACAGCTGCAGTCGATCGATCGAGCAAGTTCGTCGCAAATACGTCGTAGAAGTCCTCCAGTCATGCACTTTGTGACGGTGCAACCCGCACATTGTTTAATGTCGAGCTCGGCGAAATTCCGATGAATGTCCGCGAAAGAAAGATGGGGTATGAAAGCCAGGATTCGCAGCTCTCCGTCTAAGCGTTTTTCATACCTAAGCGACAAGCTCTCATGTCTCAGCAAACAATGGATGGTATCGTCCAGGCGGGCTTACTTGGACTGACGGGGATGACGAGGTTCGGCGCGGAACCTTTTTCTCTTTTATTTTCTCTTTCCCATTCCCTGTTAGAAGTTCTGGGCACACGGTATCGGAATCCACAGCCAGCACTGTATGCAAGCCATGTCAGCCACAGACCGTTAACAAGCACGCGAAACCCCACGTGTGCGCAAGTCGGAGATAAGCTAAATTCATTGGCCAATGGATGCGGCTCTGAGAGGCGTCAATCTCTGCTTCGAGGTGCAAGCAATCTTTGCTCACGCTGGGAGGGTGATACCGTGACCATGATAAGAGAAGGTGCTGTAATGTACGCATATTGCTGATTCCCCAATGCAACCACCAGCAATGCCATCGCCTACAGGTAATCTCGCTGTAATTACACGCTTCCATTACATCTGTTCGCAATAACCTGCGTGGTCGTCATGGTGGATCTGCGAGAACCGAGAGTCCCGCGCACTGGGCAGCTGTCGCTGTCACCAGCCTCCACTGCGCGTGGGGTTCAGATAGGTTGTGAGACGGCTCATCAGAGTTGTCCACCTAATTCTTCGTCGAGCCCTCTAACCCCGGCTGGTTTCGTGGGGGTCAATGGGAGTCTCAAAAAAGAACATCACGCCAAAGCCAAGCAGAACAACAATTTAGGGCTATGAAACGGTGACGGATGGCTGTGATAAGCGGCCAGGTGTTGTTGGGCGGACCAAGTTTAAGTCTGAAACACGGTATTAGCATCGCTGAATGACCAACGAAACTACGCCGCCGACACAACTGGTCATGCGTCGTCGTGCCGCATTCCGCAGCAAGCAAACAAATATTGGAGCCTTGGAGCTCGAGTGTGAAATCAATTCGGAAGAATGGCTCAATATCGAACTCAAGTTGGACTTAATGTCCGGTACATTGGAGCCCCGCGGTTCCACTTGTCTAGGGACATTTGCGGTGCATCATTGGTGGTGGTGATAATTGGGCTCAAGCCTCGAGTGAACTGGGGATGCTCCGCAAAGCTGAGTTTGGATCTGGGGTTCGTGTTGCTCAAGCCCTTGTCGAGCATGACAACTGCCCCGCACTGGGGAAAGGGCAAGGGGTAAAAAAAAAAAGGTAAGTAGTGTGAACGGCGCAAAACGTGGTTTTAGGATTCCTAGAGTGTCAACTTGGAAATTGTCGGAAATTGCTGAAAAGTGGCTTCCGCAACTTCGAAGCTACTTGTGTTTGCTTCCTAGCTGAGGTGAGCAGGGTTGGAGCCGGGGCATAGCAACGGCCTCATAAAGGACTTCATGGTGTCAAAAGTTGAACCATCGAGCTAATGCCAGAAATGCATACTACCATCACGTCCGTGCGAGTGATCTGCCCAGCTTGCCCTCCGAATCCCCAAGAGTCGGAACCGACACCGGCAGGCAGGCCCTCCTTGCTCGCCGTCTCTCCTTCGGCTTTCAGTAGTGTAGTTGGTGCTCCAGTCATGGCTGGCACTGCCTTCCCAGAAGGGCGGGCCTCTACCAATGCAACGCTAGCGGCACTTGTGGATCCGAAACGCGCCAGGAGCCGCCGTCTCTGGGCATCCAATCATTCCAGCAAATCAGTGTTCACCAGCAGATAACGGTGCAAGGCGAGTCGCCTCCGGGCCTTGAGCAACACCAGGGAACGCGGTGACACTACCGCAAGTAGCACCAGACCCAACGCTGTGCGCCGACCGGTGTGGAAAGGATGCCGGTTCCGGGTGGATCGGAACCGGTGGGGGCCTGTGGCCGTGCGCTTCTGAGCCGCTTGATGCTCCTGACTCTAGACATAGTGATCTTCGTGTCAACAAGGGCCACATAACTGCTCATTCCTGAGTCGAGTGGCCGGCGTCAAGCAGTGTAGTGGGACATCGGCGCGGGCATAAGTTGGGATATTGGTGGCTAGGTTGACATTCAAAAATCTGCGGATCGGCCCTGGAGCGGGTTTGGTTGGTGTCGCCAGATCTATTCTGCTTGCATCTAGAACTCGAGATCTACGTGTAATGTTCTCTGATGGAGGATGCTGCTGGTCACTTCGAATCCTATCACCTACCTGGGGACGCGCTCGCGATGACATTGCGAGTTATCGCCATCGGTTTAGGAAGGGGGTGAAATCTGGTCCAAGGGCTCAAGTGACGGTTGATTGGCCAATGGATACGTAGGTATGGGGTGACTTGGAGCATCAGTGCACCCCGCCAAAATTACGCTGTTATGGAACATCCCAGTAATACCTTCCCGTACCCGTATCCTGCGTAACCAGTGAACTGGCCCACTTCACGCTCGAATCCTGAGCTCACTTCAAAACCCATTCAAACGGACAAACAGCATAGATGGTGTCCATTCTCTCGAAATGATCAGTAACCTAGAAAGACAAGAATAGTAATGAAAAGAACAGAGTTGCTCAGGTATGCAGGCTATAACCGCGAGAATTCGCATCCCGAAGCTGAGAAGGGACGAGGCAAAATTCGGCAGAGAAGCTTAGAACCAGGAGCTGGAGACAACCCCACCGGGTGCTGTCCAAACAACGTAGATTTCCGCGCCTCCGGAGCGCGATTTGCTCAATTTGTAAATTGGTTAAAAGTGAGTAATTTATGAGGCTGTAGACGGTCTGCTCAATATCTCCAGTCTTGCTGCCGATTCATTGCTGATTCGAGGTTTAACATCGCGACAAGTTGATGGTCTCTTTTCGGTCTCGGGTTGAAGGCGACCTTCCATCGACGTCATCGATGCTGGTTGCCAAGGAATTGGACAGACGTTTATCGAGGGGAATGGGAAAGACGTAACGGTATTTTACATTACCGACCGTCCCTTGTACCTCGCTTGTGTACCAAGTGTTGAGAACAAGAGCACTCAATTCCATCATTCGTTTCATTGTAATCTAAAGTCACCAGAGTAGAGCGAGGATATATTTGTTTGTGATGCGTAATTGTCGTGGGTATGATCAAGGATACTTATGCCACTCGTGGAGAAGTCCAAGACCTTACCGGAGCTAGTCGAGTTGTCTTTCCATGCTCACGAAGGAGATCTAGGACTAGAATGATGTTGAGGCTCGCTAGGACAGTCAAACATACGTTCCTCACCTGAGGCAGTCCGCCGAGACGCTTTCAGGCTGTTCACTTGCACACTAAAGCTGGCATTTTAATCCCAAGAAGAAGCCTGGGCCGGCATCGGTGATCCATCCGGGGCGGTTGAGGAGGCAACTTCCTCACACAGTGTGGAAACCTACGAGCAACGACTTAGTACCAGGGCAGGGGGCAGGCACCGCAACACGGTTGGTTCGGGCTCTATCTGGCCAGGCTCTGTCGCCTTGCCATCATGCCCCACTCTCACCCAAAAAAAAAGCTAGCGGTGGGGCACGCCCCACCAAACATGCAGGATGCATCGCCCACTCCATCCACGCCTCCTTGTTTTACCATAAGCCCATCAACCAACTTGTGTCGCTTACCTCCTCCACCACTTCCTGTCGTCGCCTCTTTCTCTTTACCCTGACTCCTCAAATATTTCGTGGTCCCTTGACAAACTCTATTTGTCCGCTCACTCTCTCTTGCTTGCAGCGCCGAGCACGGTTGCAGATCAGCTTGCATTGACTCGTCCCCGCTAGTACACTGCAGCAACCTGTGAAGCTTTCTGTCAGTGTGGAGAAGGTATGGTGCATGTACCACAGATTACGTGCAGTACGAGGTACTTGCGCAGCAAGGTCTCGCCCCACGCCCCTCTCCCGGCCACCCCCCCCCCTTTCGTCTTTTTGATCCCGCCCACTATCCTCCTTCAAAAGTGGCCGGTCCCGCCGCTGGATTGGAGCGATCTTGTTCCTCACCCCAAGCACTCACTCTTGTGTGTCTTTTTGTTTCTTTTCGACAAGCCTATCGAGGTCTCCCGCCTCGTCCAGGAGCAGGCTGCTGACAGATCACAGCCAAAGGGTTCGAGGACAGCCAGAGCGTTGCTGACGTCGACCTCAAACGTCGCCCAGACCTCTTTGCCTTTCAAGACCATTTCGGCCGCCATTCCAGCGACCGACTTGAGGCGATTGGCCAACCACCGCGGCCGGAACTAGAAACAGAATCTCCTTCTCGGCCGATCCTGTCAAGCTCGGAAGGCACAGAAGCCACTGAGCCTTTGACTTCGCGTCTCGTCCCCCACTCGTCACCCTGTGGCACTCGCACGAAGACGCCCTGCGACTTCTGCGACACCCGATCCTCGGCTCGGTACCCGGATCCTCAAGAGCTTGACCTGTTGCTGGAATATTGCCAGGTCACCTCTTGTTCTATCCTCGAGATTTCTGAGTCAGGTAGGTGCTGGTCATAGCTCTCAGTGATACACCACCGGTTTGCGTCGTTCGCCCAGAAACAAGTTTTCCAACCCTTCGTGACCCCGCCTCTCCCGGTTTCTTTCGAACCACAATTATCGTCCTTCCGATTCTCCTGCCCCCCTGATTCTTATTGTTGATCCAGGCTGACTGACTACGGGATTGCAGCCGCTGCCCGTTATCACCACTGAGTCTCGTCGCCATCCATGACCTACGCTTGAGGGGTACACTTGGTAATATTCACTCCTTCAGACCATCTCTGTGGAGTTTGGCTCGCTGCAGAAACGACAAGTGCGTGGAACGATGCCTTACACACCACCGTCGCAGCGGTCACCGGCTTCTTCGGGCCCGTCATCGCCCGAGGGAAGTCGTCGCCCATCATTTCATCAACCCAGAAGTTCCAGCTCACGACCCGCTCTGCCTCGTTCAGCATCATACCTCACGAGGCATCGACGCACCCCTTCGGTCACACAAGCAAGCGGCGGCCAGCCATCGCCGGAGGCCACATCAGAAGACTTGAAGAGCATGGTGACTGGCAACAGCGTGCGGCAATCACCACCCCCAATCACTGGCGTCCGTGGAATGCCAAGCGGCGCGATAATGTCACCCCCCGATTCAGCTAGTGACGACGATGACCTGCCCGAGGTCCGCGGCCGTCGAATCGAGAATCTGAAGGAGCTTCATGATGCGGTCAGCCAGATCCCTCAGCATAGAGCACGGCGACCTTCGGATGGAGCTACGGCCCATCAGAACGTCGCTGATGCTGGGGATCTACGAGTCCTTCCATCTCAAGCTAGCACTCTCACTGAGGGAATGCATCATAGCTTCAGCACCGGTTCGCTCGATGAGCTCGGTACCGGCGGTAACCGTCGTTTTAACCATACGAGGTCGGCGACCGAACCACATATTTCGATCAACAGGTCCACTGGCAGCTCGACTGCGGGGTCTGACGAAGACTCGGACGAAGAGAGGCAGCGCAAGCCGCAGATGGTGAGAAAAAAGTCTGGTGAATTAGTCCGACCAGCCTTGCGCCCTGCATCTCGAAGGCGGCCGTCGAGTATGCCAGGGACGCCGACCTTCTCTAAAGCGGTCCACTTCGATTCTCACCTCGAACATGTGAGGCATTTTCTCCAAGTCGACAGGCCACTTGCTGTGAGCGCAGGCTCTTCGCCGGTTGATAACTACGAAAGCGACACGGAGTATCCTTTTTCGAGCGATCAGCGGACCACCACCCGCGCTCTTCCTTTCGAGTGGGAGATTATCATGACCAACTTCCCCGTCGAGACGCCGGTACGCAAGGCACAGCCGGTGCGCTTGGAGAAGGTCTGGTTGTCGCCCGATCAAAAGACCCTCGTGGGATCGGTTGCCGTGGCCAACCTGGCGTTTCAGAAACTGGTTGCTTGCCGATTTACTCTTGACTACTGGAAAACCACTTCTGAAGTTGTCGCCGAGTACGTCTGTGGGATTCACCCTGTCGAGACTGCTCACTCTCAGGATCGTTTCAACTTTAGTATCAAGTTGTCCGACCTGGCCTACCTGGAATCCAAGACGTTGTACTTCTGCATCCGCTACATGGTGAGTGGGCAAGAGTACTGGGACAACAATAACGGCACCAACTTCCAGATTGACTTTCGGAAGAAGATGCTTCCGCAAAATGGAAAGAGAGGTGCGATTGGTGCCGCCAATCGCCCCCTCAACGGACTGCCCAAAAGCAACCGTCGTTCGGGACAGAAGTCGAAGCAAGCATCAACAACATCTGATGAGTTCGGCGACGGCCAGAAGTTGAATTTTGACAAGTCGATCCACGACTACCTAGGGGAGTCGGGCTCAACTGGGCTGAGACTAAAAAATGTGAAAAGCACTGGCGATCTTCCCAGCGACAACCTTTCCAAGGGATTGTCAGGCCCTAGCGGCCAATTTGCTCTTCGGTATGACTTTGGCGATTCGCTCAGCAGAGCCATCCAAAGCGCCAAAAATGATATGGCCGGAAGGTCCGATGGCCTCTACATGAAGTCAAGGAAGAAGACCGGTTCCCCCACTGCTGTGGAGACTGGGTCCGAAAACAAGACGGCGCAAGCACCAGCTTCCAGTACGACTGTTGGACACACCACCACAGCGCCTGCTGAATCACCGAGTGCCAGCATCTCGTCCGCCTCATACGAGGAAATCGTCAACAAGTGGTGCTTTGTAGGTATCCCCGGACCGCATCTTGCGCTACGCCCGTCCACCGCCCAGGAACAGATGGGAGGCAAGCTTCGCTCTGATTCCCTGTTTACATCAGGCTAACGTCTCCGTTGCAGTACGGCTCTAAACCGAGAGGTCAAACCTCCAAGTTCAAGACTGGCTCCTTTGAAAGCTCCGATGATGCCAGCAGCAGCACGGCAAGCTACGATGGAAGTCCTGTTCAGATGAGCAATTATTCTCACTTGCACAGCGGCACGCAACCCCATCTGCCGCACCCTCGTGACCCGAGCCCGTACTTTTCTCACATGCCCATTCATGGCGGTATGGGACATGCTCCGGCCGAATCGCATCTTGGGCAGAGGGCGACTTCGCCCCCTAGCGAGTCTACCGGTAGCTCGGTCCAGCAGCAAGCTGCTGCGAAGACCTTTGCCCATCTCGCCGGTACGTCGCCGAACGAATATTCTTATCAGCGCTCGCATGACCGTTTTCCCTTTTATGGGACGGAGACTCATGCGCCAGCGGCGATTAGGAGTTGAATCTCCCACACCACCAAATCGTCGACCTCAAGCATGAAGGCTTGCACGTCATCGGAGAGGTGATAAAATTACTTCCAGTACATTCAGTTACACGCCGGACCTTTTTCACCGTCGTAGGTTAAGCCACGACTTTTATTATTCTCTTGCTGTCTGCGCCAGTTACGGCCCTACAGCGACGCTCGGCGTTCTAGGAGGATGTTTCTTTCGAACATGACGGCATGAAAACGGTGGTGCAAAATATTTCTTGGGATTCCTTCGGCGCATGGGACTGCTATTCGTGCAAGCGTTTTTTTTTTTTTTCTCTATCTCCTTTCTTTTACCTGTTTTGTCGCTTTTTCCTTCGGGCAGGCATACATACGGTCTGGGACATCAACCATTGGGAAGGGCGTTGTGTTATTCATTATGCATAACGGGGTTAGGGTTTGTTTGTCTCTCCTCTCACCCCCTTTCTTTTTGACTTGCCGCGTTTGTCTACTATTCAGACCTCGCGTGAACAAGCATAATTCTGGCGATTCATAGCCTTGCGTAGTAACGATTGTGGTGGACCTACCGCTGACGGAAGGAGGCTCCTGTTGAAAAGAAGTGAAACAGGAAGGAATTGTGTGCCGGATTTCGAAAGGGGTAATTAACCGGGGAAGAGTGATGCTCGAGAGGAGCAAGTACTGGATTATCGACCTACTACTCCTAACCATGATACGTCCTATGACCAGAAATATAAAGCATGGTTATCAAGCTATTTGTGTACCTGTGTTTAAGTGAGCTTATGTGTGTTTTTACTCATGCCTGATGTGGCCAACGAGTGGAAAATGATGGATAAAGCTACTTGGAAGTTCAGGATTACACCTCTGATTCTCTCGGCCATTCCTCAAACGTGCATATGTGTTATTCCTTGGCAACACATCGTCGGACTATGCTCATCCTCACCTAGTTGGTTACCGCAAGAAGTTGAATCATGATGGAAGCGGCACTGATGGGGACTCCAGGAGGTCCCGGTTTCTCGGCAAATTGGCCAATGGGAAGGCTTACCAGGGTTAAGGCCCAGACTAGTGTAATTTGGCATGCAGCCCTACGGCATCCGTGCACGTCGATCGTTGGGGGTGAGTGGGTCACGCCCCGCGAACCCGAACCTGACGTGCCCGAGTCCGAGCCGTCGGGTGGTTTTGTAACCGTTTACCACCCCCTTGGAAGCTCATTCATTATCCCCTCTGCCGGAGTTGAGCTTTTGTAACTCCTTAATGACTATATATATATATAAAGGCATGGCCGTGAAATTTCAGCTATCGATTATCGCTCCCATTCTATCAAGACAAGGTTTCATATGAAGGGAAGAGCCGAATTATTGGGCTTCGAGGAAAACGTAGCATCGTTGCAGATTGAATATATCTGGTTTAAATACGGATTCATGGTTTCTTCTCAAACGACGGCCAATATGCTGCACTTTTTAGCTGCATGGACCAACCGGCACCAACCCTGAGACGAAACTGTGTGAGCGCACCGTCACATGGCCTGCGGTTAAGCCTTCGCGCCCTGAACACCACTTTTGTTCACAATAAGATTACTGTTAACGTGAGAAAGGCCAACGTATATAGAGCCGAAGCTACTTGCGCTCCACCCTCTTTGTATGGCAGAAGCAGAAATAGCATTCAGGTTGACCATAACAGGAACTCAGTATTCACAGTGATAGCTTCCTTCGTCCAACACCAACCTTAGCCATCTTGAACCACAAAACCATTCCAAAGATTTTACCTATAATCGGGGAGCAGCGTGCTCAAAGCGGTTAAAAGGGAGTTGGACGACCTCCAACGCTAAGTGGCATGAAGTATTTCGAAACACTGGGGTCGGAGAACAGCCCTCATAGGTGTGTGGTGGCCCCAAGCTGCAGCCAACCGGGGAGTACGGAGTATATCGCTACCATTCTAGCGCTAAAAAGCAATGGTAGGAATAAGGTAGATTTAAATTCGTAATATATAAGTGATGGTTGCCTGGCATAATGTGGTGACTTACAAGCTATTTGTGCAGAGCTCTCCGTGGTCCATAGGGCCCTGCTTGCTCCTTCCTCTAGGCTTTTCGCATCTGCAACGATCTCAGACATTCAAAGCTTGGAACTCCTACCGTCCAGCTCCTCGAAGTTACGGAAGGAGCAAGGTGCCAGTCGGGTAGGAGGAGGAGGAGGGGGCAATTATCACATGCGAGGGGCATACAAGTGGCCACCGTTCCCTTTTCCACCTGCCGAAACTCGCCTTTCACGCCATCACTCCACGGCATCTTGAACACGCTTCACCGCTGGATCGGTAGATTGGGCACTTCTTATGTACTCATTACAAACAAAAACATCTGTACGACCTGAGATATGGTAGCTTAATATTTTTACGTTTCATGCATCAGTCACCGTTACACGACCCTTTTGGATCGAATTAAGAGCCAGCCACGTATGGAAGATCCGCGCTTACCCTCTGCAGCCCAGATTCCGATTCGCCCGAGAAAAGGTCCATGGCACAGCTGAAACTACCCGGGTCACGTACGTATGCCCTGGGTATTTCTGGAGGTCCCACTTATCATAACGTTATCGAAGCTGGGAGCCTTTTCTCTGTTGCTAGTTCAGGGCCAAAAATTGGGAAGCTTTTCCTTCTTCCCAAAATTTCTCCCCAGTCTGTCTGAGAATTATCGCCAAAGATATTGATTTTGCTCATAAGTACAATGACAGTCCACGGCCCGGATATTCCTTTCACCGCCCGAGCAACTCACCAGGACGGCGACTTTTGGGCTAAATATGTGGTCTCTCGTCCATCTCCTCCCGAACAATTTTTCGACATCATCCAGAATTACCATGGTACCCATGGCAACCCTACGACCGATATCGCCCACGACGTAGGGACTGGGCCAGGGAACATCGCCATGCGCTTGCTGCGATATTACAACCAGGTCGTGGGTTCCGATGTCCATGAAGAAGCCCTAGCCGCAGGGGCTAAACTGCTCCCCGCCGACCTTCGCCGGCGCCTGACCTTCATCCACTCGCCCGCTGAAGAGTTAGCGAACGATGGTGTCGTGGACCCGGCCGTCGGCGGTGGGGGCCAGACCGACCTTGTCCTTGTCAGCGAGTGCATGCCCTTGCTGGACGCGCCGCGCGCCCTTGCCGCCTTTGGTAGGCTGCTCCGGCCAGGCGGAACCCTGGCCATCTCGTTCTACGGCCGACCCATCTTCGCGGGCGTCGGCACGCCTGACGACACGGCTCGCCTAAACGCGCTATATGAAAGCGTCGCAACGCGCATATGCACCGTTTTCGGACCATTTGCTGGCACGCCGGCTTTCCCAATCCGCCGGCGCGCTGTCGAGGCGTTTGCCAGTCGGCTGAACAACGTCGCGGTGCCGGGAGACGAGTGGGAGCACGTAGTGCGGTATCAATGGAACTCGGACGTCCCGCTGTTCTTCAACAGCAAGGCCGCCTACGATTTTGACGTCGAGCCGGTCGACCGACGGCAGGATGGGGAGGTTACCAAGGAGATCACCGACCGTACGTGGTGGCAAGACAAGTGGGACGCCGACCGCATTGAAGCGTTTCTGGCATCGGTGTATCCAGGGTATGCCGAGAGGGCGGGAAGCAAGCTTGCAGAGATTGACCAGATATTCCGGCAGATAAGGCAAGTTTTGGAGGAAGAGAAGGCCACTGTCAGCTTCTCAGCTGTGTTGATTCTGGCCACTAAGAAGTGATCCTGCATTGGATGCGACGGAACACGCGAGCTTCGAGACAAGGGGTTACGATATCATGTCATGACCGTTCTACTATAAAATTGCATTATTATCCGCATATTCAGGCCACATAAGCCTCTCGTTCGCTTCGTCGGTAAGAATTTGTGAATGGTGATAATGTTAAGTGCAGCCCGCTGGTCGGCGTCCAGGCCAGTTTCAACTATTTAGAGTTCCACCGCGATCGGGAGTGGGTCAGCATATTGGGCAAGTTCCAGACTATAGAGCGGCTGGGAGGTTCAAGTGGAACTAGTACCAAAAGGTAAAACACAGTACCGGAGGTAATAATCTCTGTATTTGGACCCGGATTGCAGGTCCCGTAAGCATTACGAGACTGTGATATTATGGAAGAAATGACGGCCGATACAAAGAAACAAAAAACTTCTTCAGCTGTGACTACACGCTTCCTAAGTAGGCAAGCACAGGGTATAGCTCAATAACTGTTAACATTAACGACAATTTTCCCTTTTGCTCTGCCCGTTGCCAGTTTCTCAAAAGCCTGCCACGCGTTAGCACAATCTACCGCAGATCTTGAGCAAGGCAAACCACATACCTCGACTGTTTGTTCCATGGAAAACTCCGAGTCAATGATGGCCTCTTTGATCAACCCTCGCTCCACCAGCGAGGCAACCTCCCTGGCAATCGTCCCCGACGCGCTGAGGAGGAACAGGTGATAGTTTCGCGGCGTTCCTCCGAGGAGGACTGGGCGCAGTTTGTACTTGATATAGGGAATAACTCCTTGGGACCAACCACCCACGATGGTGGTGAACTTGCCCTCTGGCTTCAGGTACCCCGGCGAGCAGCTGTAGAGCGTCTCGTTGCCGGTACAGTCAAATATGGCATCAAACGGCTGAGAGCCAAATTTCGCAGCCAGATGGCCTTCCAGAGGGTCATGCGCACGGTAATCGACAACCTGTCCAGTCAGCTACTTCTCCAATTCATCAATTTCAACTTGCACTCACCTCATCGGCCCCCAACCTCTTAACCAACTCTTCATTCGCGCCCGAACAAATCCCGACCACCTCAGCGCCGAGTCCCTTACATATTTGCACCAGTAGTGTCCCAACCCCGCCACTCGCCCCGTTTACCAACACCCTTCTTCCCTTCAGCGCACCACCCTCAAGCTCATCGGCACCACCACCATCCCGCAGAAATCCCTTGACCATGACGCTGGCCGTCTGACCAGCAATGCCCAGGACCCCGACCGCCTCCCTCGGGTCCCAGCCAGCGGGCACCCGGACAACGAGCCCCTGGTCGAGCAGCACGTACTCAGCGAGCGTGCCCCGACCCGCCGCAACCTCGCGCAAGCCCACGGCACCGCACACGCGGTCGCCGACCCGTAGTGACCCTACCTCGTCACCGTCCTTCTCGCTGCTGCGCCCACCAAGCGCGACAACCTCGCCGGCAAAGTCCAGCCCCGGAACGGGCGCGCGTCGGAAGGGCAGCCACGGCGGGAGCAACTTGAGCGTTGCCAGGTCGGCCGGGTTTAGGGACACGTGGGTGATCTTGATGAGGACGAAGGACGAGGAAAAGTCCCCTGCGGGGAGGGACGGGATCGGAGCCGTTGAGAGAAGTATGAGGGCTTGGCGGGGTGTGCCGCGGGAGGTGGCAGTCCAGGACCTCATTGTCGCTGGTGATGTTGAAGTTGTTGCTGTGCTGGGGGGGGCGGATGCCATTTTGGGTGTTCTATTCTGAATTTGGTGAAAGTTAATGACAATGCAATGAATGTATCGGCGCCAATTGCGCTCAATGCTCGATTTTATTTAAAAATAAATCGGCTTGCAATGATGATGGGAAAGTTAACTAAGGGGTGAAACATTTATGGAACCTCGAGATCGCCCGTGAAACGTATGGTGCAAGCAGGGACCCACCTGGCCGGCTGAGTGCAATTGAAGAATCAAGGGGGGTGCCATGAATTAGTGGGAGCATTGTTGACGCTCCAAATTTGCGACGGGAACAAGCTTGCCCCACCAACATACACACCGCACCAAACTGGCGAAAGACAAAACGCTGAATCATCGCTTACATGTCATGAGGCATTCCGAATACAATAAAGTACAGCCAAAAACAGCCCTTTTCTCCAGGACCTACCGCCCGCCAGGGTATGCCCAAGAGAGTATTCCAAGACAACGCCGCCCAGACAACTAACCCTATAAATAACGCAAGAACAAACGCTGCGTATCCCAAACCCCAGCCGGTTACCGAGCCAAACCCTTCCCTTTGCCTGCCTTGGTCACCGTAGGTGTGGTCAGCTCTTCCTGAGACTCGGACACACCTTCGTCGGCGCTAGCAGGTACCAGCTCCCACCGCTTTAGAGGGCTGTTCATACCCACCCAAAGGTCCCCAGGTAGGAATTCCCCAACTTCTTGCCGGAAATGTTCCCGCTGCTTTCTGTCCGCCTCAATGAGGTTGTTCACATTGTCCCTCGCCTTGCGCAGCGTATTCTGGATCTTCTCCTCCACCGCCCGCCGGCGCTCCGCTTCTAAAAGCAGACTGCTGTAGGCGCTTGCATATCCCTCGTAGAAGCGCTTTAGGCCCTCCATCTCCTCGAGCTTTCCGTAGATGATGTCCTTTTCGGCTTCCCAGCGCTCCTCGAACTCATGCTCCGCAGCTACATAGCTTTGCAGCCGCGACCCGAGCTCCTCGAGCACCTGGAAGGCCCCCAAGGTAGCCGTCCAGGCCGCCTTAATCCGGTCAGCCTGTTCTTTTAGCGCCCCAAAATCCTGCTCCATCTGTTGCAGCCCGGCTTGGATCTCGGCAACAACCTCGTCTACCTCTTGCGCGTCGCCCACGACCACCTGCACGATCTCGGCAAGCTCCTGCGGGTCCATCGGTTCGAGGTCGGGGAGGTGCGACTCCTGCTCCGTAATGACGCCAGATATCGAGACGGGGTCGCCGTCGTGGGTGGCTTCCGCTGCGCGGCGGCGGGCTAGGGCGGCGCCGCCTTCGGTCGCGCGCACGGCCTTGACGCACATGTCGAAGTGACTCGTCAGCGCAGTTAGGTGCCGCGCCATGGCTTCCGAATTCTCCGCCAGAGCGGCGAGCAGGTGTGGAATCGGCTTGTACGCGGTCGAAGATGAAGGCGAGTCCGGAGAGGGCGCGGCGGTCAGTGTCTTGTTGAGCAGGCGGAGATCGTGGTCAAAGCGGAAGATGTCGCCGTCGAAGGATGTTTGGGCAGCCTGCCCGAGTGGCACGGTAAGCGGGCGATTGGGAACGAGGATAACCTGGAGTGACTCACCTGCAACTCGTCGACGCTGGCCTTGAGGGTATCGTGCATCGCCTCGACGCTGTTGACATCGAGAAAGTCCATCAGATTCTTTACTTCCTCCCCAGGTGGACGAAAAATGGGGTCGACTCTCGTCTCGCGCAACATCCGCATCGTGCTCTCGAGCTTCTCGTTAGCAATATCGAGTGTGCGGAGTAATTGGACGAATTCGCGACGGCCACGGTCGTATGCGCGCCCCATGCCGCGCCGCAGTTTCCGCAAGACCAACACTTCCTCGTCAATCAGCGTGCGCAGGAAGCCTGTCTGCGCGCTGAGAATGACCGACTCCTCGTGCATCTGCCGCGCATGGGTTGCTAGTTCGTTGGCGCGGAGGACGAGAGCCATGGACGAGAGCGACTGCTTGGCGGCCAGCAGGTGCCGTACCAGCACTTCAACTGGGACATTATCGGCGTTGAACTCGGGTGACTGAGGGTCGTGGTATGATGTTGGCCGAGAGCGCGGCTCTGTTGACGAGGCTGGCCTAGGCGTGGCCATGATGAGGATAAGACCTGAGGCGAGATAATGCGCTACAGCATGGACACCGGGTATAGCAGGTGAGTTGAAACAGCAATGTGTGATGCCTGCTGCAAATGCTACGTCATCTTGGCGGACGGAGATGCAGAACTCGTGGTCTGGCAGGAATGGAGATGTGACGGTCGAGAAGTGACCGACGGGAAGGAGAACCTTATCGCGCTGGCAATGCAAGGCTCAACCAGGGGTGGAAGCAAGGGGCTAGTTGACTTGGTGGAAGCCTTGCCAACTGAAAGCTGGGATTGGCTCCACTGGCCATATTCAAGGTGCTTAGAACTCCACTCGCGGATGTCATCTGCGCAATTCGCTGGCCGTCCCAGCTCGGTGGGCCAAAAACATAATATATTATCAACTCCAACTCTCAGCACCCCAGCGAGGCCTTCGAAATTACCATTAATTGGTACGCTTTCGAGCTTATCCATTTTCAATGGATGCCGATCCTGAATGGTGTGAGTCCCGTACCTAGTTACCGTCGCTGGGTCGTGGCTTACGCGAGCCTGGTCACATGCGCGCTTGCCAGAGCTTCACGCGTCGACGGGTATCAAATGTACTTCTCTGCGTGAATTAGGTTTGCTGCTGGGTTCCTGAAATGGATCCTGCACGAGTCAGTTCTTTTCTATTCAACAGATTGTGGAGGAAAATATGAACTCTATGCTCCTCCCCCAGGTTTCGACTTCCTGTCGTCATTTATGATTCCACTCTTCACCATCGACGCTGTTGCTGAGCACACCTAACATTCCCCAATTTGGTTAGCGCTCTGGCGAGCACTCGGTGCACACGCTTACCCCGCGAATCGATAAGATAACACTCACCCCACCAAAAAATCAACATGCCTTTCCCGCCATAACCAAACGATAGCTTTCGCCTGGTCGCCTGGTCGCCTGGACGCTTAGTCGCCTAGCTACAGTACGATACACAGCACTTAGGGTCACAAAGACCATCGGGCAAATCATTAATATCATTTCCCCCAGCCATCTGCAACCTGTCCACAACCATGGCTGCCGCTGTCGATCCGCCAACCGATGTTCCCCCACCTGATGTCGACTACTTGCACCAGGACGACGATGACGACCTCGAGGATGTTTTCAACTCGGCTGATGAGCTCGACGACGATTTGCTAGAGAGTTCTTCTGACCTTACAAAGTCTTACAATCGCCAACGCCAGGTCCATGGCGCCACCTCCCAATCCGCCGCGGCCTTGCCCGCATCCAACACTCAGAAGCCGAAGGCAAACACGTTTGCGAGCATCGACGATCAAGTTGCCGAGCTGTCAAAACACGCTGCCAAAATACGTCTCGATAATGTCAAGCAAAGCCAAGAGCGCGACAAGGACAAGGCGGACCGCGCCACCGCTGAACTGGTACTCGACCAGCGCACCCGCATGATCCTTCTTCAAATGATCAACCGCGGCGTCGTCAATGAAATTCACGGTGCCATCAGCACAGGCAAGGAAGCCAACGTCTACGGTGCCGTTTTATACCCCGATGACGGCAGCGAGCCAATCCAGCGGGCGATCAAGATTTACAAAACTGCCATCCTGGTGTTCAAGGACCGCGAGCGCTACATCACGGGCGAGCACCGTTTCAAGGCTGGGGCCGACAAGGGAAACAACCGCAAGATGGTCAAGCTTTGGGCCGAGAAGGAGTTCCGCAACTTACGCCGCCTACACGCTGCCGGCATCGCCTGCCCCGAGCCGCTCATGCTCAAGCTGCACGTGTTAGTGATGGAATTCCTCGGCGACAAGCGCGGATACGCGTACCCACGCCTGCGAGATGCGAGATTTGCCGGCGACGATATTGACCAGCAGTGGCGGAACCTGTATATCCAGCTTTTGGGAATCATGCGCCGCCTCTACCAAGTGTGCAAGCTGGTGCACGCTGATTTGAGCGAGTATAACATCCTCTACAACGACGACCGACTCTACATCATCGACGTCTCCCAATCGGTCGAGCATGACCATCCACGGGCGCTCGAATTTCTTCGCATGGACATCAAGAACGTGGGCGACTTTTTCCGCCGGCAAGGTGTCGACACGCTGCAAGATCGCGCCATCTTCAACTTCATCACCGCCCCAGAGGGTCCAGTCGACGAGCCGGAGATGTCCAACGCTATTGGGCATTTGTACGAGGTCCGTCCTCCTGTGGCAGACACTGCCGAGGCTGCCGCCGAACTGGAGGTCGATAATGAGGTCTTCCGCAACCAGTACATCCCTCAGTCTTTGGACGAGGTGTATGACATTGAGAAGGATGCGACCAAGAAAGTGGATGATCTAGTATACAGGCACATGTTGGCGGACCAGGTCGTTAGCAAAAAAACGGATGAGGAGGGTCAGGAGGAGGAGGGTCAGGAGGAGGAGGAGGAGGAGGAGGCCGAAACCTCGGATGAGGGTTCGGATGACGGTGCCGCTCTGAGCGGTGAGAGCACCGGAGACGAGGACGAGAGCCGCTTTGAGAAAAGGCGGCCAAGAGGTAAAAAGCACGAAGACAAGGAAGAGAAGAAGTTGCACAAGCAGGCCGTCAAGGAGGCAAAGCGGGAGAAGAGGAAGGAAAAAATTCCCAAGGCCGTCAAGAAAAGATTGGTGGCGACGACAACGAGGAGGAAGAAATGAATCCGATTTGTTCCTTGGTCTCGGATTGCTTTGATGATACAGATGGCGGAGCACAACCGGATGATGAAAGCCAAACGCTGCTGGAAAAGGCTCATGGATCTTGGCGCGTTTTGTCTTGCTGACTGAACCCCTCTCCATGGGCCTTCGATGAGCAGGTCTGAGCAAGCCCGCAGTGAATGCGGCTTGCGTTGACGACCAAAGAGAGCACTGACGGTTGTATGCCAAATCATAAGACGTGTGTGGCTCTGCTAAGCTAAGACATGGTAACTACCTTTCTGCTGTGTCATGCTTCTGAATAAAGCTAGAGACACGTAGACAGTAATGCAGATTACGAAGTCACTCTCAAGAGTTAAGCTTTGTGTGTTGTGTTATTAACTGAACAAGCGATGACTCAGTTTAGCCACATGTGGGTGATTCGACTTATAATGCCATACAGTGTTGTTGAAGTGTCATTCTCAGAAAGGCAGAAAAACAGGTAAAAGGCGTGGGAGTTAACTATATTTAAGCGGAACTTTGAGTGTTTGGTGTGTGTATTTCTCCTGCTTCAAGCTTTCTCCCCTCTCCCCTGTCTCCGAGCCCTTGAGCGTCCAACTCCGGCGCACTGCCGCCTAGCTCTGCATCTCCAGCACGGGTTGTGGCCAATGCACTATTCAAAACAAAACAAGCTGGTGGGTGTCCCGTGGTATGAGGTAAAAGAGACCTCCGAGCTTTCCACGGGCCCGTAGCAGGAGTCTTCGCGGCGGATATACTCTGATCCTAGGGTAAGTTGCATAGTGGGTGACTGAACCGGGATAATACCAAACGGGCCCTGAGCTTTAAGTCTCGCTAGGAGAAAAGCCGAATTCTTGTGAACCGTTGAGGAGAGGAATGTTAGATTTCGGGTTGAGTCTAGCACAACCCAGTGATCTTGCCTCCTTTCCCTCGCCGCTAGCGCCTCGGATGGTTTGAAGAGCCGGAGAACGAAGGTAGGGCGGTTTTCATTGATGTTCTTCGGACCACCAGGGATCTCTCTGCGACCAGCTGGAAGGACGTCAAAGACGGTGTCGAGCTCGTCAGCACCTAGTCGCACCAACCCGGGAGTCTCGGGAGACGAGAAGCTGAGGTATAAGCCTTCGGCAGAGAATTGATGCGTAGTGGCAACTTTGAGTCTTTTGGAGCGCTGTGCCGCATTTGTCCAGTCGAATAGCTTCTCCAAGATCCCAAGGTCGAGCCGGACTCCTTGGCTGATGTTTGGTGCGCTCTTGTCTGCGCCGGTTGTGCTGGAGTGATCAGTTGGTCAACAATTCGCTGTTCCCATACGTTGTTTTTGGTTTCACTTCCTAGACGCTGATTTTACTCACTGGATGCCCACGACTGTTAAATGATTGTCACAAACAGCCCAGACAGGAGAACCGCTCATACCAGACTCAGTACGTGCTCTGTAGCTCAGCCTTTTCAGACCAGTCGGCCATCCTTTCTCGGAACTATAGCGTAGTACACCTGTTTCGCCTGAACTGATAGTGTACCCCGATACCTGTATCTTTGAGGCCATGAATTTCTGGAGTGAGTCCTCGCTATCACCCTCACCCCGTGGTGGGTTGGCTGCAAAGGCCAGATTATACTGGAAACCTTTCCACTTTTTCTTATCATTTTTGCTTTTCGGTTCAAATATAACTCCCCAGTCAAAGGCTGAGCCATTTTCGTTTGGGTTTTTCTCGTACTCGGGGCATATCTTCACGTTTTCTTGGGGGACCGACCACGAAGCCTTCTCGTCCCCCTTCTCGTCCCCCTTCTCGTCCCCCTTCTCGTCCCCCTTCTCGTCCCCCTTCGAACACACCCTGAGCTCCGTGCTTATTGTTCCGTCTTGGCTGATGAGGTTATGTCCGGCAGTGAGAATGACGTTGACATCAACGCCTCGGTACTTTGCACCGGGAATATCGATGTAAAAGCCCGTCCCGTAGTGCGTAGCGGCTATCGGATAAGATCTGGGTCAGAATGATACGACGAGGTTCGAGTCTTTTATTTTTTTAGAGAAAGAAAGAGAAAAAAAAAAGAAAAATTACTAGATGTTTTATTAGTATGGAACTCAAGTTGTACTACAAGATCCTTCCATGGAGATGGTGCAGAGAGTTGTTCGGCATTTTCGTAGATGGATTTTGGCGCTTCAGTATAGTCGCGGTGCCAGAGTTCTGGAGGCAATATGAAGGAATCCGAGTCGGAATCTGAGTCACAACTCATTCTGAGGGGTGAACAAGGCAAGGGAATCGTACTGACTTTACTCAGTAAGGAGTTGACAGGCGATGAAGTGAAGGCAGCACGCCCGCGGGGTTCCAGCCCTTAAGGACTATCAGGCACGTTACACATGGGATAAGCTCGCTATGGTTCAGGTTTTGACGGGATAGTTGGGCCTTGATTGGGCACAAATTAACGCAGGAGATTGTAGAGAGGGTATATTTTCGCTCTAGGAAAATGCACCTGTCCCGCGATACGTTTGCTTCCGCCGCTCGTGATTTTAGATGTTTCATTTACAATCGAAGCTTATGTGAACAAATGTTTTGGTAACGTTAAGCTAGTAATGGTTGATAGATAGGCCAACCAGTGAGGTAGGTATTCTGGGTAGGTAGCGATGGAAAAAAAAAGGGCAACACCAGGGCCGAGAACAGAGTATTGCCGTCTGGCTTTGGGTCAAGCGCAGTGTCCCGGATCTCTCATACCGTTCATCGAGCTCTTACCCGGTCCAAAACTCAAGCTGAGTTTTCCTAGCCATCCTAATGAGAGCTTAAACCCCCAACCTCTCTCCGCTCTATTCTCGCCGATGAAGCGGTCGCCATCAATTCTCCCTATCTCAACTTGATCTCTGCCCGACGAAAGCAGGAAGAGCTTATGGTCACGGGTGGCGACATAGATGTCGTAGTGACCCTCTGAATCATCTATGGGGACGACGATGAAGCGCGAGATTCCGCCAGAAAACAGAGAATTCTCGACAACGGTGCCTTCCGAAGTGGGCGAAAAAATGTCAGTCCGTACACCCATCTGACGAGCGATCCAATTCAATCCGTAACGATCAGGCCGCTCCAAAAGGAGAAACTTACTAGTCCACTTGCCGGTGGTGAAGTCACCATGAGTATGACAAATCTCCCCCTTCTCTGTGACAAAGAACAAGTTCAACTTGTACTCGCTCTCCGGGTGAGGAAGGGTTACATGGGATGCTCCAGGGGGCACAACAGCGGGGATCAACCCTTTCATGTGCCACTGGTCTTCCCGTATCCGCCTCGTTACCGCCGTCATGTTCAGTTCCGGGTCCTGGTAGACCACCCATACTTGGGATTCAGGACCAGTGGCCCCGCTGAGCTGAGACTTTGGATGGACCGTCTTCGTGAGCCAGGTCGTCTCCGCTTTACCCCAGAACCCGTCTTCATCACAAGTGGAGCAGCGAAGACGGTCTGACTGGTCAACGTAAAACACTAGTCGCTGGATTGGCGGGACCGGTCAGAAAGCGATACCCCAGTCGTCAGTCAGCTTTTTCTTACCTCCTGTTCCTCATCGTCTTCACAGGACGGATCCAGGGAGGGGACCAAGTAAAGCCCGGGACTCGTCTCTTTAGCGTCAAGGGCAACGGCTCTTTCCATGCCCTCTGTGCCGTTGGCGGTTACCAGAACCTGGCAAAGATTGGGCCCACTCTTTCTGAGGATGTAGTACTCATCTGTGTCGTCACCTGGGGCGGCTGCAAGAGAGGTAAGGCATTTCACAACTTGCTTGACGGCGGAGCTCATTGTGGAGGCTGCTTTTTTTGATAGTCCGACCGACAGGGTTGGGAAAGAAGCTTCGATGAGAATGGAAGGGCAGATGGACTTCGCCTAGACCATGTCAGGCGTCGACTGATAAATGGAGCTGAGGAAGTAAATAATACCTGCATTGTCATTGCCCACCTGAACCCAAAGAGGATTTGGGCTATTGCCCAGCCAAACCCAAAGAGGGTCTGGGCTGTTGCCCAGCCAAACCCAAAAGCTGCTGTCTAATGAGTTCAAAAATAGGCGTGGCGCTTGGTTTGGGCAGCACTGCTTAATTCTGTAGTTAGCCATATGTAAAAATTATCAAACGATCGTCCTTATTTGGCAAACTTCATTGGCGAAACTGCAGCCCATTGCACTTCAGCTGGACACGACGTGCAGCGTCTGTCTCTCCCATGCCCTTCTGGGGACTCATGCAGTAGTGCGCTGAGACTTATTCCGAATGGGGATATGTGCCAAGTCTCAACAGCAACAGCTCGAGCGATTGCCTCCAGCGATATCTGCCTCTGTCGTCTTCTTCACCTTCCTCTGCCGTGCTCCAATATCACCCTCAGGTCGGTAGCACCAAACCAGCACTGGCTTTCACCATCATCATCATGACTTCCATTCACGAGCTCGCCCGAAATGGAACCCTCACCAAAGCCCAAGTTCGTCAGGCCAAGAAGTCCGTCAACGAGCTGGACGCCAATGGCGTCCCCCCCCTCGCGCTGGCAGCGAGGATGGGGCATCTGGACACCGTGAGGCTTCTCCTGCGCGAGGGGGCTAACCCCAACCTGAAGGACAGAAACGGTGCTACGGCGCTCAATGTTGCTGCGCGCTACGCCTCAAAGGACCGAGCCGCCATCATTCGCGCCCTTCTAAAATGGGATGCCGCCGTGGATGCCCCCGACCCCAATATGAGCAACAATACCCCATTGATGGCTGTGGTTGTCCAAAACCCCGACCTGGACTCAATATCCGAGTTACTCAAGAAGGGCGCCTCGTTGTCCGTGAAGAATGATTTCGGCAAAACTGCCGAGAACCTCGCAAAGAACGATTGGGTCGTTGCAGCCCTGCAGAGAAAACCTGATAAGAACGTATTCTCCAAGGTGGTTGAAAAGATTACCAACTTTGCCTTAAGGACCCTTGTCCTGTTGAACACACCTCTCATGTCCGGTGTCCGCTTTCTAACTCGGATGTATAACTATACGCCACGGGTTCGCTCACGTCCGGAAGTCAAGGTAGACCTATGCCTTTCTACCCGTTCTCCTTTGTAATTTGAGTAAATCCTTCGGAGAAAGCTGCTAACCACTCGTTATGAGCAGCCATTACCCCCCGCACCAGAGGCAACTAGGGAGGCTCCAGAAGAGACGCCAAAAGAGGAGCCGGTTGAGACTCCAGAGAGAAAACAGGAGAGAGAAATCGAAAACCAATTGAAAGAAATCTCGGACAAAATAAAGGAATCGAACTTGAGCAAATTCACCGGCATGGATGACAGGTTCTTGGACACACTGGCCGAGAAGACCATTGCGCTTCGAAAAGACATCAGTACCGACCTGGGTCAGCCTCGAAACCTGCCCGATATGATCAACTTGGCATTGTACAAGCCGGTGCTCTACTGCGGTAGGCGGCAGTCCTATTGTCGGATGCAAACTTTACTCTGACTGACATTTGTGTGTAGACGACAGCGGGTCTATGGAAGGTGAAGGATACGAATATCAGAGGAACATGGTCAAACGGATATGCCGTGTCACGACCAAGCTAGTGCCGGATGACCTTGGGGTGGATCTGCATTTCATCAATCATCGCCAGGGCTTCGCCGACCTACGTGAGGACGAGATCAACGAGCAACTTAAAACCATAAAGCCCGACGGCGGCACTACGATCGGCACAAATCTAGAGCGCAAGATCCTGGATCCCCTCGTGTACAAGCCCTTAGAGTCGGGGGGGCTCAAGAGGCCGCTTCTCATCTCTATTATCACTGATGGCGAGCCTACAGGGGAGAGTGCTGATAAGTTGAAGACTGTCATCCTCGATTGCAAAGAGCGGTTGGATAAACACGATTGTCCCGCCTATGGTAAACTGCTCTCCCTTCTCCTTGTTCTTTCCAAAATAACGAGTCTTCGCTCATGGTTTAAAACAGCCGTCGTATTTCAGATAAGTCAGGTCGGAGACTCTGATGCTGCAGATGAGTTTCTTCGCGAGTTGAAGGATGATGATGAGTTGAAGGGGACATTGATGGTCACAACCGGTATGTTTTCGGCACCCCTGGTCGCCGGCTGGAGCAGCTATGACTCGTTTGGGCTAAACTCAATCCCTAGACCGACTCGATAAGGTCTTTGAGGCCCAAAAAGAAAACGAAAAGGGGTTGGAAGTATGGGTGAGTACTACCGTTAATATAAACAGCCCAGTGCCTACTAAGGGAGGTATATCCATACTGTAACTTTCAACTGATGCTTCTCTCCTCAGCTGCTGAAGACACTCGTGGAGCCTATCTATCGCTGGGGCCCCGATTTCGTCAAGAAACAACGGTCTGAAAGGAGGAAGAATGGCTGATCAGATACGACTATCTGTCGGAACGAAGCTGCCTTGATGGCTGCATTCAACGGACCTTGGTTGTTGGGGCCCACACCTCAACAACTCTTCCTTCCTTATTTTTAAGCTTTCTTCAATAGCTAGAACAGCATCAATCCATAAAGCAACTTTTGGCCACTTTTTCTGGGAAACTGGCTCACTCTGTTCAATCCACTAAGGTTGACTCTGAATAGCTTCTTCTAGCGCCTGTCTTAGCGGTCGTTGACCTTCAGGTTCCAACACTATCCCTGTGCTTCTCAGCGGTCTTGCTAGGATCACATTAACGGAATGGACAGAAATTAGGGTTTAATAGGCGGAAAAGACTGTGATTTGGGGATATAGTTTGCGTATAAGGTTATTCAAGAGGCCAAAGCCGTATTTATACCTCCTCTGGCACCTTGATCAAAACCCACCATTGTACGTTTCGTAGTCCCGTGCCCAGCTAAAGTATGTCACCTTGACTCGACGTAATTCCACATGCGCAAAACTGTGTCCTGTACCAAGTAAGTCGTGGCAAAGGAGTCGCGGTTGGCGCAGATGAAGGCGAACGCGCGTGCCGCAGCGAGCCGTTCCCGGGGGTCCCTCTGGCGGTCGTCGCGCGTGGCCCTGGCGCTGTCGGCGCTGTATCCGTCGAATAGCTGGTTTCGGTGCGCCATCGACACCCAGTGGCTAGTATGCGGCAGGCCATGCTTCCTTAGGAAGTCGTGAAAGAGCGGCAGGCGCTGGTTTGAGAAGTGGAGGCTCGTGTCCGACATTGCCTCCCCCAACTTCTTCAGGTCCTCGCGGAACGCGAGGGGGTTTGCGGCAAACGCCCGCTGTACTTCATCAAGCTGGATAGTGCCGAGGGTGCAGTGGGTGCCGTGGACCTTAGCCGGGGCAGCTTTTTGGGCGTACGTGAGCAGGTCTTTGGCGTACGCGGCCGCGGCGAGGGCCGCGTACGGCTGCCACTCCTTGTTTTTATGGCTGTCGGCGTAGTCGCAGATGCCCCTCACCACGAGGGACGGTAGTGTATCCAAGACGCCTGCCGCCTCCATCTCCACGCACAGGATGCCTATCTCCCGGCTTAGACGCTCCCGCTCTCGAGCAGAGCGCAAGACGTGGTCACCCGAGCCTATGGTGCCGTAGAAGACTCGTGGACGTTCCTCTCGCTGGCCTCTTACTTCCTTTCGAGGCTGCCTCTCCCGCGTGTGGTCGTTGCTGCACGTCCTGCAGTCGGGCGCATGCGACGGGTGTGGATAGTCGATCTGGAAAAGCCGATCGGTCTCTGGTTTGGGGCGCTTAAAGTATGCTAGCTCCGGGTGATCCCTGGATTTTGCCATCGCCTCATCGATATATTCGTCCATTTTCCTGGACCTTCCCCGATGTTCGCTTTTGAGCAGCTGGATTGCGAAGAGCAGTTCCTCATTCACCTTGTTGAGGTGGGAGAAAATCATGAAACCGTCGTGTGTCTTTTTACCCGCATCAACTTGCACGACCCCGCCTAGCTGTATATTAGCAGACACACTCGGATACAAGAAGAAAAAAACAAAAGGGTATCCAACTAGGTCCTTTGTTTCCGGACGAACGACGTACCCCGGTTCCCTTTCGGCTCGCTGACGACCACATCGCCGAGACGGATGTCCTTGGCCGAATCATCGGGGTCAGGGCAACCCCCAGCAACTCCAACCAGGAGACAAAATCGAATGTTTCGAAACTCGAGTTGGATTTTGACTGCGACCCTCACGGTTGGAGCCTTACCCATGGAACCAGCAGGAAGAAAGCCGATGACTACGTTGTGGTGACCCATCCGGCCGAGGACATATTTCTCCCCGGTCTTGGATGTCACGTCGTCGTATCTTTCATCTAACATAGCCTTGGCCGCGTCGAACTCACACGGAAGAATACAAATCCAGGCCACTTCGACCGTATCGTACCTGATTGGCGCCATACAGATTGGAAACTGAGCCATAGTCAGCCTTAGGGGAAGACTTACAGTTCCTGATCTCGCGCCATTCTACTTTGGAATTGAAGGAGTTATCCGTTGTTAATGAAAATTTGCTTGGTATGTAAGACCGCCAGGTGTGGGTGCACTCGATGCTAGGTCATCGCATACTACTCGTGTGCCAGGGATGTGTAAAGGGTGTCTTTTGAAAGAAGATATATGCATTTCAAGTAACACAGCCCAACCGCCGTGCCAGCCCGACCAGCCCCGCGCAGGGTTTGGTCCTGCATGCCGATGCCCAAAACTTAGGATACGGGGTCTCCAGCTTCTCCGCACTATCTGATCCTATGAAGTCGATGCAAGTGTCCTGCCATTGGGCACACATGCGACAGCCCCAAACCAGCTGCCCTGGCTCTCAAGTGCCCGTGGTATCCTTGGGTCCCAAATCTCATCGATAGGTGCTGAGGTACGGTAGGTATGTACCTTGCCTACCACACTTCTGGTCAACGGCAGTTTCTCCAAATAATGGTCTTTACATCCAAGATTGTTACCGGAAAGAATACGAATGTAGAAGGAATCACATGAAAAGGTGTCTGTTCTTTAGGGGATTACCCAATGAGTTCGTCAAGCGCACAACTTGAGACATGTTTCAGATAATGGGCAACCTGAAGACCATATGCCAACCATGGACGTGTTGGACCTGAACCCTTGTATTAGACGTGACCTATTCTCTGCAAGCGCATCTAGGAGATGAGCAACCTAGGAGGAGGGGTTGTCGCATCGCAGATGACTGGCTTGAAATAGGGTGCTAGACTTCGTCCAGCAGAAGATCGTGATATTGAAGCCTGTATACCCGGCAACTACCTATGGTTCTTTCTGAATTCCGAAAGGTAACTTCCGGCTATAGTAAGGACAGATCGCAATGAATAAGTGTCAAAGGACGCTGATGGCCGATTGGAAACACAGGTGCATGGGCGGTGGGATTGTCCTTCCGGACGGGTGAACGAAATATACCTGGCGTCCGCGGATGGTGATGAGGAAAAGGCATGAGTTAGGCGTATACATATTTTCAAATCATGAGAAACGCCCTCTTTTGCCTGGTAGGAGTACAAGTGTCTAGGCCGTCAATTCGGGCCGGCGCGGCGACTTTACTTAATTGACTTGACAGACTTCACTTGCTGACAGGGCTGCATTAAGCAAAGAAGAACACAGCTACGCGGGTTGGAATCAGACAGCTAGACTAAATCTAGAGGTCAAAAGGCATCAATTCAATGACCATTGGAGTTTAAGACGATAGTAATTTCCTATTTGTGGCATTAGGGGCAATTGAGAGCGACGACAAAGATTAGGTGAAGGGCTTAGCTTGCTTTTGGAGAAATCATCCAGCATGAGTCATCAGGCAAAGGAAACCTTGTGGTTGATTATTTCACTAAGGAATGGAAACACCTTGACTTTTTGGTTCAAGTCAAAGTCCGTAGTTCAACTCAACGTACCCGCTTTGGCGGGTAGTCGAATCAACAATTTTGCGGGTCCCACGAGTATCTTCTATGAAGGCTCCATTGCCCTTTGAGTTTTGATTCATGAGACAGAACGGAAGCATGAAGGAGACGCAGCTGAGCCAGGTGGTTTCAGAACGTGAGGCGTGTTTGTGAGGACTAATTTCGAGACCTGGGGCTGGGGAGTGGCCCCAAAAGGTAGCCAAATAGGCGTGGTATTAGATATAACTACTGTAGTCTGGTTCATTATAGCATTCTGGTATATAACTGGTTCTTGATCCACTACCTCTCTTCCCAATCCGTCCCCATATCATAATGAGCACCTTCAACCCCAATCCCTCCGGCCCTGCGACAGTTAGCGCGCACTTAAAGCAGCACCTCCCACGATCCCTCTCCCACACGACCGCATTCACCCCCTTCTGGCAGCACCACGCACGAGCGAACGCCTCTGCCTCCACCCCACCCGTGGCGTTGATGACCGTCACGGCCGCGCTGCCGCCGCTCCCGCCATCCGACCCTGGACCCTCCATACCTTCAAGTTCCGCCTGCGGTAGGTCTTCGATGCTCAGCGTACGGAAGGTGTACGCCGCCGCTTTGCACGGATCAAACCGGTGCGCGGCTCCACCGCTACCCCCACGGCATCTTGGAGCGGCGACAAAGATGCTGTTGACGTACAACCTGAGCCACACGGTGGTCTTGCTCCGGGTGAGGAAGAAATCGAGACGCGCCCGACACTGTAAAGGTTTCACCTTGCCGGTTGACGTTGCGTGGTCCCTTTCAATTGTCTCCGAAATATTGGTTACCTTGCTTAGGCGGAGGGCTTGCAATCTCGCCGTGTCGGTAGATCGGGGCGGGGGGACCGGCTCGATCCATTCTGCCGCGTCGCCAGTAACTCCTCGTCTGCTCTCGGTGGTGGAAACGGAAGCGGATTGGTCTCCGTCCCCAGTGTCGAGGTCATCCGGATCGAAGACACTCCACCCGGCAGCATCAAATGATGGGGGGCGGGCATCCAGCTCGGCATAAAGCGCGAGGTCGAACTGGGGGAAGGGAGGCGACGGGCATGGGCATGGTCCAACCCAGCCGCTCAAACACTGGATTCCGTTTCCGTTGCCGTCTGGCGCCTTACTGGAGGAGAGGGATGACATGGGCGCCAGGACTTTTCCTATGACAGAGCGCACGCTCCAGTATGAGGCCTGCGAATACACAACGCCGTATCTTCCCTCGGTTAGTTCAAAGTCGGGGTAAGATCTCCGTTGGCGAAGCGTATCCGACAATTCTTGGAGAGTGCAAAGTGTGGTAATTGCGAAGTAACTCCCTGGGAGGACGGTGCCCCATCTCCAGTCGCAGGCCTGCACCGGAATTTCTTCAGTGGTGTCAAGTCCCAAGTTATGCCACCTGTCTGCTCCTTTACGGATCTCGTCCAGGTACGGCCAACTCATCTTCTCGGCAAACTTTACGATGCCTTCCATCTGTTCGTCGATCGTGTGTTTGGTTGCGTTGAATGAGGTGTTCGCCCCGCTTCCGCAGATTTCGGTCTTTGTCCAGAGCTCAGCGGCCACCATAGAGAGGATGTTCCGTGGCGTGAGAACGCCGTGCCACCTGCGTTGGGATCGCTCGATACGCAGTGTCAACGCACGGGCTTGAATCAAAAGGAGACAGACGTCGAACGCGTTGTACTCGTTGTTGTGGCTGCGGCTAAAGAGGCTGTTGACGCACCCTACTGTTTGCAGATCTGGCACCGCTGATGTGTTCATGTCGGCCAAGAGGTCTGCGATTTGGTGTCGCAATTTGAAGCCCTCCTCGGGGTCAAGCCATGTATACCTGTGATAATGGGAGACTGCGCGTTAGTATAATCTTTATCTTCAGCCTCCAGGAATAGATTCGAGGATGGTGAGGTAGGGTAACTAATGGCTAGGAAGAGCGAGAACGTACTCGCTCGGTCCACAGAGGTCACGGACTTCATCATGACCCTTTCGTTCCGTCCAGTCTTTGCCTAGCCCTTCTCTCACGAGTGACTTCCACCGTTCCAATATAAGGTTTCCATTAATCGTAGGACGGTCCGTTACTCGCCACCATACCTTTATGCTTGGAAGCCCCCCGCATTTTGCAAGCCTACAAATGCTCCAGTATGTAATCTCTCGCGCAAAGCCTGTTAAGGACGTCGACCCGGGCGCCCACCCGGCATATTTTGGATCCGCAGCGACGTCTACTTCAAGTAGACTCTCGGCCACTTTCAGTATGGGCTCGGAAATGAACCTGGTAGCTGTCCGCTGTTAACAAAGCAATCATAATAGGCATTGGATATTATAACAATGCTTTAGAATGGACTGTACCAAATGCGGGATGGAAAGTCGGTTCGACCTCTTCTAGCTCATCTGGTTTCCCTTCCCACGTGCCCGAAAGTCGGGCGAAGCACGACAGGCTGTGTGGCGTGGAGTAGCCCTTGTGTATAAGAAGGGCACCAGCGTCGTTGTAGGACACTGATAGTGGCTTAGGGGGATGGGGAGAAGTGTCGGATGGCATCTCAAGTTGCAAGCTCGCCGTCTTAGAGATGAGGTCAGTCATGTCGACAACCCCGCTCAGGGGCTTCTTGAGGTGGCGGGCATCGTTGCTGTGCGTAGTATTGGCGCTCATCTTGTCGCGCGCATTGTTATTGATAAGCGGCAACAGCGCATACAGCGCGTCGATGATGGCCTTGAGATCACCAATTAAGGCCAGGAATTTTGATTCGTCAACCACAACAAATCGAGCACCAGGGAACAGTGCTGCTTGCTCCTGGGTTGCGACTACCTGCCGGCTATGGAAGCTAGCATAGGTCTCCGTTTGACGGGCTAGTCCATACCGCTTCTCCAGCCCCTCAACGTCGTTAAGAATCTGAGCGAAGGACCTCAGCAGACCAGCTACTGCCGTACGCTGGGTTGGTTGCTGCAGGACATTGTTCCCAACCGCGGGGTCGTTCTTGGTCGCTTTCACTTTAGACAGATCGAGGTACGAACCGAGATTGAGGGCCGTAAGGCCCCCCGAGTCCGCCCAATCCATCAACCGGCCCCTTTCACCTTTGATCTTGATCTGGAGCGACTCCGACTCTACGCTGAAGCGCGCCGCGACCGAGAGCGCGTCGAGCTAATCAAGAGAGGCTCTGTGAAGATAGGCAATACCACGGACGTCCATCGCTGCGCCAGCGGGCTCCATGGTGTGTTTCCAGATTCCTCAATTCCTTTGGTGGGTGTTTTTTTTTTCTCTTTCTTTTTTTTCCTTTTTTTTCCCTTTTTTTCAGCTCTTGCCGCCGTGCAGTTGTTGATGGTCTTCCTAAGGTACCTGAGCGAATATCAGGTACGAGTTAACCGAGAAGTGCCTGATATCGAGCGTATTTAGGTGAGATCAGCTGAGTTTGATGGCATGGCACCATTGAGATCAAGCCAAAGTTGCAATTTTCACAGTTTGGTACCGTACCTGTGAAGATGGAAGGCTTGGTGCCGATGTACGAAACACTTACCGAAATCATTCACTGGATGCAGACACTTCGTCTCATTCGGGTAAGGACAGCGTACAATCCCACCCTCCTGGGGACGCGCTGCAGCTGCTGCGCCACCGTTGCTGCAGTACCCCGCTTGAGGCTCAAGGAACGGCCATCGCACGGCAGAATCGTGGTTGTGACACCCCTGAATAGGTCCTGGCAGCGCGCAGGTTTGTCCTCGTTGATGACGGAAAGATCCATGGAATCGAGAAGCACGGCAACTAGGATTTTGTCAGGTCTCTGAACACGAGTGAGCCAACATTAGTGTTGATCCTCATTAGATCTGGGAATAGTGATCCTTCTTTTCAACGCCCACTGATTTAAACGTCAAATTTAAAACAGGTTGCGGGGGCTTTCTCGCAGTGCATGTTTCTAGATCTTCCCATTTGCGGCACCAACTTCACAGATACACATCATATGGATACCGTAACTTCGGGGCCTTGCTTCCTTTTTCCAAGATTTTGATTTGCAGGGGAAGTTGGTCCAGAAGCATCACAGCCCAGAGAGCCTGTTTCAGGTTTGTCAGCCACGAACTGCTTCAAGATGTAATAGTCCCTCATGTCCGCCGTTGTGATGTTCTCGGCGCGCTCACTCACCTGGAACAACGTCTTGATGACGACTACGTTACCACCTTCAATAGACAGCATCCAGGCCTCCCAATCAATGCCGCGGAAGCTGTCTGGGCAGGGCTTCAAGGCCGTGGGCTTCACATCGCTGTAATCCAACCTATCCAACTCGTTTTGGGGAAACCGACGAACGAGAGCCTCTAGGTTCTTCTTGTGGTCCGCATCCTTGTGCCCGAAGCGTTGGTAGAAGGCCCACCGTAGGCGTGGCGGCACTTCGATCTCCAGGTAGTCCCACTCGAGGCCCTGAAAGTCGGTCGGCCTTGCGTCGAGCTGGGAAAAGATGTCACGGATGGCGTCGGCGGCGTCGAGTGCATGCGTTGAAAGACAATCCCTCGGCACCCTGGCGCCGGAGCTCACACTAAGGCGCTCTTGGTCGTTCAGCACTCGCTTATACCCAAACAAGCCATCCCAGAAGTTTAGCTGGAGCGACGTCGCGTCGTACTCGTACACCCATTCGGCGATGACGCGCCACAGGTCGGCCCACTCGGCCCAGCTCCGGCCTCGCCCGCCCATGTTGGCGCTGGGGATGGCGCTGGCGACTTCCCTGGCCGAGTCGCCATCATCACATTCGTTCGGCTTCACTGTGGCAGGGTCGTGCGCTGGGTATTTGCCAGGCGGCTGGCCCATGTACGTCAGGTCCATGTAAGCTCCAGGGCCCATTGCTACACTAATGGCCGGCCCGATGGCGCACGGAAGGGGATCACTATTGACAATGTTGCCCCGCGCGCCGCGGCAGCCCTCGGCGAGATGGGCCGGCAGGTCTCGAGGCAGGCCTACTGAACTCGGGTCTGTCTTAAAATGTACCGTCTTGTGCTTTTCGGGCCCTTGCGAAGAGCCTGCGGGCGCGCTCAACTTGCGTGCTTCAAGGTCCAGGAGCGTCTGGTCCGATGCGTAGCGCTTGGTGAAGAAGTCGTAGAGCTGAGACCAGTTGGGATGGTCGTAAATAGACCGCAAAATCGATGCAAAGAGCACAGTGGCATCAGCCCGGTCGGTACAATTGTTGATAAACACGAACTCGTCCATGGATATGCCTCCTTGCCGTCTCTAAGGGTGGCTGGTCAATTGGATCGTGATCGTTACAAATGGAACGAAATCATAAGATCAAACCACGGGAAACGTACCTCAGGGAAACCCCAATTTTCGTGAGTTCCGCTGCTGAGAATGTTGTGGGTGTTCCTACTGATTCTGTGCAGGTGCATCCCCAGCGGGACGGAGAGTTCCATTGTAATCGTCATATTGATAAACTTGAATCGTTCTGTCGTTGGACGACAAAAACAAGCGTCTTCGACAACTAAAACTGCAGATGACGACTAAGTTTCCGACATTCATGTCTAGATGACCGCTTCCCTTCTCAATCCACAGACAAGGCTTCCTCAATGGCTGAAGTCGGCAGCGGCGGGGGTCTCCATGCCTGCTTGATGGGTTGCAGGCTAGCGTCGTACTGTGGCTGTGCTCGCCTTTTCCCCTAAGTCAACCCACCCTACCACCGTACACCCCCACCTCCGTACAGCCATTTTCGGCAAACGCGTCTCTCACAACAAAACAAACCGCGATTTTCGCAACCACGCTCTCTTCAATTGACGAAAATTTCATATCATTCAATTCAGCTTGATCAAAATGCCCACTTGGAGCGAAGATTCGATGCAGCAAGCCTTGCAGGCCGTTGAAAATGGCCTATCTCTTCGGAAGGCCGCCAAACTGCACAGGATCCCACCCTCTACACTCCAAGGCCGTATAGACGGCGCAGTTGCCGTCAAGCAGTTCATAATCGACCGGCAGGCCCTCTCTGATATACAGGAAACCCAGCTAGCCCAGTGGGCTCATATACAAGATGCTCTAGGTATGCCACCAACTCATTACCAGCTACGATGTGCAGCCGAGGGGATCCTTCGGGCTGGTGGGATCCAGAAGAAGCTTGGGAAGAACTGGGTCACCAATTTTATACGTCGGCACCCTTCGCTAGGGACTCTCCAAGGCAAGCGACTTGATACAAAGCGTGTAAAGGGCGTTACGCCTGACAGAATCAAGGCACTCTTCGACACCCTCGACGGGCCACTTCTTCGACACGTACGACCACAACATCGGTATAATATGGACGAAACAGGGATTATAGAAGGTTTCGGAGCCAACGGGAAGCACATTGCTGCTATCAAACAGCATGGGACCAAGAAGAGGCGCTAGGCTCTGGTCAAGGGTCAGGTGAATCGGACATAGATATCCATCATCGAGTGTATCAGCGCTGAGGGCAACTATATCCCTCCTGTGGTTATTTTCACCGGGAAAACTGTTCAGGCTTAGTGGTTCCCTACAGAACTTACCGACTTTGTTAAATGGGAGTTTACAACGACAGAGACTAGCTATACTTGCAACGATATTGGCCATGAGTGGTTGACGAAGCACTTTATTCCTCGTACAAATCCTGGGACCAGAGATTGGCGACTTCTTATTATAGATAGGCATGATAGCCATGTCTCGGACGAGTTTATGATCGCCTGTGCCACTAATAAGGTGTATCTTTGTATACTACCTTTACACTTATCTTATGTTACTCAGCCACTTGATGTTGGAGTCTTTAGTACTCTTAAGAGGAGTTACCGCAAATTCTTCAACGAATTTAGCTACGAGGACTCTAGGTCGGCTGTTAGTAAGAGGAACTTCCTTATTTGCTACGCCAAAGCCCGGATAGAAGCATTGAACCGGCGGAATATCTTGTCAGGATGGCGAGCAACTAGGTTATGGCCTGTAGATATTAATCGACCTCTGGAGAACCCCTAGGTTATCCGAGACCCCCCTCCAGTACCTGACGAGCTACCCAAGAGTACCCCAAAGAAGGATAGTACAGTCGGACCTCCAGAGACTCCCTATGGTGGTGGTGAATTACGTAGGCACTTACAGGAGTGCCATGGCTGGGAAAACAGGGATGTTAGAGCCCTCCTTCGGCAAGCGGCAAGGGCCCTGGACAAGAAAAACGTTGAACTGGCTATTGTACAGATAGAGAAGAGGGCCCTACAGCAGGAAGTAGAATAACTGAGGCCTAAAAAGAGGGTTAAGGTTGCCCCGGATCAAAACAGGAGGTTTGTACAGATTGAGCAGGTTCAGGTCGCAAGGGGCATTGTGACGAACCTCTGTCAGACTATCCTCTGAAAGGGTTCACTGAAGGTCGATCGATAGAGTCTGTAGGTTCGGTGAAGCCAAAGG
>MU857641.1:0-216654 GCA_033296725.1 Corynascus novoguineensis
AAAAAAAAAAAAAATAAAAAAGAAAAAAAAAAAAAGAAAAAATAGAAAAAGACCAATGGCCGATAAAAGATTCGCCGTATCAACTCATACAATTGACTCCGAGCGTCACATCCGTCATCCAGCATAAACCTCACTGCCTCGACGCCCAGTCCGGACCGGCAGCGCCGATACAAACGCATTAGTCGCGCCAAGCTGTTCTGAGAAGCTCGCCAGCAACCGCATCACTTCATCGCGTACCTCGTCGCGGCCGCCGGCGCCCTGCATGACCCTCGCCGACGGCGGCGCCGGTGGTGCCCCTACTCCTCCTCCTCCTCCTCCTCCTCCTCCTCCTCCTCCTCCTCCTACTCCTAGTTGTCCTCCTCCACTCGCGTCATCCACCGCGTGGTGGTGATCGAGCCCGCCAGGGCCTCCGTTTATCGCGGCGGTGGCAGCGGCCATCCTCGGGTATTGAGGTTGATGGTAATACTGCTGCTGCTGTTGCGGCTGCTGCAGCGGCGGCGGTGGCGGCGCGTTGATGTTACTACTGCTGATGCTCGCGCCCGACTGCGACCGCGTCCTCGTCCGCGCCCTGCTGCGCCGGTCCGTGATGCTCATCGATTTGGACGTGCTCATGGTGAGGTACTCCGAGTCGTAGCCGCTTGCCGAGTAATTGTCGTCGTCGTAGCTGGTGGAGCGCGAGTGAGACGCGGACCGGAACCCACTGCGGCTGCTGCTGGTCGAGGAGATGTAGTCGGGCGGCACCGATGACTGTCCATCGTCCGTCGCCGACGCCCTGGCGAGTCGCGCAAAGTCGCTGTCGTCCGAGATGAAGATGGAGGGCTCGCGGATCCCGAGTTGGTTGGGCTGATACATAGAAGCGTGGCGCTCGAGATCGAACGGGTTCGCGCCGCCGATATCCGATCCCGCCATCGAGGCAACGTCCGAATTGGCTGTCGAAGGCCGGGTGAGTTCGGGCATCACCAAGCCCTCATCCAGGTCGATGAGACTGCCCACCGAAGCACGGTTGTCTTGACCCCGGGGCGGCGCGAGGTCGTACGGCTCCGCTAGCATCCCGCCTGGGTCCGTTGGATGGTATATCATGGGAGGACGCGGGTTGGGTTCGGACCGCTCCTCGTGAAACGGGAACCGAGACATTTCTGGATTCGCCGACGCCGGAGGCGCCATGGTTGGGAACTTCCATTCCTGAGTGCGCCTGTTTGGGTTGAGGTCTGCGGGATCGCTCAGGGGAGGTCTGCTGAAGTCGGTGACCTCCTCGCCGTCCGACTCGCTCGGGACGCGCATGCCCGCCCTGATGGTTGCCATGTCGACAAATTGGGAGAGCTCGCCGCCGTCGTGCAGGGATGCGTCGAGGTCAATAAGAGACTCCCGCAGGGTTGAGTGAAGCGAGTCGTCGCGTAGCGGGAGGTCCGACGTAGTACTGGTCATCGGGGGAGGGGGAGCTTTGCCGTAGTAGGCACGCGAGTTGTCCTCGTAATTGGAAATGGTGTTGGGGTCGAAGACCTTCTCGAGAGGCGCCTTGAGTGGCTGGAGCTGCGGAGGGAGCCGGCGGCGCTGCTTCGGTTTCGCAGGGCGGGAGGTCTGTTCATTGATCTCGAAGTCGACGTTGGAGCCGTACACGTCAAAAACGGCCTGGGCATCCGTATTCATAACCTGCCGGTCAAAGTCGACAGTGGTGCTAAAGTTCCACTCGTCGCTGGGCAGACCCGAGGAAGCGTAGTCCGACGGGCCTTGCACGCCGTTTGGAGCAAAAAGCGACCTCCTGACACCGCCCTGTCCTTCCCAGAGCTTGTATGCTTTCACAAGGTTGGCGAGAGAAGAGGTCGGATACTGTTCGTTGGTGTCGTAAATGAAGGGGTGCCGCTGGATCTCTTGGATGCTTGGCCGCTTAGCCGGGTCTTCGACAAGACAGAAGGCTACCAAGTCTTTGATCTGATCCGAGTAATCGCCCTCCAGACGCGGAGCGTGATGCTTGATATATTGGCCCAGCTGCTGGATGCTGAAGCCAGCCATGACGTTGGGGGGGAGACCCGAGGCCAGTTCGTATACCAAAGAGCCAAAGGCCCAGATATCGACTGGTGTGCTGTACGAGGGCTCTGGGTCGAAGAGTTCTGGGGCCATCCAGTTCAGTGTCCCGATGAAGGTGGTACGTTTGTCTAGCTTGGACTCGACTATGCCAGCCACGCCGAAATCGCAGAGCTGGACACTGCCGGCTTCGGTAACCAGGACATTGGCGCACTTGATGTCTCGGTGAATGATGCCCTCCTTGTGGACCCAGTAAATGGCCTCGGCCACCTCTCTCACGATTGGTATAATCCACTTCTCTTGCAGCCCGCCCGGTGCTGTTGGTTTCATTAGGGTCGCGACGCTTCCTCCGGCACAGTACTCCGTAACCATCCACATGGCTTGGCCGACGGGGAGGACATCGAGGGTGAGGTTGATATTCTTGGCGCCGCTCTCGCTGAGTTTCTTCAGGGTGGAGAATTCATGCATAAACTCGCTGTATGTGTCGGCGAGTTTGGGGTTGAGAGTATCGCCTTCTTCTATGTTGATGATCTTGACGGCGACAAGCGCTTTCGTCTTGACGTCGGTGGCTTTGTAGACGCGGCCGTAGTTACCTTTGCCAATCAACTCTTGGAGTTGGTAAGGGGGGGCATCCTTTCCCGCCTTGTTGCACTCGTCTTCGACAATTGCCTGCATTTTCTCCGCATCTTCGATCGCCTTTTGCTTGCTGGTAGAGTAGTCCGCATTGCGGACCTGCAGGCTGTTGGTAGCCATGGCGATCGGCGGAGCTCGTTAATTACGGGGAGGATGGTTGCCCGCTGATGTTGCGCGCTTGTTCGATCCCGGCAAGCTGGGCGACGGGCAAGGTGTCAGACGAGGCGCTTCTGGTAGTCAAGTGCGGGCGTAGGGGCGACGGAGAGGGCTGGTCAAAGAGGAGCGAGAATGACAGCTCGGTCGGCTCACGCTGCGACTCCCGATGGCTCCCAATCTGAAGTTCCTGGAGCCGGCGCTCGCTCGCGCCTCGGCCTCGGGGTCCCTCGGGCGTCTCCAACTCGTCTTCCTCAACCTCGGGGGATTCCTCCCGCACGGGGCCCCTTGCAGAGTCGACGGGTTCGCTGTAATGTGTCAACTTTGAGGAAGGCGACAGAGATATATGTATGATGGCCTGCAGCAACACTTACCAGTCCTCCGGGAGCGCACTCTGGTCCAGCCAGCGGAGTATATACTCGAGCTGTCCGGCAAATAGCAAGAGGGAATCAGCCGACGGAGACGGGAACGGGTCGGCGGGCGGGGCCGCAGGAGCCCAGTGCTGAGGGGAGGTGGCCACGCACTCCTCCTTACTTCTCTGAGCGGTGTTGGGCGGGCTGCTGGGCTCTTTGTGCTCTCTGTCGTCGCCCTGCATCTTGATTAGTCCGCTGGCGGTCGACTCGAGAACTTGATGCTGGTTTCACAGTGGCCGACGCGGAAGTTGGAGATTGCAGGAGAGAAAGCGCAGGACAGAAAGCATAGATGAACTCACCCAGTTCAAGGAATGCTAAAAACCCCCTCAACAATAACGGGGCAGTGAGGTCGTTGCGCGGGTCCTGACAGTGTTAATGCACTTGATGCGGCCAATCCCACGCGTGAGAGTCCCTGTGCTCTCAAGAAATAACACGACCAGTCTCGAATAGCCGGGATTCAGAAACAATCAGATACAGTCTTGCGTCACAGTCTTACAATGTTCTGGCTTGTGAGATTGCGTGTTGTAAAGGGTGGTCAACACCGCGTTGGGACTCGATCCGTAATGCTAGAGTCGTGGTGGTGAGCGGGCCGCTGAAGCCAGGGGTTCATTCATTGATGGGCAAACCAGACGAGGTTGAAACGCCGCTAGTGCACGTGTGGCACCGACTAACCAATCACGACATGCCCAGACACGTGGGGCACAGGCACCTTTTCAGCGGCAGCTGCCGCGTTCACTGCGTGGCACAGCAGGGTCTGGGGTCTAAAAGATTCAGTTTTCAGTGCTGGGTCGAAGGCAAATTCCCATCCTTTCAAATCAAATCGATGACCAAATGCACGCTAAGTGCTTATAATACTTCTGCCATTGTTTAGCGTTCTGAGCTCCTCTTGGCGGTCATTGTTCAAGAGTCTTGCCCTTTTTTTCTAGGTGCTAGATTCTATGTGCTCTAACTGTTATAACTAGCTGGTCGTGGCTTGCAAATTTCCCGAAGTCTAATAACTAGCAGTTTCAATATGTACCTGCTTGGCACGTTCGAGAAGCGGTACGAGCGTCGGTTTTTTTTCTCTAAAAAAGGAAGAAAAAGAAGAGAAAGATAAAAAGAAAAAAGAAGAGAAAAGGAAAAAGAAAAAAAGAAGGCTACGATTGCTAACGTATAATTGGACTTCTAATCTTGATCATGACCGGCGGAATTATAACGTCGAATTTATGTTTCGAGTCAGGATATACAGCCAGGCGTACCAGGATAAACAGCCACAATTCAAGTGCTTACACAGTTGTACAATTCCTTGGCCCTCTTCCTCTTAACCTTACTTCTTCACTTCCCTTCTAACCTCGCAATCATCTTGGCGTGAATCCCACCCCATCCGTTCTCGCACTGGCCCTTAACAATCCCAACCAACAGACGCGAGCAGCGGATCGTCACCTCCTCAACCAGCTCTAGTAGTCCCGTCCCGTCTTTCCCCTCTTCCTCCCCCTTCTCCTCCACCTCCCTCACGCGCCAGACCGTGTCCATCACAACCGACATCGGACTCCGGATGCGCACAAACAGCCCGTCCCGGATGTCGCTGAACTCATACGTGCTCACCACGCTCGTGTCCCATATCCCCGCTGGAATCGCGTGCACCACGTCCGTCACGCGGTAGCATTTTGGAACGGCCTCCTCTCCTTCTTCTGTCTTCGTAGCATCAGCCCGCCGTGAATCCTCATCAGACCCAGAAGGCGTTGGATCCTCGGATGAAGTGGGCCGGAGCTGTGGTCGGATATGATCGGGGACGGAGGGGGGCGGAGTGAGGCTAGCATGGTCGGAGGGGGGAATGAAGTCGTACTTGTCGAGATGGGGGTCGCAAGAGAGGAAGAACTCGTGGTCCGATAGCATAGCGAGTGCTTGGGCGCGCGTTATGCCGCGAGGCAGGCGAGAGGCGTGCGTCATGTTGGCAGTTGTGGTAAGGACTAAATGAAGTCAGGTAGAATCATATTTAGCACGTGCACGACTGGAAAGAGTTGTAAATGTCTTACAAGACATTGTGATTCTGGTGTTGATACTGTCGATGTTGATGTGATGTTTTAATGTTATGTAAGGCGTTAGGTGTAAGTTTAATCAATTTCTGATTGGAATTCAGGGCCTTGATGTTCTGCCTGATGCTTGTTGTGTGAGTGTAGAGAGCAGCGTTCGAAATGTGATGGCGTTTGCTTCTATTTTAATAGACCTGCGTGCTAGTCCTTGGGTTGGGGGCTATCTGACACAGAACAGGTCTCGCCCAGGGCGTGCATATCATCAAAAGGGAGGTCCGAGAGCCTCGACTCAATTCAGCTTACTTTACTTTGTACATCAGTGTAAGGTCTCTTCCTTTCCAGATCCGTTGACGAAGTTGCTGGACGGGATTAAAGTGAAAATGATGCAGACATGCAGGTTCCTCGGTCTCTCATGAGAATCTGGTTTGTTCATGTCATCATCCATGTCTCTTACGATGGCGAAGCGCTTGCACTGTTCATGGCGGGATGATTCGTAGAAGCAGGGTTAGGGTTCTATGCTGATAATCATCTGTTTGAGCCGACCCCCCCGGACCGAGCTTGGAATTCCAACTTCGTCAACCATCAGCTCGATTGTCGGCTCCTGCGCCGGCACTCGGATATGCAAAAATGGATGTGGTAATCAGGAGGCGAGGCGCGTTTGTTTGCCGGAGTTGCACTCAGATCCTTCAAAGACAGCTGCGGCGAGCATATTCCAGTACGGCGGCGCAACCCGACGTTTACGATGTGGTCTGTGTCGGGGGAGGCCCCGCGGGGCTCAGCTTGTTGACGGCGCTTCGTAAGTGGTGTCGCCGTCTTTCTTGGGTGTCTCTCTGTTGGGAATCTGACCATTGGCCGTTAGGCGCAAATCCCGTCACGGCACACCTCCGAATCGCCCTCGTTGAAGCCCAGGACCTGGCCAAGATTAAGTCGTGGAACCTGCCGCAAAACAGGTTTTCGAACCGCTGCAGCTCCTTGACGCCCTCCTCGGTGCAGTTCCTCGATGGAATTGGGGCTTGGAAGCACTTGGAAAGGGACAGGGTTCAGGCGTACCAAGAGATGCAGGTGTGGGACGGCGTCACTGGTGCGCGCATTGAGTTTGACTGGGCCCCAGGGTCAGCTCCTACCACCGGGACCACCATCGCCTACATGAATGAGAACCTGAACCTGACATCCGGCCTTCTGAAGCGGATAGACGAGTTGGGCGGCGTATCCGTGTTCGACAAAGCTAGAGTCGAGAGCATTGCATACGGGGAGGAGACCGAGGAACTAGACCTGCGAGAATGGCCCGTTGTTCACCTATCCGGAGGGAAGCAGCTCGCCGCGCGGCTTCTGGTTGGCGCCGACGGTGCGAACAGCCCTGTGCGCTCGTTTGCCGGCATCGAGGCTCGCGGCTGGGACTATAACCGACACGGCGTCGTGGCTACTCTCGAGATGGAAGGGGAGGGCTGGGGCGGAGAACAGGCCAAGATCGCTTATCAGCGCTTCCTCCCTACAGGCCCTGTAGCCATGCTTCCCCTCCCGGGTAACTACTCCACGCTCGTCTGGTCGACGACACCCAGCAATGCCTCCCTTCTCAAGAGTCTTTCGACAAAGGACTTTATTGCCATGGTGAACGCCGCTTTCCGCTTAAGCCCGACGGATCTGCAGTATATGCACACGCAGGATTCGGGCCAGGCAGACGAATACTCCTGGAGGCTGGAACATACTCCTTTCGACAATCGGGCCGTTCCCCAGACGGTCGTGGGTGTGCAGGAAGGCACCGTCGCCTCATTTCCTTTGAAGCTGCGTCACGCAGACACCTACATTGCCGAGCGCATCGCCCTCGTCGGTGATGCCGCCCACACCATCCATCCCCTCGCCGGGCAAGGTCTGAATCAGGGGCAGGGCGATGTGCAGAGTCTCGCCAAGACCATTGAATATGCCGTCAGCCATGGCCAGGATATTGGCGTCACCATGTCGCTCGAGCCGTACGTCTCGGAACGTTATGCTGCGAACCATTTGCTCCTAGGGGTTTGTGACAAGCTCCACAAACTCTACTCGGTTGGCAGGGGCCCTCTGGTCCCTCTCAGGTCGGTGGGCTTGAATGCCGTCAACGCCCTTGGCCCCCTCAAAACCTTTTTCATGAACCAAGCGGCTGGAAACGGGATCAAGGTTTTCTGATCAGCGGGTTACCTCTGCCCCACATTCCTGTGGGCTGGTCACACTCATGAATCCCTGTTGTACAGATATGTTTGCAGTATGTATGTACTATACCTCACCTGAGAGATATTAGGCTTTGGCGAATTCGGATGGAATAAGATTCCGGTTCTCCCCCTTCTTATGGTCTGATTGTAACTCCTGAACTGGCCCCTCCCGGCGACTGCAGGCCTGAACGTGTTGGTCACCCACGTAAATGTTCCTTTCTCCTGTTGCTATCTGGTTCCTTCCTTCGGCTGTTTCATGTCTCATATGACTGGTGGTTTCACGAACTGAAGACCATGCCAGACTTGGACGAGAGGTGCGCTCCCAGTTCAAGGCCGTCAACATTCCTTTTCTGGCGTGAGCTGCACAAATTAAACAGCAATTGTTGCCTGGTGGTAAAGCTACATATTGGTTGCCAACGGAGAAACAAGCCAGACCACACACCACTACCGCTTCGTGAGGCTCAGCTTCAACAACGTTTATGTACTCTTCAGCTTCGCCGCCTAAGGGGCCACAAGTCTGTTAACACATGCTCAGGCTACAAAATTCGTTACGGCATTTCCAATTTCCTTGCAATGTAGTTGATATGGGCAGAAGAATCCAGGATGTTATTTTGTGTTGCTTACTCCCCGAAATATACATCTATCGGTTTCTTCGAGCGGATGCTTCTAGTCTTAAAGTTCCCTCCTTCCAGTCATTTCAATGCCTCCTTCCACGTACACCTTTTCCGTAACACTTCACAGAATGCAAAGATAACCGATAACTGGCTCGCCTTTGACCACTTATCTCTCTGTTTCATCGCCAATTCACGAGGTCTTACCATCCTGAGGCGTGTCCAACCAGCGATAGAAGAACAGAAGACAGTCTGGGCGACCAGACCGGACTATTAGCTATTCGGGTCATCACGGGTTCAAACAACGCAAACTAAGTTAACTGTGAGTACGGCACAGCCGCTAGGACATTGTTTTGAGTGTGCTTCGAAAGCAGGTACGTGATTTTGTGTGACAAATACGCAAACATCGCAAAGTCTAGCCCATCGTTCCTGGTCCCTGTAGTTCTCTTTTTGTTTCAGGTTTTCGAAAAGCTGCTAGTTCTAGCTCTTTTCGCGTGCTTTGATATGACTCCAATAAGTTCGTTTTGTGGCAGGCTACGGAGCTTCTAGACTTGTGGTATTTTTTACCACTCTGCCTCTATCACCATCTCGACCTCTTTGCCATTACGATATGTATTCGCCCTTAGCAGAGACTATCAATAGTAGTAGCCAACCAGCGACAAATAAGGCTATATCTATTCTAAAAACACTTCTCATGCGCTTGGCAACCTTTTTGAAGCGCTCTTTGTTTTCTACTCAATATTTCGTTCCTCCATCTTCACTCACTACCACCCCGGCACGAACCTAACTTAACGGTAGCAGCATTCCCAACACTTGCAACCATCACAAGACAACATGTGCTACGAAGAGTTTATCGCCTACCAGTGCGGGCACCGCTCCATGGTCGTGGTGCGAACCTGCCCCATGACGACGTCTGGCCACAACTTCCCCATCTGCGGCATCCTGCCTCACAAGCCTCATTATGCCGAGACCATGTGTACGCCTTGCGAGCGCCAGCTGCATTCTCGTTGGGTTCTGATCCGGGAGTGGGAGCACCGTTGGCTGCACGAGCGTGGTGCCTGCGGCTGTGAGGTTATCTTTCCTGGTCTTCTGAATACTCCGCGCGTCATTGGCAATACATCAATAACGGAAACTACCCCTTCGTCTACTAGTGCGACCTCTCCTACCCCTCAAGAGGATGACGAAAATAATGGCATGGATGCCACTGTGTCCGACGGCTCGAGGGATACCACGCCAAGGACTGCCCAGGCGGGCCTTGCGAAGACCACTTCAGTCGGCAGTCACGGTTGCATTCCAGCACTCTTCACCGAGGGAGTGACTTCTACCGGCCAGCATCGAGTTGCCGTCCGTCTCCCTGGCCTGTACGCGGCCGAGTGGCAAGCCGACCATGCCGTCCTACATGAGCGCGGAAGATGCGACTGCGGTGCTACCTTCACTCCTTTTAGACCACAGAGCAGCGACGACGAGATGACTCCGTATGACAGAGAAACTCTCCGGCAGTGGCGCGAACGGGAGGCCGAGACGGAGATGGACCAGCACAGAGCCATCCATCGAGTTGTCAGCCAGGTCGACCAGACCGCGCAACGAATTGCCGAGATCAAGAAGACGTTTGGGGAGTTTGAAATTGAGGAAGACAACGAGTCGACCTGGATTGATACTCCTCGCTTCCCAGCAACGGGCGACCGAGCAAATCAGCCCGCTAAGAATAGGGGCGGCCAGGACCACCATCACAACGACGACGAAGTTCGCCACACCAACCGACGCTTCGACAACCGCCGGGAGAAAAACCTTCCTTCCCGCCCCCAGTCTCAATCAAATCAACCACATACACCATCCAGACAGCTCCGCGGTCAGCTTGCCCCCACCCCCAAAGCACCTGGCTCATACAATGGCCCCACGACGCCCGCTCACCAAACCTACGTTCACTTCCCGCCGACGCCCTCAACTCTGAATACCGGCATGAACATGGCCATGGCAACGACCTACACCTATCCCGACTACTCGCCATACCCTCACCCGAGCCATCACCCGAGCCATCACCCGAGCCATCACCCGCACCCCCATCCACAGCCCTTCGCCCCCGCCTACCCGGCGTACATGACCCACGCCACCTTCGCCGACACCATACCATCAGGAGCCTTTCCCTGGGCGGTTAAGCCCCGTCCAGCTCCCGGATTTCCATGGATCACGTTGGGTCCGGGTCCGTATCGCACGTCCGGACTGGTCTACGGCCGGGGTGATGGTAATAAAAACAACAACAACGGAAGGAAGAATAAGGTCAAGGTCAAGGTCAAGGCCAGCAGAATCGATATCGGAAGCGGCAACGGCACAATGCACCGATTCCCCGCGCTCGAGGCCACCTCATACAGTTCCACCACTACTTCTACTCCTGCTCCTGCCGGCGCCGAGCCCTCCGACGAGCAGCACCGAGATAATGGTCAGGGCCAAGGTGAGGACAAGAGTAGAGTTGAAGGCACCGGCACCGATACCAGTCCCACTAACATCCTCCGCATCTGTGGTCTGCCCATCGGCGCCGGGCCTGAGGGCACCTCCTTGCATATGCCCAGCTGGCTGGACTGTCCGCTACGGCGGAGCCAGAGCGCCGTGCCGCTGACGATCGTGGGCGTTGCAGCTACTGAGAGTGAGCTTCAGCATGATGGTGATGGCCGAGGAGAGCGGAATACGAACACAGTAGGGAGTGGTGGTCATACCGAAGACGGAAGCCATGAACAGGGACGCGAGGCTGAGGAGACCAACAGCAGCAACAACAACGGGCAAAAAGGCGGAGACATTGACGAGGGTGAGAATGAGCTGCTGACGCCCCCCTCGCCCCCGGTGCGCTGTCACTCGGCTGCGACTTGACTCCCGAGTTGTAAGTGTGCGAGTAAATCTTTCTTTTCCTTTTGCCTTGAGCCGACAAAGTGGTTGACGAACGCCCACAGAAGCAGCAGCATCAGCAACAGACGTAGAACCGTGTAAAGGAAAAAGAAGGAGTTATTACGTCTCGTTGCCGGGGCAAAGGGGGAAGACAGGAGAAACGGTCTGGCGAAACATCATATTCACGGACCGACACTCAACAAACCCCGCCGCCCCGGCCTATGATACAGCATTTACAAACGAAATGGCGTCGACGACCAGAACGAGCGTCTCGTTCCACTTCACCACTACAACCCCACCCATCCCTTCCCCCCAGGCTAGTCCACTACATCTATCTCTGGTTGTGCCCGGGGACACACGCCACGGCCGCACTGCAGTGCTTCCCTCACTAACCGATTTTCATTCGCGAAGATCTTCTAGTCTCTGGTCCTCGTCTATTTTTTGAATTCTCCTTTGCGTTTACCGGTCAACCTCACCTACAACAGCAGTTAGCAAAAAATTCAAATATCTTCCACTGAAAATAGTAGGACGAAAGAGAAGAACCTACCGAACACCAGATCCATGGTACCAATGACGGCCACAGCATCAGCCAGGAGATGCCCCTTGGCGACGTGGTCGAAGCCGCCGAGATGGGCAAAGCCCGGGGCGCGGATGTGGACACGGTACGGGCGTTCAGAGCCGTCACTGACCACATAGACGCCCATCTCGCCCTTGGGGGCCTCGATGGCCGAGTAGGTGTCGCCAGGGGGAACGGCGTAGCCCTTGGTGTAGAGCAGGAAGTGGTGGATGAGGGCCTCCATATTCTCCTTCATGGCGGAGCGGGGCGGCGGTGAGACCTTGTAGTCCTCGACGCGGACGGGGCCAGCGGGCATCTTGTTGAGGCACTGGTGGATGATACGCAGCGACTGGCGGAACTCCTCCATGCGGCACAGATAGCGGTCGTAGCAGTCGCCGTTAATGCCGACGGGCACGTCAAACTCCACCTGGTCATAGGCGTCGTACGGCTGGCTCTTGCGAATGTCCCAGGGCACGCCAGACCCACGCAGCATGACGCCCGAGAAGGACAGGTTGAGCGCGTCGGCAGCGTTGACAACGCCCACGCCCCGGAGACGCTCAATCCAGATGCGGTTGTCCGTCAGCATCTCCTCGGTCTCGTCAATGCGGTCACCGAACTGCGTCGCCCACTGGTAGATATCGTCGAGCAACCCGATGGGAATGTCTTGGTGGACGCCGCCGGGGCGGACGTAAGCGGCGTGGAGACGCGCGCCCGAAACACGCTCATAGAATTCCTGAAGCAATGTATATTAGTTATGCCAGCTCTTCCGATTTTCAAGAATCATTGCGTTTTCTTCTCTTGAGACACCCTCCTCCCAACTCCTCATTTCTCCTGTGGGCGTGTTGGTAGTTTTTTTTTTTTTTTTTCACTCACCATCAGCTTCTCTCGCTCCTCGAAACCCCACAGGAATGGCGTCAGGGCGCCAACGTCCATGGCGTGGGACAGAACCGACATGAGGTGGTTCAGGATGCGCGTGATCTCGCCAAACAGGGTGCGGATGAACTTGGCGCGCTCTGGGATCTCGATGTTGAGCAGCTTCTCGACGGCCAGCGAGAAGCACTGCTCATTGGTCATCATGGAGACGTAGTCGAGCCGGTCAAAGTAAGGGAGCGCCTGCAGATACGTCTTGTACTCGCACAGCTTCTCAGTGCCGCGGTGCAGCAGACCGACGTGCGGATCCGACCGGACGATCTCCTCGCCGTTGAGCTCCAGGATCAAACGCAACACGCCGTGGGCGGCCGGATGCTGCGGCCCAAAGTTGACCGTGTAGTGGCGCACCTTGCGGTCCTCGACGGATTCCTCGCGGGATTTTTTCGTCTCGCTCTTCTGGCCCTCGGACAGCGTTGAGGCGAGCCCGTAGGGGTCGGCAGCGCTCGAAAAGTCGGGGCCCGTCGGGACCAGGCGCGTGCCCTGGAACTCTTGCGGCTCAGCATAGCGGCGGAGGGCCGAGGCGGAGAAGGCACGGGCAGGGCGCGAGATGGAACCGGCGAGGGCTGATGATGATGGAGACGCCCGTGTGCAGAGTCGCTTGGCGCTGCGGCCGGCGAGCCGGTACAGCGTCGCCGACATGGTTGTGTGGACGGTGAAGGACTGAGCGGAGAGGTTTCGAGGAGAAAATCGTTGCCGGGTGCGCGCTCCCGGGATGCGGCCTCGTCTCCGACGTCAATGGCTTGGAATTCGAGAGGTTTCAAGGTTGCCGTCGTTGGTGGTGGGGAGCACGTTTTGGCGGTCGTCACTGTCGTTGAGCAATGGCCACTGCCAAGCTCCAATTGCTCCTCCCACCCGGGCACCCGATTGGTTGGACAAAAGGTGCGCAGTTGTGGGTTTTTCCCGCTGGCCAAGTGCAAGGCTCCAAAAGCCCGTGCTTCCTTCTATTTGGACAGGGCGAAATGACTTTTCGTACATGGCAAGTTTGTCTGCTTTTAAGCTCATTCATGTCTACCTATCTGGAGCTAAAAACACATCGCTTTCCTTATTTCCAGTTATTGGTGATGTTATTATTAGCCCCAAATGTGAGTCCCTTGAGCGACCCATAGTTCACACCGAGTTGCACGCCATGATTGATGCCAGCCGACACAGAGACACCCCTCGACATCACGTCGGCTGTCAACCTCTGCGATGCTGTCGCCTGGAGCAGCGGATCGACCGCCTCGGCGACCTCCACCAGCGTCTTGAGACTGTCTCCCATCTCCTCACACTCTTCTCTGGTCAGCTCCTCTAGCTCCTCCTCGGGCGCCGCGAGCTGCTCGAGCTGGCCGATGAGCTCCGTCAACTGCGTCGTAAGGGCCTCGCACTGCTCCTTCTTGTAGAGTACCCACTTGGCGCCCCTGATGTGGTCTCCAGCCCGGAGGTATCTTTTCTGGACGAGGTTGCGTATTCTGAGTTGGAGCCGCTTAAAACGCGGGGGCCTGAGATCGTTGTCTGCGTCGACGGACGAGTCGCCGGCGGCATCGAGACCCTTCGGCGCTAGTTTTTGCGACTCGGCCATAGCCTTGTCGAGCACGTTTTTGATGTTGTCGAGGAGATCCTCAACTTCATCCTCCTTGTCTTTTAAGCCCGCACCTTTGCCATCCTTCTCTCCGTCAGTTCCCGCTTCCTCGTCTGCAGAACAGACCCCCGTGGCCTGCCCCCATCGTGAGAGTCGGAGGCGGATGAGGTCAAGCCTGAGTTGATGCAACTTCAGGTCGTTTCCAAAACTTCGGGCTAGCTGGACGAACTCCAAGCCCTGCAGAATAGATGAGATGAGGGCGGTGATGTTGCTGGCGGCAGATACGGCTTCCATTTTTCCACTGCGTATCGCAATTATGGTGTCAGAGATATAAGAGATGAGTGTACGGTGCGCAGTTGAAGATGTCGAAACCCCGCAAGGCTTGAGCCCGTACTGGTGATAGCCTTCCTTTCTATATCCATATCCGGCCCCCAACCCAAAGTGCGGCCCAATGAGGACTCCTTCAGCCAATAAGCTGTTGAGTATTTAACGCTAGAATAGGCATACAGAGCGGCCGGCTGCCCAACGAATAGCATGGAGTAAAACGCGAACGCGTCACTTCGTCAAGCGATTGAGGAAGGCATTCGCGGATGTCATGCGACTTTTACCTTTCCACGATGGATTCTGACGAAGTCAGTCCTTTGGAGGATCGGAGTGTGTCCATCACGGCGGACACGAACTACGGCCTCCAAATCGGCGTAAACTATGGACGGTTGGAATTGGTAGACAGAAGAGGTAAGTTGCTGCGAGCCCGTCGCTGCGAGCCCCGTCGCTACTCGCAATACCGCTGCGTAGAACCCGAGTAGATCAATCCTTCACGCGCTAACAAATGGCCAGTCCAACACTTCCATGCCCCTGCCGTGTTCACGCCGGAAGATTATTTTCGGGGACTCGGGGTTGACCCCGAGGATTTGAAGACAAAGGCAGAGATTCGAACCGGTAACGCAAGGATCAAGGCGTGCTGGGACTGGATTCTCGCTGATCCCAGCTTCAAGAAATGGCGTGACACCGGAGAAACGCGCATTCTCTGGGTCGTTGGCGGCCCTGGAAAGGGAAAGACGTCCATGGCGCTCGGCCTCGTTGACGAGCTCAGTGGCTCTTCAGGCTCCGGATCGAACCAAGCATTTGTGGTTCATTTCTTTTGTCAGAACATGGACAGCAGCGCAAACACGGCCGTATCAATACTAAGGGGCCTCATTTACGGCCTCGGCCAAAAACAGCGCGAATTGATGCGTCTTCTAAAAGACAAGTTTAATTCGCCTGACGACATCAAGACAGCCAAACTGAACACTCTGTGGACTATTTTCTCTAAGATGATTGCCGGTACAAAGGATCTCGGAACCATATACCTCGTAGTGGACGCACTGGACGAGTGTCTTCAGGAGGAGGAAGTTGTGCCCCTTCTCGACTTGGCCGTAAGAGTTTCCTTTGGCCCTGGGGTCAAGTGGCTCTTCACTAGCCGACAATCATCCCGCTTTCGACGCTCCATTGGAACGGGAGCGGCAGGTTGCCACGTTGATCTCGACACAGCCGAAGAGGTCGAGAAGAGCGTGGATAAGTTCGTCGAGATAGCGGTTCAGAGCAACCAGGAACTTACACCGGCGCAGAAACAAAAGATCCTTGAGATCCTACGGCCCAATGCAGAGAAGAGCTTCTTATACGTCAGCCTCATCTGGAAGGATCTCCGGACTACCTCGGCTCTGGATATGTCAAGGAGGCTGTCAGAGCTCAAACACCATTCCCACGGCAGCAGCGTCTATCGCGTGTACAGGATGATGTTGGAGCAGATCAAGCAGAGGGACAGGGAAAGTGGCAGCTCGACGCTTCAAAATGTGCTCGAGGCGGTCCTCCTCGCTAGCCGGCCCCTCTCGCTGCTCGAGCTCGCCCACGCTGCTGGTCTCCCTCCCGGGTATTGCGACACGCGGCCGGATTCTGGCGGTACCCGCAAGATTGCCGACCTTGTTCAGCGGTGTGGGCATATCTTAAACGTTACCGAAGACAGGGTCTCACTTGTGCATAAGTCTGCCAAAGACTATCTCATGGGAAGTGGTGACGAGGATGGCGAAGCACCCTTTCTCCCCTCACCGGTGCTGGATCAACATGCCAGCATTGCGAGTCGATGCCTCATGGCGATGCTGTTAACCCTTCGAACTCCTGATTTTTCAACTATGGAGTCTCTTCGAGACCAAGTGCCATCGAAGCAATACCTTCAGAACCTAAGGGATGGCGCATACATCTACTGCAATTGGGTTTACCATATCCTCGAATCAAAGGGCCAATTCACAGAGACGTCCCTGGTCATATACTTCTTCGAAGAGAAGCTCCTTGGCTGGGTGGAGGCAATGGGATACCTGGGCGAAATTAGGCACTGCGTTGCCATGGTCCAGGAGTTGAGCATCGCCGCACACAGCATTCAGCGAGTGGAACAGCAGTTTCCGGGTTTAAAGGACTATACAGACGACGCATTTCAATTCCTTATCCGATATCAGCATCTCATCCACGCAAATCCGACGCATGTGTATCTCCTCGCCATGTACTTCACCCCGGGTTGTTCCTTGACGCGCGAGAACTGTCGCCAGCGAATACCCTGTGCCCTGAAGTTCTATGACAACCCTCCAGAACGATGGAGTCCATATCGGTACATCATTGACGTGTCAGGCTATCAATGGGGCGAAAAGGACCACCGGAAAGCGACAAAGGCCAGATACAGCTCAGCGGGATATGACTTGGCTGAGGGCCATTATTCTTACACCTCCAGAGACTTTCGTCTCGCATTCTCTACCGACAGCAAGACCATCTCCATCGGTAGTAGCACGCTAGGGCGGAATATACTCCGCTGGAACGTCTCAGATGGCAATTTTGCCGGCTCTTTTGACGCGCACGAGGACGGGATTGCCAGCTCAAACGACGCCTGTCTAGTCCTTTCTTGGTCCCGAGCTGGACTCGGTGTCTGGGACGTTGAACATAACTGCCTGCGTTCTCGGCTAAAATATCGTCACTCCGCCTGGCGCATCGTGGTTGCCAAGTTCTCCTTGGATCGCTCCAGAATTGCCGTAGTATTCAAGAAATCAGTCCCCTTCCGACCTAGCCGATATCATCTCCAGGTGTGGGACACGGCAACTGGATCATCTCTGCAGGAGACACAGCTGGCCGACGGCATCCGAGTCAGGGACCTCGCTTTCGCATACAAGGACAGTTTATTGGCATTCATTTCGGACAAGGTTTTGACGCTCTTGAGCATGAGAACAGGCAAGAGGCGCGAGACACGGACCGTGACCGTGACCGTCCAATGGCCGGAGCCAAACGCGATAGCATTCTCCGAAGATGGCAGCATCATTGCGGTTGCTACCCGCCGTTCCGTGGCGTTCTATGAGGTGGACCCATTCGAGATCATTGCAGAGTGGACGGTGAATGAGGACGATCCCTCCTTGATTCAGAGCTTCGATGACATCCCAACGTACGGGCCCACTTCTATTCTGGGGATGGAGATCGCTGTCTCTGCGGACAGAAAGACGGCCGCCGTCGGGCATCGCACCTTCATTTCGCTGTTTGATTTGACAGCCTCTCCTCTCTATGATGTCGGCTACTCCACTACGAGAACATACCGCAGGGTCATAGAAAACGAGGACTTCTTCTACTCGAAACTTCCCATCATAGATGCACTTGCATTCTCGCCCTGCGGAACCTACCTCGCCTGCGCACGCAACGACAACCTTGTGAGCATCTGGGACGTACATGCCTCCCTTCAGGCGCCAGCTGGAACGGATTATGATGCTGTGGAAATTGAGCCTAGCGGGTCACGGACTGCAAACCCTTATGCTCTATTTCCAATCTCCTCTCCAGCTGAGAAGATTATGCCACAACCTTACGGACTTCTGCCAATTTCCTCTCCAGACGGGGAGTTGTGCGGAACGTGGAGCGTGACCAATAGAGTTTTCCTTTGGGAGGTAGCAACGGCGTCGTTGAGAGTTAAGTTCGATGGCAGGCCCAACCTCGGCTTTCAGGATCTGGGAACCAGCGTCCCAAGCAACCTAGCATGGGTATTTTCGCCGGATTCCTCTCGCGCCATCACTGTCGTCTCGCGTACCCTCTACTTGGTCAACACTCGATATTGGACTCATGTTGAAATAGCTCTTCCTGGGCAGCTCACCGCCATGGCATTCAACGCCCAAAGTACACTGTTCGCTCTGTCGACACGTTCTAAGGAAGGGCTGGGCATATATCTTTTCGATGCCGTTTTTGGAAGTCTCGTGCTTTATTACCTCCCTGCTTGCGATATTATCCGCGCTATTGCGTTCTCAAGCTCGGGAACACTCGTCGCAGCAGGCGAACGATTGAAGAATTTCGAGTTCTACTTCTGGAGGGAATCCGATTATAAACACGAAGACGTCCTACAGCATCCACGGCGCTTCAGCATCCCGCGGCCCGATCCCTTGGAAGACGGGGCGTTTTTGGCGTTCATCGACTTGGAGTTAGCCCACATCGCTGCAATGGCCTTCTCAAACGACGATGAGCTTGTCGTGGTTGTCATCAACACGAATGCAAGCATAGATGGCCGGGCAGTTTTCGTCCGGACGATTACCTTGATCGATCCTCCTCGAATCGGTCGCTTGGAGTGCGTGATGGATTATACAGATAAAAGGTTCAACCATGTTACTGTCATGGCGCACGACAATGGCAAGTATGGTGCATGCATTACCAAGGTGAAATGGTGGCTCATTTCGAGCTATCCGCCTGTCACATGCTTCAGGCTTGGGACTGGGCACGAAGTCCTAACGGCTGGCGGTATACAGTTTGTATCACCCGAAAGCCAGAATCACAAGACTAGTCAAGGTCTCGCATATGAAGATGTCGACGGGGCTACTTGGGTTTATTGGGAAGGTCATAGAGTTCTGCTCCTTCCACCCGAGATTCTGTGGATTCGAACAGACCTGCATCTGAAGCATGATGTTCTTGGCAACGAGCCTGCCCGCCTCTCTTTTCTGTCCATTGAAACGCCGGGGAATGCGGAGCCGGCACAGGAAGAGACGCATCATTGAGCCATAGGCAGCTGTGAGCGGATCCGAGGAACGAGAGAAGATATGTACGTCTGAGAAACACGGATGGGAAGAAGCTGATCCGAGGACATGACCGCAGTTGCAGCCATTCTCCATAACGTCTCAGAACCCACATGAAAAACACCAATATCTCCACAATTGCATTCAATAAATGTCGTCTGGTAAGCGAGTCAATGGTTTTGATTATGCCATAGCCCAACTTGACGCCCTTTAGGTGGTAAGTACATAGGTATTTGTGCACTCCAAGACATATTAAGTGGACTTTTTGAGGTCGTTGGAGGTGGATCTAATTGAGCACAGACCAGCCTGCAGGTTGCAAAGGCGGTCAAGTTTTTCCCCTCGATAAGCAAAAAGTTCTGCCGCCCCAGAGCTCGCTCGCCTTGAAGAATTTCCAGGCGAGCAGCTCGTGAAAGCGACAAACCCACCAAACCAGTCAGTTCCGTCACAATGCCTCACAAACCGCCAACAGCAGAGGAGCTCGAGCGGCGAAAGGTATTTTTGCACCCTTAGGGTTCTTGTTGTCAAAAGCCACCAAACTCTAACCATTATGGAACCAGATCGTCGGCATCAACGAAGAAACCATCACCGACGTATCATCGACTGACTACCCTGGGCACTACCCTGGCGAAGACCACAGCTGGGATATTGAGGCCTTCCGGCGAGGATTCCGCATCGAATTCCACAAGAATGACCCATTCGAAGCCTCCTTCTCGCTCATTGGCATCGATGCCTCTATTGCCAACGCCTTCCGGCGCATCATGATTGCCGACATCCCTACCCTCGCCATTGAGACCGTCTTCATCAACAACAACACGTCGGTCATCCAAGACGAGGTCCTCTCCCACCGCCTCGGACTAATCCCGTTCAAGGGCGGCCACAAGGGGCTGCACAAGTTCCTCAAATGGTGGCGTAGACCGAGTGACGAGTCCCAGGTCAACAACAGCTACTACGACTACAACACGGTTTCGCTGCGCCTCGAGGTGAAGTGCGAGCACAACGAGAAGGCCGCGCCGGGTGAGACGGACCCGACCAAGCTGTACAAGCACGCGCACGTGTACGCACGCGACATTGAGTTCTGCCCAGTCGGCCGCCAGAGCAAGTACTTCTCGGGTGACGACGCCATTGCGCCTGTCAACCCGGACATACTGATCGCGAAGCTGCGCCCGGGCCAGGAAATCAGCCTCTCGATGCACATGCACAAGGGCGTCGGTTCCGACCACGCAAAGTTTTCGCCCGTCGCCACCGCCTCATACCGCCTAATGCCCGTCATCAAAATTGAGCGGCCCATCCTGGGCGCCGACGCCGAGAAGTTTGCCCGCTGCTTCCCCCGCGGCGTCATTGCGCTTGAGAAGGTAACCAAGAAGGAGGCGGCGCAGAAGGGGAGCGGCTACGAAGGGCACGAAGGGGAATTCAAGGCGGTGGTGGCGGACCCCATGAGGGACACGGTCAGCAGGGAGTGCCTGCGCCATGAAGAGTTCAGGGGTAAGGTTAAGCTTGGCCGGAGGAGGGACCACTTCATCTACCTGGTCGAGAGCACCGGGCAGTGGGAGAGCGACGCAATTTTCCTGGAGGCCGTGGCTCATCTGAAAAAGCGGGCCCAGGACCTGGAGAAGCAGGTCATCAACATGGTCAGATAGAGAGAGAATGGATGTTGGCGGAATGGGCATTTGTGGGTATATACCCCCCTTTTCTCTGTGCATCTCCAAACATATGGGTACGGCGTCAGGGTGGTTCTGAAAATTTGGGGAATGGAGGAGCTTTTGGCCGCCGGTAGTTCTTTGTCTTTTGCGTAGACAGGTCATGATGGAAGATAAAGATTTCATTGATCTCGATACCAGTACCGTCTGCCCAAACGCCCCTGGGTATGCTGTGTACAGATCTTCGCCATGCACATTAATGACTGTCTCCTGACGACTTCCACGTTCTCGGTGCAGTTGGAGCCTGCCCACGCTTCTTACTAGTCAGCCATCGTATCTCTTTTTTCGCCTGACGCCTTGCAAATATGCCCAATTCAAAAAGAAGAACAAAACCACGCTATGCCCCTGATCATTCCCATCATTCGTCTACTTGAACTTGAGCTTGAATTTGAAGACCACCGTCGCGTACGCCGCATCCGTCACGCCAATCTCCTGCCCCTGCTCTAACCCTAGTTCAACCAGCGTCTTGTCCAGGTTGGGGCGCGTCTGCGCTTCAAGACTCGGAGGCGACTGCATGTAGAGCGTCTTGCCCTCGGCGCGCACGCTCGGCTTCTTGAGCTGGGCCTCGGGCCGGGCGGCGAACGAGTCAATGAGCTCACGCAAGGTCCAGGCGGGATCGACCGCCAGGTCACGCGCGAGCTGCCCGCACACGGGGCAGTCATCTTTCCGCTCGTGGCGGAACGTGTACGTATAGACGCTGTCGTTGCCCGAGTACATCATGTAGTTCTCGTTGTCACCCAGGAAGGGGGCACAGTTGGAGGCGATCTTGAGCGCCTCATTGCAGCATGCCGCCGCGATGACGCTGTTGGTCGCCGCAATAGCCGGGATGATGTTCTTGACGACGCCCTGGGTGAGCGAGTAGGTGACGCCTGAGATGTTGAACTCTTGGGCGCGCTGCAGCGCCTTCTGGTACAACCACGTGATATGTTCCGGATCGTCCTTGTCCAGCTGCGGGAAGGGCTTTTCCTGGTCCCAGGCGATGACGTGCGCCCATTCGATGCAGTGCTCCGGCTGCCGCGGGATGCTGGCGAGCGTGCAAAGCGGCACGGCGGCCCGCGGCGCGTGCATGTCGAGCTGGCACTCAATACACGACGTGACGGTCGGGATGATGACGCGCGCCTGGCCCTTGAACCCTTCGGTGCCCCCATCGATGAGCGGCTTGATGCTGTCCTCAACCTCCTCATCCACCATGTTGACGAGCGTCGCGTTGATCCACCGGCGCGCCTCGATGCTGTCGAGCCCGCAGACGACGAGCTGGAACTGCATGTAAAAATCCTCATCGTAGTCCTGAATTTTGCAGTTGTGGGGTGTGATCTTGACTCCCTTGACGCGCTTCTCGACGAACCGAGCGGCCACCTCGGCCTTGGACTTGCCGACGTCTGCCTGGCGGAAGAGGAACTGGCGATTCAAATTCGAGATATCGATCGTGTCCATGTCGATTACATGAATGTCCTTGAACCCGGATAATGCAAGATTCTTAAGAATCTCGCAACCCAAACCTCCTGCGCCAATAACCAGAATCTTGATCTGCTCCATGAACGATGCTACTCCGTCGCCGCTAAACATGGCCGGGTTCGTGAATGGTCCCGGCCGAGTACGGATCCTGTCGAGGTAGGTCCATCTTGCCGGCTCGGAGGCTGGGTGTACGTCCGTGGATGCCATGGCTGTATTCCTGGTTTGGTTTGCGAGGAGGGTAGCTGGACTGCTTATTTCGTCTGGGGAGTTGGGGTGTTGGTGGCCGCTGCGCCAGGCACCCAGAGCTGGGGCTTATCGCGGGATCCCCCGCTCTTATCTTAGCGCACTGCGGGCCCTGTCCGAGGTCTTAACAGCTGCCTTTACGAAATAGATATGTACCTCTACTCGACGAACAACTAAAACATATAATTAGTCACCAACAGCAGAAACTCTTTCCAGAGTAAACCTACTTTTAGCTTTATATATTTAGGCTCGTTAGCAAGATTCTTGGCTTGCACCTCCGCCATTCAAAACCAGCGTTTTCTATATTCGAAGCAGCGGCGTTGGCTCTCCAACCAGTTGTCTCTCAATACTAAATGGTTTTTGGTGACTGACCAGAGCCTCAGCGACACCAGACTTCACCATCAAGCGACATAGCTCTGAACCAAGCAGGCAGGCAAGGATAGCGGCTCTGGACACTCCTGGACCAACCGCAGCTTTACCAGAACTTCCAAATGATGGAGCGCCTGCTGAGGCAGGCAAGCATCGTCCGCCCGACCAAAAGGGAAACAGATATTCATCTCCTGCAACAGTCGGGTTCTGAAGTCGAAAAGCGGACGTCCAACTCACTACAGCACAAAACTCCCACGACGCCAGGAGAGGCACTCGACATACTCAGACAAGAGCCTGACTACGAGTCGCTAATTTCAGTCTTGAATTTCCTTTCCCGCTACGAAACCGATGGTCTGCCGTTCATCAAGTTGCCAGGTCCCTTGAGTGCCCAGTTGGTCCAGGTCCTGGTTGCCGAGATTGTGCCAAATTACTGGGCACTACTTGTTGAGGGTGCTGATGAAGGCGAAAATTCTGGTCTGAAGTTACTCTTGTACTGCCTCTCGAGCAGCACAGGAATGAACGCCGTCATTGCCACGCTCAGCTCTCTGATGCAGGACGTCAAGGTAGAGGCAGCTACAGGGACTAAACGGCCTGACCTGTCTCTCAATCTTGGTATTCTTCTGGATCTGTTGTGCCGTGTTCTTCAGGGCGACGGCTGGCTTCTGGAAGCATACCGAATGGCCACCTCGGGTGACGGATCTCTAGCAAGAGTCAAGCCAAAAGTGCAGGCAATTGTTGGACAATTCGGTAGTGGCCGTGTTGTTTCAATTGCCGCCGAGGCTGAGGACTTGCTCAAAAAAAGCCCCTCTAGCAAAAGCGTAGACAGTATCTGGCTTGCCAGTTTATTACAGTACTCTCAATGGCTGGGCCGCAACATTGTGAAGGTGGCGTTGTCGGACTCCGCCCCGGATGCAGCCAAGTTCGCCTCTGACCTCCTCTCCAAAGCTCTTCATCTCGGGCACTTCGGTAAGATACCACACACATTGTTTGGCGGCCAAGGCTAATTTGCAAAGAAGAGGTGCTCGTTAAGCAACTTGTTTCCGATTTGGTTCTGAGGCCAGCGACAAACCCTGAGAAGTTCGGCCTTTTGCTGAGGAACTTGCCCCAAACAGAGCAGCGGAAAGTCCTATACACCGTGTTGAAGCTGCTCTCTGCCGATTACCTAGATCGCCTTGGTCGCTGCGTATCCGAAGAGAGTGGTTTACGTATCTCCTCTGCGGCTGGTGTTTTGCAAAAGATACTCGACTCCAACCAGAACGGGAGGAGAGATTTGGTGGAGTGGCTAACTGCTGCTTCCGGCGCTGGGCTCGGGGAAAGCATCGGTATCCGGCGGGCAGTGATGGCAATCGTTTCGCAGGAGAGGGACGACCTTGTAACTGTGCTTGAAAAGAGTCTCAGCCAGTTCGGCGATCAACTCTACATCAAGCATTCGCCCATGCTCCAGCAAGAAGGTTCGTTTTAGCTCGCCGTTTCAGGGACAACTACTGACCGAGCAGACAGCCCATGTTCAGGTTCTGCTTTTGGCCGCAGGCTACACTCATAGGAAAGCGCCTATCAAGCTAGCGATGCTTCTACGAACAAGTACCTGGCTCAATGCCATCTCCAACCGTCTAGCAGCACCTCATCAAAGAGCCCGCTTTCTTGGTATGGTGGTCGGTGAAGCGCTCTCTGCCATTGTCGACAAGGGAGACAAGCGGCTTAACTTTAAGATGGAAGAAACGGACGAGGAGGAAGGCAGGTGGTACAAAGGGCTCACCAATATTATGGACGAGATACAACCCTTTGCGCCCTTGCTCGACCTCAATACCAATACCCCCCGGGGAACACAAAAAGCCCGTCAGAAGCCTGTAACCAGACCCGCGCCCCAATCACCACAGACGGGCTTCATCATCGAGGAGCTCAGCGACGATGAGGGCCCAGAAGAAGACGACATTGTCCCTTACGCAAAGCCTGACTCGGATCCAGAAGACTCGGACGATGATGCGACGCTGGTTAGGCGCAATAAGCCGAAGGCTCCGGTGTACATCAGAGACCTGATCAAGTATTTCCGGGATACGGAAAGTTATGACCACCAAAAGCTCGCTCTGACGACAGCGCCAACGCTCATTCGACGAAAAGCAGGCTATGGAACAGAGGTGGCGGAACACGCCGAAGAACTTGCCACTCTACTGGTTGGCCTGAGCGACAAGTTCGAGATGGACAACTTTGACGAGTTGAGAGTACAAGGCATGATCGCCATCGTCGTCGCGAAACCGGAGAACATGGGCCAATGGTTTGCCAAAACTTTCTTTGACGGCGATTACTCAATCTCTCAACGGGCCTCGGTTCTTGTTGTTCTTGGTCTTAGCGCTCGTGAACTAGCCGGTTACGAGACGTCTGAGTACAAGGCGGCGGCAGCCTTCCCCTCCAAGACCCTCCCAGAGGGAGTAGAACAGTTGTATCTCGGCGGCAACGCTTCAAAAACGCAGTCATCACCTCTGAAGCCCCTTCCTCCCAATGCCCTCGACAACATAGCCACATCGCTTACCTCTAGCTTCCTCACTCCAATGGCAGCCAGTGCTGCCGATGCGGCTACCGGCCCTGATGCCCTTAAACTCTCGACTTTCACTTCCCGCCTCAACAACGAAGAGCAGCACGAGAACTCCTCGATTGCCAACCCAAAAATAAAATACAAAACCCACTCCGCGAAAGCAAAACCCCGCATCCGCACCATCCCCAATACCACAGCTCATCTCCTCGCCACCTCCTTCTTCGCGCCGCTGACAGCCCGCTTCCAAGCCGCCCTGCACGCGTCGACGTCATCGTTCTCTTCCTCCTCCTCCCGCAGCAGCAGGACGATCCTCTTTCACCCGTACCTCCTCGCCCTCTACCTCAAGACGCTAGCGCTCGTCCTGCACGCAGCCGGGCCTAGCACGTTGGCCCTCCCGCAGATGACGGCCGAGCTCTGGCGGTTGCTGCTAAGCACGAGCGTCCGGGCGGCGGCAGTCGGTGACCTGGCCGTCACGCAAGCGGTGTTGTTCGCCTTCGTGGCGCTGCTCGACGCCAACGAGGACCGGATGCGCGATGTGTGCGCGGAGCTAGGGCGCGAGGTAGTTGAAGCCCAGGAGTGGGTCGCCGGCGTGTTTGGCGGGCTAAGGGGCGGCGACGAGACCGGCGAGGAGGACAGGGTCAAGGTACTCGCGGCCGGGGTTTTGGTTCGGTTGAGGGAGGGCGTAGAGAAGTATCGGCTGCTGCTGATGGGGGATCTGATTGGGTTTGGTTAGGGACGGCGCATGCGCATGCTTTCATTGTGAGATTAGTGCAAGAGATAGAATATCAACTGTTCTATTTACAAATGCTTAACTATGCTCATTTACGTGTTCCCATCTAATTGCTGTTATAAAGATGGTTCCTTTTCTATAGATTTGCGTTGTTTCAATGTGGTTACGATAAGGGGTGTCAGATGACATGCGGGTCTCTGACGCCATCGCGGCTTGGCGCTGCCGGCCCCTGCTGGCGGCAAAAGGTTCAAAGTTTCGAGAAACCATTGACAAATCAACATTAACGGAGCCGTGTCAACCTCAACACCAGCTATCGCAGCACTGAAGGCCGTTTGGAAGTACAGCACAGTCATTCTCTTCACCATGGCGACCCCTGCTGCTCAGATGCGTGAGTATTCGGACAAAAATCTCAAATTTCTCAGCAAAGCACCTTGCTGACCAAACACAGCGCCCATCGGCTCCAGTGCTGCTCCCGCAGTGTCGGCACAGGCCGCCGATGCCTCAAAGCCCAAGGTGCGATAACATGCAGTTTCTTTGGCATAGCAACAGCTAATAGGTCGATTGAGCAGCCCTGCTGTGTCTGCAAAGAGGAAAAGTCCAAGCGCGACGAGTGCATGCTCTTCTCCAACGCCGCAGACCCCCAGAAGGACTGCCAGTCAACAATAGACCGGTACCGGGCCTGCATGGCCGGTTTTGGTTTCAAAGTGTAGGGTCCCAGGAAATATCAAGGCGAGATTGCGACGATAATATGTATACTACTCGGCGTTTCATGTACCAAACGAAGGCCTAGATTTGGTTTCTGAAGCAACTCCATGTCTCCTCTCTCACACAGGCGCTTCCGGGGTAGCTTTAACAGAATAGGCCCTCATACTCCCACGCCACGCCTCCCAAAAATACCAGTGAATTCCCGACGCCAAAGCAACATGGGTATCATCAGCAACTGAGCAAGCAACCCGAACTCCAGCAAACCCAATCCGAGCACAAAATGACCGCTCCCCTTCGAGTTCCTCAGCCCAGCCAGCCTACTCCACATTCCGACCGACCTGAGCACCAGCATCAAGTGTCATACCCACCGCCAGTCCGATGTGATCACGTTGCTCATAGTCTTGATCACGATGATCAAGAACCACACTGTCCTTCAACAGCGCCGCAACGTCTGCCTTGCGCCCCTCGTACAGCGCCTGCAATTGGATCGCTAGGTTCAGCATTCTCCGCTGGTGTTCGGCCAGCATCCGGGAAATTTGACCCGCCTTCTCGTCGCGCCGGTCTATGGCCTGCTTGAGGCGTCTGAGATGGGCGACATGGATTGCGATGCTGTTTTGGAGACGAGTTTCGCTCGTCAGCAACGTCGGATGGAGTGTTCATCAGGTGGGGAGAGGTGGGAACGTAGACGTGGTGGTGGAAGCGAGGAGATGGAGAAAGGAAAAGAATGGCTTACCGCAGGTCGTGATACTTGGAAACAGATTTTTGGATGCGGGACTCGATCTGCTTGAGGGAGGAGTCGTACGCAGTGGCCAGGGCAATGCGATTCTTGTCTCGCGTTTCTTTTGCCTGACAGAAGTTAACTCTAACCCCAGATGTAAAGCGATCAATTATGTAAAGGCGGACATATACGTACTTTGCGCAGACGGGTTCGCGCCACGCTGGCTTCCCTCAGCCGACCATTATAGGCTTGGTATTCGGCGTCCGAGTCGGGGTCAGCGGGGCCTTTCTCACTTCCGGTCACCCTTCGCTCTCTCGCTGTGTTTGCTGAAGGTGCCATGTCGGTGAGCGTGTATAGTGTGGTGCGCTCACACAAGAAAGGGTGTTGCAGGTCACTTTCATTCAAGGTCCAGATGCGGCAGTACAGTTGCACTGACAGTCGACATTTCGAATGCAAGTGTTAATCGACCCTTGTTCCTCGTCGGCTTGGGTGGGTTGTTCAGGGCGGTGTGGTCCGGCAAAACCTTTTTGCACCGCTTCCCCGCCAAAAATTCCCAGAGGGATCGCCCAGCAAAGCAGGAACGATCCGGATCCCGAGCCAGCCAACTCTCCCATTTCCTCTTCTGCTCCCTGGATCAAAGCTCAGCAGCGCTGGGCATTTCTGAGTCAAGATGGGTCTTGCCGCTGCCAAGAAGTGAGGATACAACTGGAGATCTCAATTCGGCTTGCTAACAAACGGAGCAGCAAGCGGAAACTCGGCAGCGACCCGAACAACACCAAATGGTCGCGCAACACCGACTCATTTGGCCAAAAGATTCTCAGGGCCCAGGGATGGCAACCGGGAGAGTACCTCGGTGCTAAAGATGCGCCCCACGCCGAGTGGCACACCGAAGCCAACACGACGCACATCCGGGTCATCTTGAAGGACGACACAATGGGCCTCGGAGCCAAGCGGAATAATGGCGATGAGTGCACCGGCTTGGATGCGTTCCAAAGTTTGCTAGGACGTCTCAATGGCAAGAGCGACGAGACCTTGGAGACCGAACGCAAGGCTCGCGAGGAAGTGAAGCTCAGTCTGTACGTGGCGAGGAAGTTCGGGCCCATGCGGTTCGTTAGGGGCGGATGGTTGGTTGGTGACCAACTCAAGGAGATGCCCGACGCCAATGATGAGAAAGCGCAAAACGGCTTTGCCCCAGAATCACAGAAGGGGTCCGCGGATATGAGCGAGGGATCGGAACCTGCGACGGTGAAACCCAAGAAGCGCAAAGCTGATCAGGAGAGCGACCCGGACGACAACAAGGCGTATAAGAAGGAGAAGAAGTCAAAGAAGAGGAAAACGGACTCTGAAACTGAACTCGATGATGGGGGTGAGAGAAAGAGGAAGAAGGAGAAGCGGAAGAAGCACGGAGAATTTGAAAATGCTGAGACGAAGCCGGTAACACCACCAGAGTCGAGCGATTCCGCGGTCGAGGTGGACAGTACTTCTGAAGCCAAGAAGGAGAAGAAGAAAAAGAAAGAGAAGAGGGACAAGAAGGATAAAAAGAAAGACAAGAGGGACAAAAAGGAGAAGGAAAAGCGTAAAAAAGAGAAAGAAGCCTCGGAGTCTGGAGCTAAGACGAGTGACAACATATCCAAAGCGAAGAAGCGGAAGGAAAAGGACGCCCCAAAGGCCATTTCGGATAGCAGCCTGCCCACGCCAGGCGGTAGCGGCTCCTCAACACCGGTCCCAACAGGCTCCAGCCGATACATGGCGAGGTCAAGGTTTATCGCTCAGAAAAAGATGGCTTTTGCGGACAGCGCGGCACTCAACCAAGTAAGTCGTCGGAATCTACCCTGTCTTGTGACGTTGGCTGACATGGCGAAGATCTTTATGATTAAATCATAGCACTGGAAGCTCGGTCTAAAACTGCGCTGTGCTGCATCTGAATGTTTGGAGCTTTCGCTCTTGCTTGCTCCTGCTGTTGTTCTTGCTTAGCGCTCATGGAAGGAACTTGTCTGAGCAGAGCGCCACCTCGAAGCTTTACTCCCGCCGACGTTTGCCTTTCTGCTATATCATCACACACTTCCTGATACGAAGCATAACCGTGTTTCTTCGGTATACCGGCAAATCGAACATATTACGGCCATCATCAGTATACCTCGTCGACGAGGTTTCCCATTCGCCAAACATTCGCCACCTTTTTATCAACCTACGGGGTCCATTCAGATCCCTTGACTGCCATGCTCTGGTTACGGTTGATGTTTCGTCAACTGGATGCCATCCGGTTCCACCCGCTGTGGCGGCGATGGATCGTTGATAGGTCTTTACCGAGAGTCTGGGTTAGGGTTTGGCGAGATCCTGTGGGCGCATAAGAGCGATACCGTGTTGATATGCCTCCGTCTGCATGTTCTGAAGCGAGGCTTGGTTCAAGTTTGAGGAAGGAAGTTCAGCAGGGCTGCGGTCCGCTGAATAACTACGAAAGGCGACAACTCCAGCTGATATACCGAATTGTTTTGTTGCTCAGTTCTGCGTCCTTGTCGATTGTCACATACATTGTTCGGCAATTCGACAGGCTATCGAATTCGGTCGAGGATATGCCGTCGAAGATGTATGGTTCAAACGAATTGAAGAGCCCGAGCGGCGGAACGATTGGAAACGGCCGAAGTCATGATCGCTCAAATGTTGATCTTTTGTGGTGGTTGTGATCCCTTGGCTTGCAAGACAGGTAATCGGTTATTAGAAAGCATGGGTTTGTGCGATGTGGTGGGTTTGACACTCAGCGTGAGTAGCGTTGTCCTCCGTATGGAATAGAACTTGTGGTAAAGCACTCTAAGGGACTCATATTATCACCCTCTTTCCTTTTATCAATTCTTGACTTGATCGTCTTTATATGATGTCCAGTCGATGCAGTTGGCAACCCACTACTATCAATTTTGGAGACAAGTTGCTTCACTGAAATATCCGCTCGTGGCTACAGACACGACCGATCTTTCATCCCAACTCTCTTTGTTCCGCGTCCTAGGAATGTCATAATGAATTTACCAGAACGCTATCCGGTTAAGTGTCACGAGTCCATTTCATATATCGTAGTCACCAGAGCACCCCCACGAAAAATCAGAGATCAGTGATCAAAACACCACTGCACAATCACAACGATACCAACAAAGCACATAAGGGAGTTAACCCCGCAATACCCGCCTCTGAATGGGTCATTTTCCCTTTTTGCGAAGATTTGAATCAGCAAGCGACATATCCATCTCACAAACAACAGATCGCCAGTCGGCTGCACTCGAGCTTTCCCTAAACATCATCACAATACGGCATTTTGCAGAGTCAATATGCGGGACAGCAGGTTAGCGCACCATGAAGTCTTCTAATCCTCTCCCGAACCAATCCGCGACATCCTACGCTGATGTCCTCCGCGGCAACAAGGTGTTCGCTCCCAGGTCAAGGCCTGCTGCGGATACGGAGGCCGAGAAAGTCCCTATTTCGAAGGTCGTTGCTGCGCCCAAGACAGCGCAGAAAACAGTCCAGGAAAAGGTACAGAAGAAGAAGGGAGTCAAGTCGGCGCAGAAGGGTTCAAAGTCAGGTTCTAAGCGCAGTCGAGAGGGGGCATCCCAGGCCATGCAGCAAGCAAACTCCTCGCGCATCAAACTTCCACAGGCAGGGAACTGCAGCGCTACGGAACGGCTTACAAACTCACACTTCTCGTATGCTGAGGCCGTCAAGGGCGAGAAATCAGCCATGGCCCTCCAGTTCAGGGATGGTGAGGTCGCAAACAAGACAGTGATTGTACAGTTCACACTTTCCTACCTCTCAGCGGTTGAGTCGCCGCCGAATATGCCACTTTATTTCGAGTTCGAGCCGCCTGAAGATAGCATCTCAAGCTATAAAAAGCGGACAGATGGCGTTGCCACATGTCAAAATAACTCGAAAAGTTTGAAAGATCGGGCGGACGAGCCTGCCTTAAGGTTCGCCGGTCACATCACGACAAACCAGCCGCGTCAGCCTGTGTCTTGCTCTGCAGATTCAGGGCTCACGTACACCACATATGCATCCCCATATGGTGATTTCGTCACCGAAAGTCCTACTCGTAAGAGTCCGGCCGACAAAAGCGGCGTGCGCGCAATACATCTCACTCACCGCGATCAATCGCGTGACGGCAAGAGACGGGTATATAAGGAGCCCTCCTGTCGCCTCTCAATGGGCACATTATTTTTGTCGCTTCATCTCTCATCTTCGCAGTCTTACAGAACTCCCCCTGCGCCTTTCCCAGCGACGACCTTCAGGAATCTGCCAAACGACCCCTTAGTCGAAACCACCATGCAATACGCAACCATGAACGAGTACGGGAGACGCAGCTTTGCCGGAGAACGGGATGTGCGACAGGCTAGGTTGATTCACTGCCATGCCCTGCGCTTGATAGAGTTGAGTGGCGTCCACTCGCGCAACATGACAGGGAACTGTAACTAATAGTTCGACAGCCTCTGGGAATGCCAGTACGAGTGGGATGTCTTGGTAACATGCGACAAGCATTCGTGGAGGGTCCATCATGACATTCTCTGTCATGAGTCAGAATGGTTCAAAGACAGACTGCCGCCCAAGGATCCTGTAAGTCAACAAACCGGACCCCTTTCCCGGCTACCAAGCCTCTATCACCCTTCTTCTTTCAACCAGCATCCGTTAACGAAGCCAACAGAATGGAGGCTACATCAGATTCAACTGCAACGGCCACGACCCAAAGCAACTTGCCAATGTTCTTCGTTGGATGTACCTACACACTGACGAGTACAAGTCCGACCTCGAGCTGCGCTCGGCCTTCGACGGGCGTCCCATCTTGCGGGCCGTCTTCACCTATATCGCTTCAGCTTCGGTGTCCCACAGTCGCGCGCGCGACGCCGCTGTCGCTGCCATCGCCGACGCCACCTGGCGCCTGCGCCTCTTCTTCGCCGAACAGACCCCGCGTCAGATCGCCCGCCTGCTCGACCTCTCCCAGCTGCACCTGCCTCTTGCCGCTGCGCTCCGCATGGCGTTCGAACAGGACGGGCTGCGGCTACCCAGGGTGCCCGCTTCGACTGCGGCCGCCACGGCGAATGGGTTCCTGGGCAGGGAACACATCCTCAATGATTCTGATGACCGTAATTCTAATGAGGATAAGGAGGGAGAAGATTATGAGAGTGGTTATGATTATGATGGTTTTGAAGAAGATGATGATGATGATGGTGATGTGAATGAAGATGAAGCCGATGAAGGAAAAAGTGATAATGATGATAATGGAGACCGGGTCGGGTCGGTGGACGACAAAGCCGATATGATGACGCTTCGGGGGATGCTGGCGCATCTCTGCCACGAAATCCTGCCGTTCCTCGCTCATAATGAGGGGTTCGTCGAGGCGTTCAAGGCCCATTGGGTACCGGAGTTATGGAGGTCCGTAATTAGCGATGGTATCTACTTTGACGAGCAGGGCGTGCTGGCCCAGTATGGAGAGATGATGAAAGGAGCCATCAACGATAGCAAGCGGGCAGCGGCCGCTGGAGCTGGGTTTGTTAGTGTTTACTACGGCGGCAACAACTATCCGGCCTCCGGTTCTAAGAAGCGGAAGCGGAGGGCAAATCAGGAGCCGCAGGAGGAGAAGTTTGAGATATGGAGAGATGCCCAACCCGGCGAATTCGCAACATCTCCGTGCTGGACGCGCCCGGAACGGAGTTACGAGGCGGACGACCACATGATCAACGGAGAGCAGCTAGCTCCAGAGCAGCAGCGCGAGGTTGTTAAGGAGAACTCGCTTACTCCTAGGGAGCGCGGACGCGGAGCCCAAGCGCGCGGAGGAGTCGGGAGGGGTATGCTACAGCACCGACACAACTTCACTAATTCCGAATTCCCTGCTGATGACGACAGCTCGAACAATCATGCGGCCCAAAGACGGCGAGGTAACAACTGGGTCGCCCCGGACATGCATGGGGACACGACAGTTCACAACGGGGCTGGTAGGGCCAGGCCCAACATGACTTCCCTTCGCTAGGCTGCCTTTCCACCTCGCGGCCCTTTCTCATCATATCATACTTCCACGGCATCAAATCTCTGTCTGGATACTTCTGGTATTTGGGATTCAGCGTTTGTGGTTTCCATCTCTAGCAGACACATTAAGTATGAGGCTGCTTATTGTTGTCAACGGGTGTTATGAACTGGAATTTCTCTCTAGTTGGCAATGTCCACGAACGTTTCCTGATTTGGTCATCTTGAGAAGAGCAGTTACGTTCTATTAGGGGGTCCTGATGGTAGTGCTGAGATGATGCTGAGCAAGTGCGTACAGATGTGGATATAAAGTAAACTCCCCTCCAACCCAAAAGATCTCTCTCAGTATCACGTACGTGTCGATGCATTCAACCTGAGAATTTGTCAACAATGCTTGGATCAGATTGAACAGGCTAACAGTGCTTTGAAGTATAAGTCCCATATCGTCCTGTATGAGGTGGGAGCTGAAATGCAACCATTTAAGATATTACTGGTATGAAACCACAAAGAAGCCCACCATTTCTCCAGCTACGCTTCTACTTGTACCAAGGGTTCATGGTACATACACGCCCTTGCAAGGTTTGGGCCATGCAAGGTAGAAAGATGATTGACGCAGGGGGGGGGCGGGATTCGTTTCTGAAGAAGGGTCTGGATCGGGGGTTCGTTGCAGAAGTGGTATAAAGGGGCGGAGCTTTGAAAGCCATGACGATAGCCTCGAAGAGACAAGGGAATGAGACAAACTTGTCCCTCGTGACAACTACCCAAGCTCAGAAGCTCGATCGATGTCGAGATGGCCCACGTCGCCCCGGTAACCCTTGGTCACATAAGACATGAGAAAAACTCCTGTCGTAGGGCTGAGAGGGCAGACGGCAGCATGCTGAGGAGGAATAAGGGCCGGTGCATCTTGCTGCGGCTTGTATTGGCAAGATCTCATAGTAAACTCGGGTGTATTTGAGAGTTGTGAAACATTGGCGCCCTCCTTGTCACCTTTTGCTCCTGGTCTCTCGTCTAAATGGCCGGTTCCTTCGTTTCCTGTCTCGCCGCACGTCGATAACAAGAGCTGCAGAAGCGAATAACTAGAAGCCAGGAGCCAAGTGACCATCCAATCCCGATTCGATGCCACGTCTTGGATCCTTCACGCGGAGGATGGTACGGGAGGGGCTAATGCAGCTAATGATACAACGTCCCCGCTCGCCAATCTCTCGGGCTTCTCTTGCGTCCCGTTGGATCCATGCGTGCCACGTCTCGTCAAGGACTCACCAGATCCGCTCCGGGATGGAACCGGGGGCCATTGGCCAGTCTTTGCATCTTTAGTGCTGCGCCCACTCTGGTTCTGAAGCTCTGGAATTGGCCAGAACTGTAGCGACGCTACGCTAACCCAACAGCAGACTTGGCAGGCTACTGCATGTTCCCCAACCTTTCGCAAAGTAGTGTACATGCAATAGGGATGGGAAACGGCAGCTTGGCCCATGTGTTAATTACTAGACTAAACATGGACGCCTCAATCCAGATCGGGGTTGTACTTGCAGTAGGACCGCATCGTGTTGACTGGAAAGCGAGCACCCCAGAGACACAAGGAAGAGATTCCTAGAGGACCATGAGTGTGGGTAGACTGGGTATCTGTGACAGATGTGGACGCATCTCCATTCGTCAGTCAATGACAGTACTGCGGTTTACACTGCAGACAGAGTGCAGACAGTGTGCCAGTGCTGTCCATCAAAAGGAGACTTGAGGTTGAGGAACGAGGGTCCTGCAGCTTTCCGTGGTTGTGATCTGCCTGGACTTCCCTTCGTCAGAGATCGCTGCAGACCCGTTGGAAGGAGGGGCAGATCTCGACAAACCGCCGCTTGCTTGTGGCAAACAGTGATGCGCTTTGGGCAACGTAAGCGTGATAAGGGTAAGTAGAGCAATGTACGTATTCCGTCCACGATCCAGAATGCCGAGGCGAGTTGGTTGTCGTTTGGCGGTAAATTCCATCCACAGATGCTTGATATAGTTAAGCTCGGATTGATCATCTGTGCCCATCCCCGCCGAGAAACATCTTTTGAGATTACGAAGCTTCGAGCATCACTCGTAACGACTCCGAGTCTGACTGAGTCTCGCTCCGCCAAAATGTCCGTAACTTCCCTTTTTTGGGGAGAAAGAGAAAGAAAACCCGATCTGTCGCAGACCGGAAACTGCAATGTGTGCCCAATGTTTTGCGGCAGCTGCGAATGCCTGACTGAGAGAACCTGCCTGCTCCTTCCACCCGCAACCATCTTGTTACCCCGCATGTGGTGCAATTGGATGTGTCTTGAAAAGTGGAACCCTGACGTCGAGGTCGGAGCTTGGCATGACCTTAAATTGTTAAAGCCGGGGTGCCTCCCCTGGCGTGTGGGGTCTGAGCCAAACCCGGTCAGCCATCTGCACCTGTCATTGGCTTGTCAGTGGATACATGGGCCCACTTCATAGCACGGTAGCCAACCATCTCAGAGAGCCGCTAGTTGGTTGATGGGCGGTGGCGCCCCGCGCTTGGGGAAAGTGCGTTGCCGTCTTCGGGGAGGGATGGGCGACTGCGACCACGACCTATACACTAGCTGTACTCCGTACTCCGTACACGACACCCCAAATACGCTAGTGTAATGTACATTACACACTTTACAGCAAGTCAACTGAAAAGGAGTCTCTGTTCCTTTTGAATTGATTCCCTCGTGCCACCCTCTCTCCACTTGCTCCTTACTACTTTCTTTATCTCTGTCAATCCCATCATTTCCGACAATTGCCCTCTTGACAAGCGCCTCGCTCTATCATCGAGTCAGTCAACCGTCTCAAAACCACCCCGCTCCCGGACCGGACTGGGTCCAGACCAGCGGCGGATTGCTTCTGTAAGACAGAGGACTCGGCGGAACCATCGCAAGCTGCGCTGTCTTTGATTCGCGCCTTGACAAAGCCCGAGAAAGAACAGACACCGGACATTACATCGAACGAAGGTCCGCTGATCGCATCGGTTGGGGCCTAAGAGCTGTTCTACACAAAGAGAGGCGAACCCCGAACCACTTGCCCCCCCCGCGTTACACCACCGCCCTCATCCTCGTTCGACCCCCACACGATTTTCTATTGAAGCGTTTCAAACCTACCGCCCCGAATTTCAACTCGAACCACTTCAATCTACAAAACATACGATCCCGCAAACTTGCCCACGCCGACAACTTCCTCAATTACATCCACTTCGGCATTGCGACAGGACGTTCGTGCGCCTGGCAGTGCGTTGTTGGACCCGACTTGCCGATATAATCTCAACCACCTGCCGAGCATTCACCTTCTCATTCCTTCAATCATGTCTTCAGACAACGGAAACTCCCCCGCAAATACAAACGACATGGCGCGGCAACGGCGCGGGTCTATCACCTCGAGCGCTTTCACCAACCTTTTCCGCAACAACTCGACCTCCCAGACCCCGGCGGCGCCCTTTCCCACGCCGCTCGCCTCTACTGCTGTAAACGATCAACGTCGGCGGCTCTCTGTCACGACCATCGGCCTGTCAGGCACATCTCCGACCAACCCTTCGGCCCTCCTGCGCCGCGCCAGTCTGTCGACAAACTCAGATTCAATCGATGAGAACGCCATCGAAGATGAGGACGCCTCCCGCGCTGCTCCGGTCACGCCCTTCACCCGCCGGATGAGCTTTGGCGGGACTCAAGCCATGCGAGGTGCTCGTGGTGCCACTAGTCCCGGCACTAATGGTAGGCAACAGCCCCCGCCGATCCGTCGTAGCAATACGGTCCGCGGTAGTCCGCCTACGCCGCCGCTCCTGGCGGCCAGTGTTGGCAACTATACGTGGGCCAAATTCTCTTCCCAGGCAAGCACTGCAAACCAGTCCAGAACAGGTTCTGACTTGTGCTCCCCTTCTGCTCGATCAGACCAAGGCTTCAACTGGTCCGATCAGCTTAGGTCTCGCGCCGAGAGCACCGTTGCCTCAGGCTCTCGGCCCTCGTTCTCCTATGGCTCAGGCCTCAGCGCCTCTCCGCCCCGGGCTGCCCCGGCGGCCACCAGCCCTCGTCATGACAGGGCCAAGTCCGTCTCGGACATGCCGGCGCCACCGGCCCAACCCCCCAGGGCACGGGCGCCTCAAAAGCCCGATCCCTTTCAGGAGAGAATTCTGAAGGGCGATTTTTACATGGACTAGGCGACCCTCATCTTTATACACTCGTGTATGCATGTCGCACAGGTTATCTTCCTGCTATGGTTTTCTGCTCTTCTCTTATATCGCTCTCCTTTACGCGGTCTCTACGGCGTTCTATTCCTGTTGTACTTGGGACTTTGGGCGTACATCTTGGCGCTTCGCCGCTTGATCTTTGGAGTTTTGGGTGTGCTGTTTCATCTTGGTCGGGGCTTTGTCAACAATCCGGTACTACCTTGTACCGCTGGCAAAGGGAGAGCAAGCAAGCAACGGAGTTCTCGGGTGCCAACGGGGCATTATCATGCCATATGGGTGAAGGCCAATTCATAGCAGCCAGCGAGCGGTTAGCACGGTTTTACAATTTGCCATGGGCCGGTCAGATCAGGAACAATATTCAGATAAGGGTGAGGGACATAAGCACATGGGATATGGTGGCAATCTCTTATTCGGTCACAGAGTGTACGATTAGGGCTTCGTGTTTCTTGGGCCTTGGTTGCTACTGATTTTGCTATTGCTAACTCCAGATTGGGAACGGACGGAGAGCGGCAAAGTTGAAACGCTGTGTACGACTGATCGCGAGTTGAAGCATCAATTCCAACACAATTCGTCAAGTCTGTCGCACACAGTATTTTACCATGACTACATCATCGTCATTGACTTATTTACTGCGGCGCGGTGGAAAGTTGGAAGACATGTTCCTCTTGTTGTTCTCTTTGCGATATTTTATTTCTTCCGGTCTTTGTCCAACATGTTTGTGGACAAGCTGCCTAGTCGGGTGCGTTGTGAACGGCGAGGGCGGTTCCCGGCAAGTCCCCTGGTCTGTTCCATGCCGAAGTTCTTGCTGTCTTTAAAGCCTCACGTCACCTGTTTGACGGAGTGTAGTTCCCTGGGCCGGTTTTGGAGGTGATACAGTGGCAATAAAAGGTTGCCTTGTTGCCCTATCACTTCCGTTGCGCTGAGAAAAACAAAAGAAGTTGTTGGTTTAGAGTCCGGGTGAGCTGCTGCGAGGGACAAGTTGGTCGCTAGGACGCAATTCGCCCTTGAGCCCTCCTCTTGTAACTGGGTATCCTCCTGTTTCACTTTATGACTAGCTTGTCATTCGCTAATATTTTCAGAAACCTTAAGCTTTTCTAGTTTGAACGGTACCTATCAGTTTTGTTTTTTTCTCCTTAGTTATTTGCTTTCTTGGGTTGGTTTGTTGAGATTGTATGATAGGTGGCGGTGAAGTTGGCTTGGTCTTTCAGGAATTTGAACTGCATCAGATTGCCTTATTGACACTCTAGCTACCAGCAGCAACTTGCGTGTATAGTACACGGCGCCCCTAACTGTGCTGACGCACGTGAGAATTCAAATATGGTGACGCTATTTGAAATGTGCCGCCTGCAGGTAGTTCCATCCGTAAAAGATATGTACACCATGCATTTCTCCATACTAAGGTATGCACAAAACTGGGCCAAACTGACTGCCAAACTGACTGGCCAAACATTTCTTCTTGATGCCATCCCAGCAGGGTAGGGAAAGGATCGTGAGTCTTGCACTCAGCTCGCCGATTCAGGGGAGGGGGGTTGTTGCCGGTGGATACAAGAACAATCCAACTGATCTCTGCTTTGATGCATACCAACGCCCGCTCAATTCCAATAAAACCAAACCCAGAACCATACCTCCCAATCCGACAGAAACGCTGAACCATGCCTGAGATTCCTGCCTCCCGGTGCCCTTACAAGTTTGGCACCAAGGTGGCTGAACTGCGATCACTGGCTTTCTCCATACCCTTCCAGATCGTTTATAACCCTTTTACTGCGAACACTCCTGATCCAAAAAGGTATACTTCTGGTACTCATCCGGTTCAGTCGAAACCCCGTAACTGTCCATCCATATCTACCATCCCGACCCCGCAGCAGCACCGGCGGCGCCCGTCGTGCCTAACGCGACATCCATTGGCGGATACCAGCCCTGCTGCTGTCCTGCCCCGGGATCCTGCATCATGTAGCTCACCATGTCCTGATCGCCGAGGCCGAAGAACCCGGCACCATCCGCGAAGCCAACCAGGGTCATGTTCAGAGCCTGCGCAAACCCATCTCCGTCGCCGAAGGTATTGGTATAGTCATAGCCTAGACCGGTGCTCGAGAAGGTGTTGTCGAATCCAGGGAAGGGCACCATGCCCGGCCCCTGTTGTGATTGTTGCGGTGCTACCACACCCGGCAGGAAGGGTGCTGTAGTACCGTTGTTGTTGTTGTTGTTGTTGTTGCCATTATCATTAGCCATGCCGCCGTCGTCGCCGCCGTTGTTGTTATTGCTGTCGGTATTGTTTGCCGACCCGGATGAGGGGCCCGGGGTGGTGCCGTACATTTGCTGTCCGTTAAGCCAAGAACTTGAAGTGGGGAGAGTGGTAGATGTCTGAGACGGGAGGAAATCGGCGTTTCGCGAGCCGGCGGCTGAGTTGTTAGTTGCGATCTCAGAAAGGAGCTGGAGTGGAGTGCTGGCGGTGGTTGAGTAGTCCTGATGGGTTCGTTGAGGGGCTGAAATCGAGCTGGACCTCTCCCCTACGCTCTGGCGATGGTAGGGGGGCGGAGGGGTTTCCGTTGTGGGTGCACCATTTGCGCTGGGATTCTGCCCGCCATTTTGGGTTTGTTGTTTCTGCTTGTGGAACCACGATCGCATCATGACGAGCACGACGAGAAACTTCGCCGCTGGTCTGCTCCTGTCCTCGGCAGCCGTGGCCCGAAAGTGTTCGAGCAGGCGGTCGAGGTATTGCTCAACCTTCAATTGGTCCTTGTTAATAACCTTGCCAAGTTCGCTCTTTGGCGAAGATGCCGCGAAATAGATCTTGATCAGGACGACAACGGCGTAGGCGACCCGTACAACGTTAAAAACAGGTAGACACCGCACCGTTCTGACGTCAAGTGATAGAAAAACCTCAAAAATGCCGTCAACAGCCGTGAGGCACGCTGACAGGGCGTTGATATGCGTGGATGGGATTGGGGAGTCTAAGCCGAGCAAGGTGTCGGGAGGTTGAACTCTGCAGCCGTCACCACTGTCGCTTTGCGTAACTATTTCGTGCATGTATAGGCTGATGAGGTGAAATCCCATGACGAGCGAGGCTAAAGCAGACGTCAGCTCATTGATCATTATGCGTTTTGGGTTATTGCAATCAGTTGGATCGTACGCTGGAGTGCTTCTTTTGGTATTGAAGTCCAATACCTTTCAAGCTGACGCTCAAACCCCTTCAGCATATACTGCGTCCTTGGTTCTGCGAGATCTGGTGTCGATGACGGCTCATCCATGGCAAACTGAACGCCAATCTCCTCGCCCAACTTGTGCGCCCACACGAGATGGCAAAGGTATTTGTCCGTGGGAGCCGCATCCGGCGACGACTGCAGGACCTCCATGCACTCGGAAACGAAGGGCGTCCAACGGATCAGATTGGGACGATGGAGGGCCATGGCAGTATTCGTGCCTAGGAAGTAGCACGTTAACCAGGCCCGGCGGGCTTCAAGCGTTGTCGGATCTGTCTGTACCGGCTGGTGGCGCCACACACCCGAGAGGTGTTTTTTAAGACTAGCCCTCGCGAACTTCTTCCTGCCTAGGCCAATCTCAATGGCCATGACGGCGGCGATGTGCACGAGCTGGTAAAACTTCAGCTCCTCGAACCGCTCGGGTGGCCAGTACCAGATGACAGAAACCAAGATTGCCTGCACTAGCTCGAGGCTCTTGTTCCCTCGGATGATGACCCTATCGGCATATACCTGCATTATCTCCTTTGTCAATGTCCGCTGCAGCTTCGACATCTCGGAGGACGCAGCGGCCATGATAGCCAAGAAGAGTATCGGTTTGGACACCCTAAGTTCCGAGGCCGTCATATCTGGAGGGAGCACCACGCCGGGCAGATGCCGACACATCTCTGTGGTATAACGCACAAACAGCTTGTTGGCCAGCTCCATCGTCATGAGCCCCCTATCAATGACATCCGGTTTCAAGTCATTCACAGTCTCTCCGCCAGGCTGTGGCGTGACTGAACTGGATGATGATAATGCTGGGTCCCCCGCTGTAGCAGGAGCGGAAGCAGCTTCCTCTTCCGGTTCTCGTAGCTCATCAAATTTCCTCTTTTGCCCCCCCGCCGCTGCCCCAGCCCCAACTGCAGGCTGCACGGCCTGCCCCGGCGGCGGTAGTCGAGGCGGGTGTGGTAGTTGCGGAGAGGGCGGGTTCCTCGCAGCGTCGGTCTCCCTGTCCCAATTCGCACTCGCCCTCCCAGTTGATATTCCTCCCCCAGCGCCAGCGCCTATGTCCGGCAACGGCCCTCCCGCCTCACGGCGTGCCGATTCCCCCCCACTGAGCAGCCCCAGCTCGCCCACCCCGAACCCCCCGCCGCTGATGCTCTTATTATTACTATGAGTACCCCCACTGGCAGCGAGCAGTCCCGCCGTCAGCATGTCAATCTTCTTCTCGAGCTCCGTGACGCGACTGTCCGTCTTCTTGGCCTTGCGGCGCGACGGCTCCGTCACAACGCACTCACGCCCACCCTTCCTGCACCGCCTGCAGGGGCCCGCCGGGTCGTCCGGGTCTGGGTCGCACTTGACCTTGAGCCCGCGGCAGGCCTCGCAGGCGCGGGGTTTCTTAATCGCTGCTGCTGCTGCGTCGGCTGCGGACCCCACGCCGTGGTCGCTGAGTGGATGGTTCTGGTTCTTGTCATAGTCGTGGTTGGCGGCGGCGGCAGCGGCGGGGTCGTGAGTGGGTTGTGGGGTTTGATAAGGTTGAGCTCCTCGAGGAGGAGACGTTAATTCTGGGGGACGGGTTCCGGTGGCTGTCCTGGTGCTTGGGTTGTGGTCAAAAGTGGATGGCGTCGGGACTGTGGCAGACGATCGGGGTGATTGAGGGGAAAAGGTCGATGCAGTGCGCGAATGCGGCGACATGTGGTGTGTTTGTGTTTGCCATGATTGCGGTTTATTGATGCTGTCTTGTCGTCCAATCGCCCCCACATCACGAATCGGATTTGTTGCGTCCATGGCGTGTTGGAATCCCAGATCAGACGTGTTCCACGTTCGGCATGGTGGATTGAGTATCGGTGAGGATGATGACCGACTCGCCGATGGCCAAGTCGTGGCGGCGCCGCGGCTGGTAATCCAGAGGGCCCACCTTCGCTCCATACTTACAAGAGTAAGACCGGCGAGTTGCCGAATCACCGACGCAGCGAACATCCTGGCAGTCTCCATACACCCTAACCCTGATACTTATCTATCCTTCGGTACGCTGGAGGCCAATACACGAAATAAAAGGAGTAGCACCACGGAACATTCCCAATCTAACAGGTCCAAAGATTCAATAACATCCCACATTAGACAGTTACTCTACGTACGTGCGTATGTATATACTAGGCTTACATCGCGCTCATCGGAACCACATCCGTAACCAAATTGAGTGGTATCTCCCCCGCTGCGCTGCAGAATTGACTGACCGATGAAACAAACAGGAACAACGGAAAAAAGAAAAGTGGGAAGGGAGATGTGGCCCAACCCATGAACGTTAATGTAGGAATCAGAACAGAAGCCGAAAGGAGAGGAAAGAAAACATGATATGGTCGCTAGGATGTCAAGTACTAGCTATCGTCGGCTGAAAAGGTGTGCGTGTATCCGTGAATGATGTGTGATGAACGTGATGCTCGCAAATCGCTCCTGCGCAACATGCTGGCTCGTAGGCTCGCTCGATTCATTGAGATCGTACATGTCGTGGTGGCTTAGTGGGTGGCGAAGAAGGGTGTGCCGTCGTTATCCTTGACACCTGAAAAGGGACGCTCGCGGGGAGCAATAGGGAAAGGTTGAAATCGAAGCGATGGGGTTGGTATCTCTGAGAAAAGAGGTAGAAGAGACATTGATGATGAGTGTGTATGCCGGGTATCATGCAGTTCCCCGAGTCCAATAAAAAAAACAAATCCAAAAAGCCGCTCTAGTACTGGGTCTCTTCGCGCAGTCGGCTCTTGGACGGCTGTTGGCTGAGCGATCCCATGAACATGGCACTCTCGCGCCGGTTGCGGTACGGCTGCTCGTACGGCGCGGGCGTTAACCCGTTTTCGTACAGCGGCCGGTCATACCCCGAGTGCGACTTCTGCGGAGCTACTTGTGGGTGGCTAGGGTCAAATCCTAGGGGCATGGCGAAACCGTTCTCGTACGCTGGCCGCATGGAAGCCTGGCCTCCGCCCATGTCGTGACTCATCTGCCGTTGTTGTTGCGGCGGCGGGGTCGGCGTGCCCCTCGAGTGCATGTTGGCCGCATTCATCTGTGCCAGCTGCTGCATCGTCATTGGCGGTGGGGTCGGCGTTCCCCGATCTAAAGACTCCATCAGGCGCTGCCTGTGGGGAGAGTCACTGTGCGAGGTCGAAGGTCGTCCGTCCGACGGCCGGCGCTCTTGAAACGTTGCAGGGAGTGAGGGACGGCGCTCCTGAGGATACTCGGGCTCCGTCAGGGGCAACTCGTATTCGGCAGGATCAATCCCGAAAATGGCCTCGAAATTCTGCAGGAACAGGGCAAATATCGGCGCCGGGATGTTCAGCGTTGGCGAGAAGACGATTCCCACGTTGCGAACTGTCATCTTGTTGACGTCCGAGTGATCAATAATCTTGATCAAGAAAGAGATCAGGTACTTGAGAAGCGCCGCGTTCGCCTGTGGGAGGCGCTGAACAAGTTCGGCAAGCGCAGCCATCTTCTCCTTGTGGTTCGTCATCTCGGTGACGGCGATGAACTGCGTGCGCAATTCGTTGGTCAGGATCGTGCTCGGCAGTTCACGCAGGTACATCTTCAGCAGCGAAGCAATGGCATGAATGTCATAGTACTGCCCGTCGGTGAGCAAGTTGATATCGCCCTCGTTGTTGAATCGCTCCCTCAGCTGTTTGATGACCAGGTTCGACCCGCTCAGGCGGAAGATGCCTTCTTCAAAGATGGCATTCTTCGTGTCAAGGTACTGAATGCACCGGTACACCACAGCGGGTAGCGGAACCCTGACGTCCACGGGGGCGTTGTACTTGACAGCCTCGGCGAGCGTCGCGCCAAACGCCTGCCGAATTGGTCCGTGGTACTGGCCGGTCGGTAACGAGTTCCCGCCTTCGCTCCCAAATAGCGAATCCTGGCCGTCGCTTGATGTCCTCGTTTTCGGACCGAACCCGAAGAAACTGCGCTTTCTCGCCTTCTTCTCCTCCTGCGTCGGAGGGTTAAGGCCCATGCTGAGCTTGCTGCCCCAGGAATCCGAGTTGGAGATTACTTGGGGGTTGTGCGGCGCCGAGATGGTGTACGAAGATGCTGTCGACTGACTGTGCGTCGAGTCGTGGTCCTGTTGACCGGATTGCTTCCCTTTCACTGGCACGCCTTGATGCGGAATGTCGCCCTGCTTGGTGGCCTCGTAACTCACCCCAATTAGATTATCGTCTGCAGACGCGCCCTGCTGTGATGCTTGCTGTTTCGCCGGGCCATGCGCCGACTTCTTCTTTCCATTTCCGCGCTCGCCGTTTCGTTCGTGAGGGTGTTCCTTCCTCACATCCTCCTCGTCATCCGGATCGCGATAGTCAATCCAACGAAGCAACGCCTCAACCCATTGATCACGCTCCTTGTCGCTCTCTGCACACAACACGTGCTTTGTCATACTAGCGGGATCCTTTTTCTTCGGTTCCAGGATCAAGAAGGCGTGGCGATACTGGTTATCTCCCTCTTCCGCAGCGCCGCCCTGGCCGGGTGTGCTGTCGTTGGCATGATGGGCCTGCTTGCCAATCTTTGCCCTTTGAAGTTTGATGGTGCCCAGATGCGCGCCGCCAGGGGTTTCGTAATACTTCAACAGCGGGCCGTCAAGGACAAAGTAGCGTGCCTTCCAGCCTCCGAAGTTCTTGCCTCGCTTCGTGAGATATCCGTTGCGGAACGGCCGTCCGCCGGGTCCCACTCTTGGTGACTCGCCGTTCTGGTCCCCGGTTGAGCTCCCGGTTTCATCTGCGTTCGGCGGTAGCGTGTTGGTGGACAAGTACTTGCAAAGCTCGAGCGCCGTGGCATTGTCCAGCGGAGTGTTGAGCAACTCATCCAAGTACTGGTTGAGAGCGATGCGTCGGGCATCAAGTTTCGCTGGCGCATGGCCGCTAAAAAGCGAGCGATCCGGCGTCTTGGCTGTGAACGCGGGACATTGCTTGAGGCGCTGATCCAGCTTCGCGAGCGACGCGGAATCCTTTTCGATTCGCCAGAGCTCCCCCCCATCGGCCCTCGAATAGACCGCCAAAGTGAACACTGGGTCCTCCTCCAGCTGCGTCAACGAAATCAGGCTGGCTCTGGATGGCTTCATGCGAGATGAGGCGACCTTGATGTCAATCGACGGCAGCGCGTTCGGCGGAAGGAGCAAGTCGGGGTACTCTTCGGTGACAAATCCTTTGTAAATCCTGGTCCGCTCCGTCGGACTGTCCGTGCTCGATTTGGTGGGGCTTGGAGTTGCAGAGCCTTGCTCTTCTTGCTTGATAATGTTCAAGGGCCTCGGTGACTTCAAAACTAGAGGATCTCCTGCGGGCGACGGTGTCTGGAGAGGCGTGTTGGGCGGCAGCGGAATAGGCGCTCGCGGTGGACGGGGCGAGAGAGGAACACCGGGAAAGTTCGAAATGCCCAAAGGAGAGAGTGGCGGCGAGCTAACGGGCGACTTGAGGGGCATAGGCCTCGGGCTCGAAGGAAGGCCCGGGCTCAGCAACGGAGGAGGGAGGCCCCGCGGATCGGGGGCACCGTTTAGCATGCCAGCAAGAGAAGTTGGCTCGCGCGGGGCGAGCGTCTGGGCTGTCTGAGCAAGCCGAGGGTCGACGGGGAGTTCGGCTTGTGGAGCCTCCGCCTGGTCGGCGGCCTTCCCTTTCCGACTGCTGCTCTTCTTACTCTTTTTCGACAGACTGCGCATCTCTGCCTCTTTCTTGGCCAGTATCGCACGTTCTCGTTCATCCTCTTCCCGCGTCCTTCGGCGCCCTCTCCTTTCGTCTGGGTTCAGCTCGTCTACTTCCAGGATGTGATCGTAGTCAGTATCGGTCTCGGGATCCTCCTCGGGAGCCACTTTCGGCTTCGGCTTCGCGTTCTTCAGATGCAAGGGGGCCGGAGGCGGCTTGCGCGGTGGCGGCGCAGGGGGTGGGGGGAATTTGGAAGCACCCTCTTCGGGTCGCGGGGATCGATCAGGCAGCCCAACTGGGGGCCGCGGCGGAGGGTTTCGTGGCGGTTCGCGGGGCGTAGTACGAGACGGCGGGAGGTTAAGGTTGATGGGAATTTCTTTGGCTTCTTCTGCCCGCTTCAAGGCAGCTTCCGCCTCGCGCTCCTGCTCTTCATGGTCGTACTGATCCAAAGCATGCTCGCTCGGTTTTGGCATGGAGTGCGACGGGTCGAGCAACTCGCTCACGGTCGACCGAGCATTGGTGGCAGTCGTGCGATCTGCTGGCGGAGTTATGGGATATGGTGCTAGAGTTACGTCGATGGGAGAGTGTTTGTGATCATCCGAGCTGACAGTCTTGGGCGACAAGGGAACCTCCAGAACACGCTCCTTCGGCGACGAACTGGTAGCGTCGGGGCCACTGAAGTCGACTCCTTGCCCGCTTGGCCCGGATATTGAGGGTGCCGATGTTGCTTCGGACCCGCCCAAAACCTCCTTCAACTTCTTTCTGTATTTTTCTTTATCCTTCAGCGCCCGCTCGAGATCCTTATTGAGACCCAGGATCATAGCTCTCTGCTTATCCACCAGCCTCCAGAGCTGCGCATTTTGCTGAGACTGCGAGTGCTTCTCTTTCAACAAGTATTGAATGACAGCCTCGGCGCTGCCAGCTGTCTTGATTAAGTTTGCGATCTCGGTCGACCCAATCGAGCCGTCCTGTGACGACTTCTGGAGACTGGACCTGGAGGAAATCGCGGAGATCGCGGAGTCTATCGACGAGTTTCGCGGCGGGTTCTTGACGGGCTCTGCCCGCTCGCCCGCCGGGCCAGACATTGCCGAGAGCTGACTTGAAGAAGGGCCCGCGGAAGGCTGAGAGGCTGTTACAGAGTCGGAAACACTGCGCACCTCATGCGGGAAGCGAAGTGAGCGAGGAGATGGTGCCGGTCTATTGCGCAGACGGTTAGCATGACCCGTGCCTGCCACAGGGGGCTCTCAAGAACCGGGAGCGGGTATCTCGTCTCTCTTGGGAACGCACCCAGGACTCCTCTCCTCGGGCGTAGTGCTCCCAGAAGAATCGCTGTTAAAGTAGGTCTTTTCGGATGCCTGCGACGGATGGTCCTCGGGAGCCGCGGTGGTCACTATGCGTGGAACGGTGGCAGACTGCGAGGCAGCAGAAAACGACGAGTCCATAGAAAGTGGGCTTGCGGGTACCCGTCTCGACCTAAAAGGGGACAAAGCGATTGGGTCAGCACTGTGGACACAACAGTCCAAGGCACGAGTCGGTCGTTGCACCTGCAGCACAATTGCCAGCAAGCAAAGAGACCAAGCCAAAAATGCTCCGCCCGAAACGACAAGACACGTCGAGTGCTCGTCAGGCTGTGGTGGACGGGGAGTCTGAGCATTCAACCCGTCGTGGCTGGGCAGGCAGAACGCGACCAGTACAGCAAATAGGGCATCCCAAGCAGTGCCCAACTGAGGCGGTCGAGAATGGAAGGAGACAGCGGAAAAGGAAGAAGGCCAATCAGCAGCGCAGGGCCGGGGGAAGTCTGAAAAAGGACGGACGGAAAGCGTACCTGGAGGCTGCGGCGTTTGCGGGGGGCGGCAACGGGCGATTGGCCGTGTAAAGCACTGTTCTCCCGATGGTAGGGCTGTCCTGGAAGGTCGAGTCCATGAAGCCCGGGGTTGCGGCCGCGGAAGGCTGGCGAGGGATGGTGGTCAGCCCGGCGGTCGTGTTGTGTAGATGCGACAAGGAGTCCCTATGCAACAGGCCGGTGGAGGCCCTTTGATCATAGGCGAAAAAGGGGGTGCAACGCCTAGATTAGGCAGGGCAGTTCGCGAAGGTTTCGAAATCCCAGAGCGACCCCTACTTGGCACTGCATCGGTTAATACCACACTGCAAGACTTCGCCTGGCCGCTGCGAGGGATAACAAAGCGGCCGTGATACTGGGACACCGCGACGGGGCGGAGAAAAGGCGTTGAAGATGGAAGCACAGATGGACGTCGTGGCCAGCGACCGACCAGAAATATGGGGCCCTTTTGGGGGAGACAATTTTAAACTGACAGGGGAAGTGCACAGGCTCACGGCGCTAAAGCAGAGTTTGGAAAGGTCAGGCAAGTAATTCCTGCAGGTGCAACTGCTTCCAAAGCGGCCGATGATCGTTGAGCCTGCTGGGCAACTTTGTATGCACTTAAAAAGGGCGAGACGGTAGCTACAGTACCTCTCGAGACCGGGAAAGGCTGGATTGCTTGATGCTCCAAACCTGCAGCGCTCGAGTCGTGACCCGGTGAATGAGCTTCGTCTGATACTGACGGCGCAGGCCGCGGCCCGGTGGCACTGCGAGATCTGGGGCAAGCAAAAGGGCCCTTCTGCAAGTCCCAGCCGCGGGCAGGGCGGGCTTCCAACAAATCGCAGTGCTGTCCTTGCAGGCCCCACCCTCCTTCGCTTGCCCCTAATTCCCGATCCCCACCCGGAGGCGAAAGGCCGGCATCATTTGCTCGGCTACGCTAACGTTAACATCAACATCCTGAATGTTCCCGCATTCGGTTGGCGTGGCTGTAACTAATCGGCTTCGGCCACCGAGCCTTTTTGGTGCAGCTGGTTGACTACGGATCCGTAGATTAACGCCATCAACATGTTTACTCTCGTGGTACAGCAGTTATCATCAAACACCGCCTCTCCGTTTTCATGGTGGCTCGTGTCAGCTCTCGGGTCTCTCACGGTCCGCCAGCGCAAGATATGCGATATCTCGCTTTCCAACACCAGGCCAGATAGACCGCCCAGGTTCCTGAAACGACCCGCCGTCCCAAGTTCCATCGCGTGTGATATTAACCGGGCTTTAACTGTCGCTTTCAAGATTCAAAGCTGGCTAAAGAATTCTAACCCAAACAACCTGTGTCCCTTAAATAGCGGGATGGGATGCAACATCGATTGTTCGTGGCCTACACAACGCAGGGGCTGGACAGTATGGTCTGAAGCATCGAAGGTCGATCACAAGTCCTGGGTAACTCGCTTATAGCGGTAGCATCGTTGTGTCCTCTTTTCTATCGCTAGTTGATTTCGTGAACTTGTCAGGTTGACTCTGATGTTGAGGCGGCACCGATTCACTCGTGTACACGGCACTGTCTCGCAGCTGGATGTGGAACCCCCTCCCCCACCACAGTTGCCAAGGCCTGCCCTAAACGGAATGGTTTCTCTGAAGCACACCAGTTACACAAGAGTACAGATACCTACAAGTACTCCAACTGGCATCTCGAGAGGAAGCCTAAGAGAGATGGCGGAGCTCATTCGGGGTGCCAACTTCTCCAAATCAAGATCAGGTACTACTGAACTGTTGGCTGTCTAAGTATTTCCGGGTCATCCGAGTTCTCCTTGGACCAAGAGTTCAGACACAGTAGGTACCTGCAACTCATCCATGCAGGGGTTGCAGGAGGGCATTTGCAGGTGCACGGGACAATTTCACTTGTGCCCCTCCACGTACCCTTCTGATTGTGATGTAAAAAAGCCACGGCTGGTACAGATGGATAAACTACACAAAGAGAATCCGAATCCAGCTAAGTGCTTCGTACTAAGACTCACGAACAGCATCCACCAAGGTGTTTAGTGCATGCAGGAACCCGGGGGCAAGGCGCCTTCCGACAGGTGCGTTCCTTTCTGGTCCCATCCCAGGTCGAACACATATTTTGTAGCAAACCTCGCACGCCACACTTTTGAACTCTGGAGGATGGGTCTGTTCACATGCAACGGCAATTCAAATGATTGCACAGAGTACTTCATACTCCCGGCTGCGACTCCTTCCGTCCAGGGTTCTCTGTAAAGCGCGCTGCTCCGAATCCACGCTGGACCCCTTCTTCGAACCCCAGGACAAAAGAAACGAACTACTTTTCAAGCCGTCAATGAGCCACTGATCAATTCTTGCCATGTCGTTGTGCCACGATAGAACTTTAATATCTTCATGACAAACCCTGCTGGTTGGCAAAGAGCGGTGTGACGGTGAGGACTGCTGGTCGCCTTTGTCAGCCATTCTTCCCTTTGTCGGATTTTTGCGAATTTCGATCCGCCAGAGATTGACAATCATGTCAGGGGTGCTTGAGCAACGGAGACCAAAGAGCGCAGCCAGCGGTATTCCAACGGTGAAGCTTATAAGCCTGATTGGACGTTTACAAGAACAGTTATGGGTCCAGACATGGAGGGGTTGCGCCCGCTGCGTATGCAAGTCATTGCCAGAGCCTGTGATTGGGTTGCCTCCGGCAGCAACTTAGCCCCTGAATTTCACGGCACTGTCGTTGCCGCGGGAAGAGGAGGTTCCTTTGAGGACGGAATCACTCCCTACACCACCGAACTGATTACGTAGCCAGTCAGTTTGCAGTACAGATACGGCACTCACCACTCAAGCTAATAGTTCATGTTAGTCTAGAAGCACGCAAAAACCACAGCTGCTCTGCTTGGCTACACACTAACGTTACAGGGCTATGGGCTGGCGTGAAACTCCCCAACCTGGTCTCCACAAACGCGGCTGCATGGTTCGAGACGTGGTCGGGTGCCCTACAAAATGGTCGGATTAGCCAATAAGGACCTCCCGGGATCTTCAGGGTCAAAAGACGTCACGGTTTCAAAAGAGCTTTGTGTGTGTGGTCCACTGAACACTAGACAACTTGTCTAGACTTTAGGGTCATCCTTTAAAGCTGAAGATCAGCCGGGCTGCTCCGGAAGCCCATAGCCGTGCAACACACGGCGACCCGGGTCGACGGTGTCCGACCAAGACAAAAGCCCTTGATCGACGAGACTCGATGCCCGACTCTTCGCCAGACTGGCGGCTCTGTGTCAAGAGTTGCTAAACATAGGTACGCAGTGGACGTTAGAATTTCTCCACAGTGAGGTGCCGACGCAGCACGCCTCTTCCACGAGGACACACTCTGTACCCTACCGCGAAACAAAACGGCCCTCTACGACCGGCGCTTGACGACGCTATTTTTTTGGCAACTGTTCAGATGAAACGTTCTTCTTGGCTAAGTGGCCTGAAAGCCTACTGGACGCTCGATCCCGCCCCCAACAGCTCGGTCCACACAGTCCCGATTTTTGTCTCCGACCTTCCGACCACGTCTTGCGCGCATTCGCATTTTGTTTTTATACACTAATAGACTTCCTTGATAGAGGCTCCATAGACCGCTTTGATACAAGGAAAGTGCTAAAGGATCTAGATTCGTGGGTGTACATTGCATACAGGGAACTCAGTATAGTAAACAAATCGGTTTCCGACCCTCGTTCGATCAATGCTGTGTGGTCTGACTCCCCACAGTTTCAGATCTCGCCGTCTTGCTATAGCCTCCTGCTGTCATCATGTGTGACACCCTCCAAGTTCCAGGAGGACAAATTGCAGGGAAGCAATACTTACTTTATGATGTCTGTGTGTGCACTAAGTGATCTGGGGTACCGCCTTGATTACTCGGGTTGCACAACCTTAAATACACTACGCCAAAGCGAGCAAGCCTTATAACGCAGTACGTCATGTTGCGTTCGAGCCGCACCAGCTTTTACGCAGTAGCTCGTTCGCCCGTCTGCCTCTCTGTATAGCCGTGTTGCGACCTATCCATATCACTTTGAAGGGGCCAAGATGACACTAGAGGAGACAGGAATACCCATTATACGTGTGTAATCTTTGATGATAGAAACAGCTTCCCTTACGCGTTTGCCGGCCAACATGGGCACTGACCCCAGGGCAGGTAGCGGTGGCATCTGAAACGAGGACCACCTCGGGATGGCCAAGTCTCGACGAGAGTTTCAGGAGGTCACACGCTGACCCGGCAGGGGCCAAGGCCGCCTTCAACGCGACTTAGACGCGTCCTTTTGCGGTGCTAGGGTCTTTGAAGTAAAACAAAACAAATAATAAGTAGACGGCAGAAGCTGGCTGGTTAAACATGTCTCCTGTGCTTCGCTCAATTCAAAATGGCATTGCTTTGGCGCAGTATTGTTGAGAATTCTGCCGGTTGCTTGCACGATGCACGAATATTGATACGTCTCAACATGCCGTATGGAGCACTTGAGCCATCATCTGCTCGGAAGTAGTCCCGTCATCAGTGTTTAACTTCACTCGCCATATTGATCATGGGCGCTTCGTCCAAGAGAGCATACAATACAGGTGTGCTCATATAGTATTCCATATAGGCTATGCCTCCAAAATGACTCCGGCTCAGGTACCAACAAAATTCCAGGTAATGTAGGGAAGTGCTTTAGGTAGATCCACTTAGACTTGAAGTTCAACCTGCGCACCCTAAATTCAAGATGAGTCCCAATTCAACAACAGGCGGTACTTGTGACAGTTTGTATACTCGGTCAACAGCGCCTACCTACCATAATCACTGTAAAAATATACCTTCTTCGAGCCGGCACTCAAGTTACATCAAGGCTAGCTACTGGCGCCCCTAGCTGTGGAATACTCAAGCTACTTGTCGTCCTCTTTTCGTTCACTATTTACGCCTACCGAAACATATGCGTGAAATCAGGAAGTGACCCAGGTGTCTATGGACCTGTTACCAGACCTAGGCAACAATGCAATCACCAAACCCCGAGTTACCGCTACTGGAAGGCGCACATGTCCTAATCCGCGACTTTCGGATTTCTGGATCCTCCTTCCTGATGAGAATGTTGAACCTGAAGCTTCAAGACTTCTCGCGTGGAAGGCATGTCCGGGGACTAGAGGAAGGAGCATCGCTGGTGCTAGAAGACAGGGACGAGTTTGAACCTGAATCGAGAATGGAAACCATCAACAACCAACCCACCGCTCCAGCCGTCACATTGGATACTGTATCAGACACACCACTTTTTTTTTTTTTTCCTTCGGTGCTCTACGTCAATTCTCATTCAATGAGCAGCTCCTATGTACTAGGCATTGTACCTATAGTCACATAAGGTTTATCATTCCACTAGGCTGCCGCTTCACTCCGGTCTTCCAGCTCGACAACATGGATGCTTGCGGGTCCGAGGAGAAACCCATACTCTGGTCCAACGAGGTCTGGGAGGGAGATCCCGGCGGAGATGTTACTGTTGACTTTCGCGGCCGCTCGTGGAAGGTCAGGAAGGACATTGTTAGCAACCACTTCCCGTGGATCAAGGACGCCATAGCCAGGACCAAGCCGGTAAGCTCCGCGAGCAGTGCTTTTTTGCAACCCATGTTAACCCGCCGTAGGGCTGCCCTATTCTTATTCGCCCTCGCACGCGTACACCGATGAGCCCCAAAGTCTTTTCGGCCCTCCTCCAGTTTCTTCATACGAATGGTAAGTCAGAAAACAAACCATCATCCAGTGATTCCGGGAACTCCATCCAAGGCGAAACTAACGCAACCAACCCTCTGCCCCTTTCCACTCCCTTCAGAACTCCCATACCAGCTTTGGGAGGACGGTCCCTCCTTTGTCACCTATGTGAGACTTTACTTTGTCGCCGAGCGTCTCGGCATTGGCCACCTGCAGCACGGCATAGCGGTGTGCGTCGAGGGCCTCTCGCGGCACGTGGCGGCGCTGGCGGCAGCGCACCGCTGCCCGCACTGTCACCCCACGCGGGCCAAGGCCGACCAGGAAGAGGAAAGGCGCCACCTTGCGTCGTTTCTCGACGCTATCCTAGTTGTCGAGGCTCACCCCTGGAGCGCCCGCATCGTCAAAGCTATGTACGACGCCGGCGACCACATGAAAGCGCGGCTGGCACGCTTGCCCGCCTTCGCCGAATTTGTGGAACGGTTTCCCCAGGGAAAGAACTTTGCAAAAGCTATCGGGGCACATCACCTTTGAGGACGATGGGTTATTGTTGCAGGAAAATGTTGATGTCGGGTTCCGGACGCAAAAGCTATACATGAGTTGAATTGAGTAGAGTCAATTGGCTGGTCTGGGTATGGTAAGTCAGAAGCTTTACCCATCAATAGACAAGCATTGGCACTCGGCTTTTGCCTCTGGCAAGCATCTGGTAGTCGCATCCATGTTCAGAATATTTAGAGTCTATGGAGTACCCCTTGCCTCAGATTGCAGCTTGCCATTAACCCGTCGAACAAATACAACCACCTAACGATAAGCGGAACATACACACTCAGCCTTATTTCCAAGTTCTCTAGGTTTCAGTTTATTCCTTTGAGAAATACATTGAAAGTCCTTGTATACCTAGGCCTGATTAGCATCCCGCTTAGATTCTAAGTTTACTGATTCTCGGTGATATACATCAAGCTCATAACACATCTCGTCGTGAATCGTACCAGTCTGGTTAACCTTCCTCCCATCCAGCACGGCCCGCCAAAGCCTAATTAATCCAAACCAAAGATAATCAAGGAACCTGCGCAAGCCCATTCATGAATATCCACTTGGCCGCTATCCTCTCCCATACCCACCAGCAGCATAACCCCTTCCACCATGCCCACGTCCATGCCGCCCTCCCCCGTCGTACTTGTCCGCCCTTGGTCCCCACCGATCCTCCACCCGGACGGTAACCTTGTGTCCTTGCTCTCCCCTCTCTTCGCTCTCCTCCCTTTGCCTGGGCCGCACCGGCGGACTGGGCACTGGAGCTGGAACGGCCCTCCTCTCCCTCTCCCGCGGCAACCCTTCCACGTAGCGGAACGTCTCCAGCTCTGGCGGGCGGGTCTGAACGGGCACGGGAACGGGCACGGGAATGAGACGGTCTCGCTCAATGACAACCTCAGTGTCGCGGCCACGGGAGCGGGACCGGGAGTGGGAGCGAGACTTCTTGCGCCTGTGGCGGCGGCGGCTGTTGCTCGATGTTTCGGAGGGGTCGACATCGACCACGATGACGTCGATCACGTCTGGTGGGTGGGCGGGCTCGATGACGACCGGGGGTGGTGGTAATGCCGGTGCTACCGGCGGGGGAGGAGGCGGAGGCGGTGTCGCTGGGCGGCGGATGACGACGGGCGGCGGGGGCGAGGGGGGAGGCACTGGCACTATGGTAGTCACCTTGCGACGAACTTCGGTGATACCCGGTTGCGGGGGGTTACCGAGGTAGAGGCGCTTTTTGTGGTGGTGTTCGCGGGGATACACTGGAGGGTGAGTTAGTAGTGACGCGTGATAAGATGGTCATGGTGATGTAGGGGCTTACTGGTAACTGGTTTTAGAAGGCACCTGGTAAAAATGAAATTGTTATCCTGATGGCATGAGCAGTGTTGTGAATCCCGTAATCAAATTGTAACCGTCAAGTGAGACTCAAGAGCACATTGGCAGATATTGGAGGAGCGAGTGTTGGTAACAACTTCTCGAGTGACTGGTTACCGTCGGGTGGAGATAGGATGAACTGAAGGTCAGAGCAACCCAGGGTGGGGTGGTCGTTTAAGCAGTGTACATGTATAGGCAGACGGAACCACGAAGAAAGTGCTGATTCCTTTCCCATCGCCCGGCATGTAGTAAGGCATTGTGAATGGGTCCAAAGTGATTCTTGGTCGTCAGATGCGAAGCCCGGCCTATGACGTAGTTGTGCATCGGGCAGTTAGCCTGCTTTCCGAGCCCTGTTCGAATCACCTGCAGCGTGCTGTGTAGCAGGGTTTGAGTGGGGCAGCAGGAACCCTTCAGCGCCCAGCCATCGACTTAAGACCAACGTAACCGGGGATGGATGCCGCAATATATCATGGTACTCCGTCCACGACTTGGTGCCAATCAGGCAGGTAGTTCTAAAATACCGCCTTTCCGGCTCGAGCATCTGAATTGAGAAGCGCGATGGGATCACGCAAAACCAGGCAGTGTGGGATTGCCAAGGACGAGAAGATACTTTCAGGCAGCGCGGGATGTTAAGATGTGGTCTGAGCGCTCTGCACCCCACGCTCTTATCCGCTCCGCGGGGTCACTGCCAGCCTTCTCGCCCCCCCCCCCATCTGCGAGATCCACGATCCCACGAACCAAAATTTCTTCATTCTGCGTTGGAGGGTTCTCCTGTTGAGACAGCCGGCTCATCCTAGTTCTGAACCATCTAGCTCATCCAACGGCACTGCAAGTAGACATCGACTAATCCAAGTTCCACTTAACTCGGATATCAAGGGCTTGGCTTGTCATTACAAGCCTGAGCTTTTTGGCCGTTATCGGCTGACGGTAGTGCTGCCCTCACTCTGCGTTCAGGACACTGCAGACCGCACACTACACCGAAACATACATACCAAGCGTCCGAATCTTGGGTAGTAGGCAGAGGGGCACCATCGGCCACGGGGTTTCTCATATTGAACCGGTTGCTGTCTCTCTTGACGCTGCTGGTACAGTGTGCCCTGTTCAGCACTCCCCAAGGCTGAACCACACAAAGCACACTCGCTCCCAGCCAGGTCCCGCCGTTGTCAAAGCCCTTGCACTAGCGGATACTCACAATCATCTTTTCAACTACTTCTCGATCTCATCGACTCCTTTGCACCCTTCGTCTTGCCTATCATCCCATCCGCCACCATGGGCAACAAGCATGCGCCCGGCGCGACCCCGGCCGATCCAACTAGGCCTAGTATCGCTAATCTGCCTTATGAGCTCCAAGTTGCCATCTTCGAAGCAGCTGCAGAGCGGCAGATTTTTTTTGTCGACATTGCCAACGACGTGCTCAGCTTCTCTGGCCCGTCAGGCAAGGCCGTCGGCCTCGCCTGCCAGCTCTCGCGCGAGATCTACCTCAAGGGCAAGGTCCTCAAAAAGTTTGGCAGCAATGCGCATTGGCTCGACCCGGAGCGCGATATCTTTTACCTCCGCAGAGACGACCCGGTCCCTCGCGCGAACCGGCCAACCGACTTTGAGTACACCAGGCTCAAGGGGGATAGCTTCGACGAGCGCGTGGTGCACAACGTCGCCGTCGACCTGGGCTATCTGGGCGAGCACCCGCGCCACGACGCCGTCGTCCGCATATGGAACCTTTTTCCCAGCCTGCGGACGTTGCACATCCTCGCCCCCAAGGGGCCGCCACACACCCCGCCCCTTCTCGCGACTCCGGAGACGCTCGTCCTGTCCGACATCCCGAGTAACCAGGTGGTCGCCGCTCCGCACCAGGACAGGGAGCTCTGGCTTGCCGTGCGCTATCAGGTCAAGAAGGTTTGCGCCCGCATCCTGACCACCGAGAACGGCTGGCATGGTCGCTATTATCCCGAGGTCGTGGGCCACCTAACCAGCTTGCGGGTCGAGCAGCCGAAGTCGGAGCCGGAGTCGGAGCCGGGGCATCCGCTCATGCCGGCAGGGACGCAGATGGAGACACAAGATGAGCTGCAGATGCAAACGATTCAGGAAACCTAAAGAGCATTCAACGAGGAACACACTGTGGGTTTTTATTGCCAATAAACGGCACCTGGGCCGTGAGAGTATGAATTTGTTGGCGCTGTGTGTTGAAGGTGTCGACTGGAAAGGGAACTCGGCGTTGGGTCACTTATTTCTGGGAAGTGCGGCAAGTTGTTACATATGTTTGGATTCTGTGTGTCTAGATCATCGGGTCGGCGTATTGTGGTATCGTCTGGGTTTCGGCGCACCATATAAGCATCATTCGACACGGACGAGATTAGACTAAGTGTCATCTGAGATACCTGATAGAATAGTCGTTATTGAGGATTGTAATGGAGGATTTCAATGCGAAAGCTTCTTATTTAGGCCCAGTTACTATGTATAGGGCCTTCAGAATATGCAATCTGGTACTTGATATGATGATGGAATCAGGATAGGCAAGGGAGGAAGGTCCACCACTCAAAACAAAAACCCTATGTGGAAATGAAGGATAAGAATAATTGACCTACCGTTTGGGTTATAACTGCGGTATTTCTGAACTGAAGCAGAAAATTGAGACATAGAATAACTCAGGGCAGGATGCTTAGTTGGAGGGGGTTGGAGCCCTCCTTTGGGCTGCCTCCCACCGACTATGGAGTCCAGCATGAGTTCTTGGCCGAGCAATCTCTGGCTCGCATTGTCATCTGGATGTGCTGTTCCCTCCAAGTTTTGGGGGCCTGAGATTTCGGTTGCACTCTCCGTTCCGGTTCCTTCCCTCATGGGCATGATCCCACACAGTTTCTTTCCTCCTAACCATTCTTCGTTCACATTCCGTGTATCGCAGGACTCCAACCAAGACCACCGTACCACCTAGTTTTCTGGTAGATAAGGACTCCATTAATGAACCTCGGACAAGACAGCAAACCCTATTACGGGCCGCGATCACCGCTGCGCAAATGCTACGTCAATCGGTTTCTCAGGCGGAAGACCCCAGTTCCTAGAGAGAATAGGAACACGGCTTATATCCGCGGACGTAGCCGCCATGCTGCGTTGAGTTCCATATTCCACGAATCCCACGAGAAACCTGGAGACGTCGAACCCTAGATATTAGGCTCTCAGAGCGAGGCCTACACACAACCGCCACTGACACCTTCCCTCAGGACGCGGTTAGCCCCAGGAATTGGCCTGGTCCTCACCAGCCCAACCAGCATCATCGTTAATTTATTTTCTTCTTCTTCTTCTTTTTTTTTTCGCACGGGGCAGGACTCCTTCAGTACAAAGGTAGACTGCGTGGTACATGCTACTTTTCATAGATGTTCCAACCTCGAGACGATACAGCCTCAAGATTTTGACGGTCTGCTCGATTCGCAGACGCAGATCACGACAGCAACAGGTCTACAAACACCGAACTTTAAAGACGCTGCCAAGATGAAGAAGACAATCTCTACCGTCTATCCGTACCTCCAGACTGCCGACCGTACCAGGTCTAGCTTGGCCGATCTGCCGCTGGAAACCATTCTCGACATTCTCGACGCGCTCTTCGCACCACGACAGCTCATCATTATCGACATCTTCGGCCACAACACCAGAAAAAGGGGAGAGTATGACATGGAAGGAAAGGTCAGCAGTCAGACCAGAGTCATTCTCCGCACGCCTCCGTTGCACATCACCGCGACCACATGCCGCCTGTTCCAGTATATGTACCGCAGGTCTCGGCCGACCGTTTGGGGGAAGCACTTGTACCTCGGCCGCGCCTACCATGTCAACCTCGAGCACGACATCTTCTACGTGCGGGTTCATCAGGAGACAAACTACGCTGAGTGGGACCGCGCCGGCAATCCGCACCTTGACCCTCTCTTCATGATTCTTGACGGGATTCGGAACCTGGCCACGAGCGTGGACTACATTTTTCCGGGGCTGGGACTGTTCTATCTTCTGCATCTGAACCCTCTGGGCAAGGTTCTTAACGTCCTCGTCCCTGTTTCGGAACTTGAGAAAAACGTAGACCCGGCCAGCGGCGAGCTCCAACTGTCTCTCGTGCTGGTGCCGATAGGGGATAGACACATGATTCAGACATCTTTCTGGACATATCAAGAAGAATGGGGCTATTTTAAAGATTGGTCAGAGGATCAGTTGCGGCAACGGTTCCTTCACAATCGCCCTAGCTCGGAAGAGGAGAGGCAGCGGTGGGAACGGACGTGGAGACTGTGTCCTGCGCCCGAGTTAAAGGCGTATTTGGTGGATGAGCGCAGGTTGAATGATCCCGTAGTCTCAGGATTCAAAGATTGCTTTGCTCACAAGGATATTTTCTGACGAAAAATGGATGGAGAGAGGTATTGCTTTTAGGCGCCGTTTGTTGTCTCGATTTCAGAACAGCCTGGATGAGCTTGTACTAAAGAAGAGACGAGCAGACACTGTTGTAGCATGGTTAGCTTATGTGCATCTGATAAAGCTATCTATTTATAATGCCAGAATGAATAATGAGATGTTTGGTGCCCTGCAATTGCCTGCTTGCATCAACTCAACTCCATTCAATACCTATAGAAAAGGACGGTACTTTTTGGGAAGGTTTGAGGCCTCTTTCGGGGGAAATATCTGGTTTGTTCATGGAGGGGTCTTGATTTTCCTGCACATATTCTAAGTCGCTCTATATGCTAACCGTCCACGAGCCACCTTTGGTAGCCTTTTGATCTGTTCATCATCAGGTTGTTTGAATGTTTCCCGAACAAGAGCAAACCCCCCTGAGATGCTCCTTGGCTTTGGGAAACACGTCTAGCCAAGAAAGGAATACCAGGTGGGTCCTAAGGCCCCACACTGTGCTTCCCTGGCAGGCTGCCAGCCCAGCTTCGAGATGTTCCTGGGAGCTCTTCGCGGGGCTTAGCTTCTAGTTCCAGTCCTAGACACCGTTCGAAAACACCGCTCCCAACATGTCGAAAACAGTCAACATCTCTTCGCCCTCGCAATTCAACGAGGTGCTGCAGGGCTCCAAGCTGGTAGTGGCAAACTGTGAGTGCCTCGCGCGTCTCTCCGACGTCTTGCTGCTTTACCCCGCCATGATGATGACCCTCCACTATCACGAACGTAGCTGACCTGTTTCTTCCTTCGTAGTCTATACCGAAACCTCCGACGCCAGCCAGCAAGTAGCCTCGGTATTTGAACAGCTCTCCCATGCTCTGTCACGCCCGAAACTGGTGACCTTCACCAAGGTCAACACCGAGCAGCAAAAGGACGTCGCAGAAGCCTACAGGGTCACAACTATACCAACATTCATCATTTTTCGCAATGGCAAGGTTGCCGACCGGGTGCAGGGCGCGGATCCCATAAAGCTGCAGTCGGTCGTCAAGAAGCTCAGCGAGGAAGTCCAGAACTTGGCCAGCGGAGGCGGCGAGGCGAGCGGCAACAGCAGCGGCGGCGGCGCCAACTGGCGGGGTGCCGCGCTGCCGCGCGGCTACAGTGATATCACAGACCAAATTGAGTTGCGGTACTGCGAGCTGCTTAACGTGGACCCGGAGGCGGGGGGTGTGCGGGTGCTGTTTGACACGGCCCGGCCCAGCGCGCTGTCCGGAGGCAAGAGCGCGGCCAAGGACTGGGTCGAGAGTGACACAGATGAGCAGCTGCTGCTCTTCATGCCTTTCCAGTCGATGCTGAAGCTGCACACCCTGCAGGTGAGTGATAGTGGTAATGAGCGGCCCTTGACATTGCGACGTGCTAACCAATTCGTCTAGCTTACATCCTTGCCCCCCAGCGACGATGACGAGGAGGAGGTGCCGTTGAGGCCGCGGAGAATCAAGCTCTTCACCAACAAGCCGCACAATCTAGGTTTCGACGAGGCGGAGGACCTCAGCGCGACCCAAGAGTTCGAGCTCTCGGAAGACGATTGGAATGCCGAGGGCACCGCGAACATTCCTCTGCGCTTTGTCAAGTTCCAAAACATCACCAGCCTAGTGCTCTTTGTCGTGGATGGAGACGGTGATGGAGAGAAAACCAAGCTGGACAGGGTGAGGCTGATTGGAGAGAGTGGCGAGAAGAGGGAGATGGGCAAGCTCGAGAAGATTGGTGACGAGCCTGGCGAATAGGCGATTGGAGGTGGGAACTGATTGCCTGCCTGCAAGAAGGTTGGAATCATGAATGATGATTTGGACGTATAGACACAAAAGATGGCATCGAGATCAAAACAGAATAGATGTCCTAAAACATAGTTCCATAAGTCGGGGTGTGGAAAAGGCAAGTTCAAAGTATTCTAACACCACGCCAACCCCTTATTCATGGACGCCAAACAGAACATAAAATTCGGCAGCAAAACAAGAGCGTCATATCGTCAACCCGGCCCAGAGAGAGTGGACACGGTAAAGTTTGGACCGTTGAAGCCGTAAGTGATCATCGTTGTGATGACCTTCAGACGTATGATTCCTTGGCAAAGAACTGGAAAATACGTATCACCAAGTTACCATTAAAATCAATGATGGATGCCCACTCAAACTCGAATGAAGACGAGTGATGATGTCCAGCCTCCACGTCACCATCCAGCCCTAATGGGTTCTCCTCGATGGACTGACTGACATGGAAGCCGGCCTGCAATTATGATCGCTCTTGGTTGAGTTTGACGCTACGAATACCATAAAAGGTCCAAAAGACGGGCATCGTGCAATTCTGGAAACTCGTTAAAGTAACTCAACCGCCGCACACAGAACAAAGGAATTCCGAGCAGGGCCGCGCACGGCGGGTTGAGATTTATACGCGAAGATTTTTTTGGCTTCCGGAAGAACAGTACTCCGAGGTCCGTCTTTTGCTCGGCCAAGCCCGGGTCTAGGCTTGCCTAGCAAGCCTGGCCGTGCATGAGCAAGGATATGTTATTAGTTCCGACAGACCTCAAACTGGACAAAAACTACTGGGAGTTAGCTCGTTGCATAATTACCGCGAAAATAGTTGATTTGGTCTCTGAGTTTCGACTTTCATTTGGAGGTTGTGATGCTCAACAAAAGCTCTGCCAATGGCTGACATATTGCCGGCAAAGAGCAAGATACGTATCACTAGAATCTCGTCTCTCTTGACACTCCGTTGCATCTTTTTTATACACTCTAGTCCATCCACCATGTGCTATCGCTGGGTGCGTCATAATGTCTGCGCCTGTACTCTACTGAAACGCAGCCAGAAAAGTGGGAGGTCGTTACATGCTTGGGTTTTCATTGAAGCAAACCACGACAAAACGAAAAGGTAGGATATAATGGGAGCTTCTATTTAACCATGTCCAACGTCAGTCGCAAAGCATAACCTGGACAATTAGTAACCAACTATCTTGAATTCTAAAGTAGATCGATTAAGGTTTACTCCCAAATCGTCGACGTTCCTTCTCTCTTTCTTTCCTCTCTGCGGAGCATAATTCTTTCTATTTTTTTTTTCCTCTTTTCCTCTAACCAGCTAGTTATATTCCTTTCTCTTTTCTTTTTCAATCACATCGTCTCTCTTTCCTGAAAACCTAAACCCCCACGTGACCCCCAACCTTAATGTGGGGCTGGCCAAGAGGTTAGGGCATGGGCTACCATTGGGCCCCACTCCTGAATTTGCCTGAGGTCCTTTGCTTACAGCATCTACAAGTAATAGGTGCGACAACCAGGTTCTCTTCCTGCCTAGGTCTTTTAAGTTCCCGAGATGATTCTAATCTAAATTCGTCGTCTTAGTAGTTCGTCATTCAGATCTTATCTTTTCCTTTAGCTTCTGTCCTTGCTTTCTCCACTTCTCCAATCCTCCCGTTACCTCCTCTGCCGAGCATCGTTTCATCTCTGCAACCGCAGTGACCGTCAATTCATGATTTGCAGGTACCGGCAGATTGCCAAACAGGCCGAGAGTGATTGACTTGAGGTTTTGTTTCGAGTTTCTGTCTGGGATAAGGCGCTTGGGGGTCCTTCGGTGAACCGTCTCAGAAAACACCCCTCCCGACTTGGGCCTGGACGCTCCAATCTCAGGTTTGGCATCCATGCTTGGGTAGTATTTCTCCGAAGCCTCTCCACATTCCTCCGCTGCGTAGTGCGGTGTGCATGTGTTGCAAGCTGTCGGCCAGTGCCGACCCAAGCCAGCAGGGAAGTCTTACACTACATTACAGTACACTACACATCACATGCTCCCTTGTTCCGTCTGCGGTACGTAGTGTAGGGTTTTGGCCTCGTCCACACTTCAGCCGCTCAAGAGGGCGCGCCTGTCCTTGCTCCTTGGCTTACTATGCTGAACCAAAAAACAAGGGGTCAGCCCCCCCAACCATCCCGCAGGCTCGCCTATCGAATTCCGGGCCAGCCTCTATCATCCGCTCCTCGCTACCCTAAGCTACGTAGTACTGCGTACGCTACCTTCCGGCCATGAATCCGGCGCACAAACCCGACTGCAACACTCTTGTCAACGGTAGGTAACCATGTGTCCCAGATCGGTAAGTCTGCAAAGAAAACCAATAAATTGGGCCGCTGCAGGAATAAAACGTGGCCCCTATATACTAAGAATAGCACCCCGGAGCCGGCCGACGTGCCCCATCCATGAGCCCTTGCTCTGCAGAGTCCCTTCCAGTGACCTCACTGACCTCCCTTTCGTTTCGGCCTGCCTTTCTGACTCCCTGAGCCCAAAGGACCTTGATCTACTCGCCATTTCGCTCACCGCAAGCCGCGGTCGCCCCAGCTGACGGGAAGCCGCTCGCCTGGTTGGGCTTCGACGCTGCTAGTTGGCTTCCCGTTGCGCTCGCTACCTCATCAGGCGCCCGCAGATCCAGAGGAAATGACAAGAACATGACTAAACTTGACCACTGCTCGGCGGTCGGTAGCGTCGGATCGCCGTGGCTCCTGTTATCCGCTCTGGCCCTGCCGAGCCGCCCAGTCCCGTTGTGGTATTCCTTCTTGTGGAGAGAGGTTTGGCACTTTGACCTCATATTGTGCTCTCCCGGCAAGCAAGGGGGTACGTCTTCCAGGTCCATGCAAGCCCGCATGGCGTCGCTTGGAAACAATCGACCTGCGATCCTCCTTGGCTCGTTTCCGATATGTCGCCTGCTGGCTCGCTCCCGGGAGCGGCGCTTCGCCTAGACTCTCCAAGGCCCGAGCAACGTTGGATTTTCCTCCTGCCTGCTTCTGTCAAGTGACAAAAGCGCTGAAGTTGCTGTTAATCCCAAAACTTAATGAACCCTGGTTGCCGTCTTGCTTCTTGCTTCTAGGAAAGGGAGGAAATTCTTCCAGCTTCCTTTTTCTCCTTAGACCACTTGACCTACGTGCACATGACGTGAGACCACGCTTAGTGCTGAAATTCTGCTTTCCTTTTTCTTTTTTTTTTCCTTGCAAGCCGTTTCTGTCACAGCGTTTCAATCAGCTCAGGTTCTGCTCTTCGTAGTACCCTACTCACCATCAACTTCTGCTCGATAAGCTGGCGCTCCTCGCTATTCAAGTTTATTTCTGACACCAACCCCGCCAAGAACCTTCATTAGAACGCTCGATCCGACATTTCGAACTTCATTCTAAGGGCATTCGTGGTTTTGCCGACATTTTGATTACCAGCCAACTATTTTATGGTGGCTTGTCGTTGAAGGCGGCTCATATTGAAGTGGGGAGGAATTTGACGCAGGCGACTGATCCAGGAGGCTGGGCCGGTTATATTCTCGAGAGCGGCATATCGCCTGGAAAAAGGGCCATTTGGCTAAAGGGGTTGGGTCGGCGACGGAACCCAGGATACATCTCGGCTGCGGGAGTCGATCACTCGGATACGTGCATCGGTCGGACGGACGCGACAATGCACCATGGCCAAGCGATGCCCGGGTGCTGCTGTTCGGCGCAAGCATCGGGCAGGTTCACCAAGTTCCGGCGGCTTCCTCCTGAGATACGGAATATGATTTGGGAGTTTGCCCTGCCCGAGGCACGGGTGTACGAAGTCCTGGACGCGCCCAACGCGAAACAGAAGACGCCGGCGCATGAAGGATTGATGTTTGCGAACGTGTACCCGGAACCTCCTCCGGCATTGGCGGCCGTGTGCCGAGAGAGTCGGTACTTTGTATTGCACCACTACAAGCCCCTGACCCTGGGCAAGACGACCAAATTCGTTGACATGTCGCGGGATATACTGCTTCTGGAGCCGTACTTGCTTGTCAAACGGTTACACCGAACCCTGCACTTCATGAGCCAGATCTCGTTGGTGCGAGATAAGGCTACTCAGCTTGCCTTGGGAACGTCGTACGGCGTCTACACTGGCATCTTTCACCCCGTGTTAGGTCGGAAGGTGTCCAAGAACAACATGAGCAAGCTGCTAGCGAGTCTGGCCAAGTTTTCGAGGCTCAAGACACTCATCTTTGTTGTCCATCAGGAGTTCCAATTTGAGTTTGACTTTCGCTTTCCAGGGACCCTGACGCCGATGCCTTCGATGCTTATGCCAACATTGAACACCGGGCTGGGTTCCTCATACGGCGCTGTGCCTGCAGCAACTGGCTACCCGTCACCGCATATGATCAGAGACGACGGCTCTGCCAAGTCTTCTCGTCATTCAATTACCGCAGACGCAACGAAAACTACATTTACGGGCCTTCCCACTCCGGCGAGCAGCACCGGCAACTCCCCTTTACCACCCTCCTCGCTGCCGCTGCCGTCAATACCTCAACAACAAACCCTGCCCTTCTTCCAGCCGCTACATTTTCAACAACAGCAAAACCAGCAACAACAGCAACAACAGCAGCATCACCAGCCGCACGCAACTCTCCTACCTCTCCTTGAGCCTACAACAACAACATCATTAGCAGCGCCGCCACTGCCACTGCCACCGCCACCGCCACCCCACGTAACACAGCAGCAGCAGCAGCAGCAGCAGCAGCAGCAGCAGCAACAGCAGCAACAGCAGCAAACACAGCAGAAGCAGCAGGTTCACCAGGCATACCGCTTCAAGTTCGACATGCAAGCGAGCGTCGCCGCCCCACCGCGCCGGCCGCACGCCAACGAGTTTTTGTACTACCCGCTCGAGAACGCGCCCGAGGGAAGAGGTAGGGACGAGTTCGACGAGTACGAGGCCTATGTGGAGCAGTCTTCATCTTCTTCGTCAGGGCAAGGGACCGAGAGTCACGGCGGCCTAGGCCCTGCAGGATGGGGGTATGGCGAGCGAAGCGGTGGTTTGTGGGATTGCGTCGGCGATGGTGCCGGCGGTCTCGGGGAAGGGAGCGATGACGGAGAAGAGGGTGAGTGGTGCGACCCATGGCCAACCAACGACGACTGGAGGCGCTTCAGGCGGCGGTGGGTGCGGGCAATGGTTGCGGCTTGCGTGCCAGCTGCAGGCGCGGGAAACTCGGGCCGCGATTGGGACGGCGTCGGGGACGAAGGGGCGTTTCGGGGTGAAAGTGGCAAGAGCTGTGGTGGAAACTCGGGAGAGAAGGGTGTGGCGGGAACGGGAGGGAGGGATGGGATTTGCCTACCTAAGTGGAAGCTCAAGGGGGCAAGTCTACTCTGGAGGTACACTCGGGGCGTTGGGGGTGTTCAGTGAAGTTGGCCACCAGCAGCTTTACTGAAGGCGCTGCTCCAGTTATTACGATACGGCACGGCACGGCGAAAACGGTCGTTTCTGGTCTTGGTTGGTGGGCACGGACAAAGGAAAAGAAGCCTGTCATTTGCGTTTGTGTTTAGAGCGAAATGATGCTGAGAGGATGCATGGTAATTACGTGATACCCTCGCTTGTAGATTGCAGAATATATGAGAGTAGAAGGCAACATTTGTCATCAGACCCTGAATCTCCGGGTTTCGTAAACCGATTTTCCATCACGGTTCATCTGATCTCACGTTGCCACCATGATGACAAGAGCTTTGCGGGCCAAGTTGTTGTGATGTTGCGCCTCCCGCTTGTGCAACCACACATTTTTCTCCCAAGGGTCCTTCCTGCGTCATGAATACGGCAACGAATAATTAGTGCGACGGCGTTATTTGAAAGCATCATCACAGGCCGTGTGCCCAATTGGGATTTCAATGTTATTTAGGTTGGTTAACCCGGCATAAGCAGGCCTTACATGCTGTTGACAATCGCCGTACATTCAGTTAAATCAGAGAAAAGTACCAAAGAACGTGCCTGGCTAAACCCCCACTATGCGAGGACTTAACAAGGACCCTAATGCCGGATCAAAGCCGACAACGGAAGTGGCTGGGAGCGGTACTTTCCCGAGTTCACGTATCTCAAATCGCTGGCCATTGCAGGATGCGCGGGTGTCGCCTTCCCAATACGGCAGTTGACCATCAGAAAGGGCGCAATCGGTGGTCGATGCAACGCTGTTCAGGCCATGTGGGTGCTTTGCGTCGCTCTCCGCTGCCTGAGCACTCATCAGGTCTGTACAATGCTTAACACGAAACACCGCAATCCGCTCGTTAGGCACGCTGGCTTACTCAAGTACGCTATTCTGTATTTCACAGCACCGCGGTACTGAATCTCGGGTGTCATTTCCACGCCCTTTCGCCGCCCCGCTGGTAACGGGCCACGCGCGCCAAGGCCCAACCTTAGCCAAGCTGCTATTGGTCAATTGCGAATCCTTCTTCGGGACTGCTCTGAAAAGTCAACGCCAGCATGCTGCCTCTCAGCTCCACGGCTCCATTGGGGGAGGGGAAAAAAAATAAGAAGCTTAATACAGACTCATGTCGGCTTAGAAACGTCCCGGAACAACAATGCTGAGACCATCACGGCGGATGTAAACTAGTATCTGCACTGATCAGTGATTGCACGGCAAAATGAAGGACGACAACATCGTCAGGGACGCCACCGAGCAGACACCACTCCTCGCTGCTGCTGCTGCGGACACGGCCCCAATTAACGACGCCGTCGAACATGCCCAACATGAAAGCAACGGGAGCGCCGATGACGAGGACAAGCCGTTGCCAGTGTGGCAGATCGTGGCCCTCTGCTACGCCCGGTGGGTTGAGCCCGTCGCCTTCTTCTCTATCTTCCCCTACATCAACGAAATGGCCCAGGTAAATGGCCAGCTCGCCATCACCGACGTTGGCTTCTACAGCGGCCTGATCGAGTCGCTCTTTTCGCTCACCCAGATGCTCGTCATGGTCATGTGGGGCAAGGCCGCCGACCGTTTCGGCCGCAAACCCGTGCTGGTCTCCTCGCTCATCGGCGTCTCCTTTGCCACAGCCCTGTTCGGCATGGCTAAGACCATCTGGCAGATGGTCCTGTTCCGCTGTCTTGCCGGCATTTTTGCGGGCACCATCGTCACCATCCGCACCATGATCTCGGAGCACAGCACTCCCAAAACGCAGGCCCGGGCCTTCAGCTGGTTTGCCTTTGCCGGCAACCTAGGCATCCTATTCGGGCCCCTGATCGGAGGCGTTCTTGCGGACCCGGCCCGGCAGTATCCCGGCCTGTTCAGCAGCGTCCGCTTTTTCCAGGACTATCCCTACGCTCTCCCAAGCTTGGCCGTAGCCACCATGGGTCTCTCTGCCGTAGCCGTGACCGTCATCTTCACCGAGGAAACCCTTCCCAAATCCTTGGTGGCCGGCTCCGGCAGCGAAGAATCCGCCGCTCCGAAAATCGAACCGCCTTCCACCAGGGACCTGCTTAAGTCCCCAGGCGTGCCCATCGTGCTCTATGTGTATGGAGTAATCATGATACTTGCCCACTCCTACACGGCTATCGTGACCGTCTTCTGGTACACTCCGGTCCCTTTAGGTGGCTTCGGCTTCAGCTCGCTCCAAATTTCCCTCATGATGGGCTTGACCGGCTTTTCTCGTATGTTAAACACCCCCCCGCGATGCTCTCTTCTTCATCTTTGAGGGCTTTGCTGACGTAGCTGGACAGAGGCCGTCTGGATTCTGCTCGCATTCCCACCGCTGCAGCATCGTATTGGCACCAACGGTGTGCTCCGGCTCTGCGCGAACGTCTATCCCGTCTTCTTTGCCGTCTGCCCCTTGCTCAACCTTCTCCTGCGCGTCGGTACGCCCGCGGCTGCGACCGCCTTCTGGATCGTCGCCCCGACCACGCTCGCCATCGGCGTCGGCGTCAGCATGTCCTTCACCGCCATCCAGCTGGCCCTCAACGACGTCTCGCCGAGCCCTCTGACCCTGGGCACCCTGAACGCGCTCGCCCTATCCATCACGAGCGGGCTGCGAGCCTTCTCGCCAGCTCTTTTCGCAGGCCTGTTCGCCGTTGGCGTGAAGACACAGCTGCTGTGGGGGTACGCCATCTGGGTGCTAATGGTGGCACTCGGGCTGGTTTTTACCGTATCAAGCCGGTTCATGCCGAACTATGATCGATTAAGGAGGCAGATAGAGACGGAAGAGGCGAGGTAGAGATGGCAAGCTGCCTAATTATGGATTTATTATGCCCAATCAAGCATAGCCTTGCACCTCCCGTCGAGTGTCCCCTTGAAGGTGGTGGCTACTAAGAGATGGAGTAGAAACTTGAAATGCCCTAATTCAACCCAGTACGGCATGATTTGAGCATGCAGCCTTATAGGCGTGCATAGTGAGCAAGGAGCTTGTCGTCGCACACAACAAGGTACTTGGACGGCTTCGATGCAGTTGACCCGAGGCCCTGTGTTGAGGGTGGGTATAGTCGCAAACTCGTTTGGTTCTTGTTCTGTCGTCTTCATCAAAAGATGCCAGGAGTTCATGATCCGAGGCCGGTCAATGTCTGGGTCAAGGTCATTGCTTTGTCCGTAGTGTCTATTGAAATGCTCAAGACAAAGAAAAAAGAACAATTTACGGGTCTTGATGAAGCCGACCCAATGCACATGTCGAATCTCAATATGAAAGGGGACAGTCTCTCAGGGAGACTATCGTTGATCAACAGGAATAGAGTTACAATAGACATCATGTAGATGGCAATTACGTTAGAATCTATAGGTAAACAATCTGTAACGGGTTGGGCCCGTGACAGGCCTCGGCCGCCCTCGGCCCTCGCTAACCCTGAGGATCTGACCGCAAGATGAAGTCATTCCTAAATCACGCACAGATCAACGTGCCCTTTCCTTTTTAAGGGGCCACGATTTTCAGAATTTTCTCTCTCTTTTTCTCCTTCCTCCTCCAAGCTTGGTATACTCGTAGAGTCATCATCAGATAGTTGCAATATACTCCCTGAGACCGTTACGCAATCCATTAGTCAGCCTTTTGAGAGTTAGGGATTTTGACGCAGATTCTTTACACTAGTGAACGCTAACCGTAGTCAAGACAGTCGGGTTTTTGAGCAAATCGTTCCGGGAGGAAGGAGTGGCCTGTTCACAATGAGTTGCCTGAAGCTACTCCGGATGTGACGGTCAAATATTTCGAACATTGATGGCACGAAAAAGATGTGTATCTAAGGCTGATGGCTGTGGTCCACTCAAAAAGTCACTAAGTGATCATTCTCCCTAGCCACCAGCAATCTGATTGACTGAATCATTCAACTCGACTTTCTCTGGTCCTTTCCTCCCGTCAAGGATTAGGCTTTTGGCAGGTTGCAAGGATCTGAATTTGATTTTGTCTGAAAACACACCCTTGAACACCAATCTGAATAATACACTCGTGTCTCACCAACCTAGTAGGGCAATTCAAAAGCTCCTTTCATGTGAACAGTGCACCAACCACTAGTTCTCCAACGAGAAAGCACTTTTAAGTGAGCTGTGTTAGTAGTAGGTTTCGTTTACTATCTCGAGCAAACCCTGGTCTAGTCCGCCTTTTCTTCTCTACACGACAGCGCTTTGTTCCTTAACACAACCTTGAATCAGCACAGCACTCGATATTTAAATCAGCTAATCACGTCCTCTTATATTCTCCCCCTTCGTTTATAGCTAGTACACCGCGTGTCAACGTTTCAATTCTAATCACCAATATTCTACTTGAGTTTGCACTTAAGGAGGTATTCGATACACAAGACCACTAGTGTCCCCCATAGACACCAGTTCTACTCGAATGAACCCCGATCAACCGGTGCCGATGATGCGGTTCTGCCCAAGGCGCCGATCGGTCTTGTCCTGCGCAGCATGCCGCGTGCCGATTGGTCGGACTGAAGCTGGGCCACAGCTGCGGAGGCGGGGCGGAGGCTGAGCCTGGTCGCATTTGTCGGATATGGCGACTCATACGAAATACGGTGCCCCGTTGTCTTGGCATCTTACCGTCCTCTCGAACAACATCCATCGAAGGCTAGGCTATCCACTAAGGGGAGACAAGCATACCAAGGGTGCGAAGCATCAACAGCGGAAATGCAGGAGAAACTGGTGACCGGGATAATCATGTGGCTAAGCAGTTTATACACATTCCCGTCGTTTTCCGAAGTTTTCTTCGTCTATAAATAAGGCTGGAGCCCCCCGAGGATTGAAGCACCTCAACATTAGACAACGTGATACAGGACTTTCTACTTCCTGATCTGGCTATTCTATCTGAACTTAGAGCCTCTGTCAAACAACTACTCATCAATCCGCTTACATTGAACTGTCTTCACTCCCGACTGTCACAATGTCTCACCGCCTCTCCATGAACAGCAAAGACCAGCAGCCGGCGGACGTGCCGCCACAGATCTCAGAGCTCCACTGTAAGCTTCCCCTTTCTTACCTTGAATAACCATCATGGAACGGGAAATTGAACTGACACGGGCCCCTTCCCCACTCCCCATACCCAGGCTTCACCGAGACTAACGGCGTCATCACCACCACCATGTTCGACGTGCCCGGGTACCGCGTCGTGCGCGTGCTGGGTACTGTCTACGGGCTCACGGTGCGCTCGCGCAACTGGGCGGCCGGGCTGGGCATGGTGCTCAAGAGCATTGCTGGCGGTGAGCTGAGGTGGTTTACGAACATGGTACGTGCATCATCTCTCTACTTTTTCCTCTCCAAGTTGGGTTTGTGCTGCTCTGGATTCTGTCGAATTTGGTTGGGTGGGAAACATAGGGGGAAATCTGAGATTTAGGAGAGGAGTGGGGGTGGAAGTGGTGGGGGGACTAGCCAAGAGTTCGGAAAACCACCAAAGAGGAAGGAAGGGAAGGGAGTGAGAATTTCCAAACTGGCAAGACTAACCGTAAAATAGCTCTATAGCGCCCGCAACGACGCCATCTCCCGCATCGTCTCTGAAGCGCAAGAACGTGGCGGAAACGCTATCATCGCTATGCGCTTTGATGCCAGCGAGCTCGCTGGCTTCGCCCAGGTATGCGCCTACGGGACGGCCGCCATCATCGAAAAGATTGACGACACGGTCGAGGCGCCTCCGCAATTGGTGCCGGAGAGCAAACGAGAATAGCTGTCTGGCGTGGTTTCGGTGGTTAGTTCATGGATTTTCGGCTGGGCTGGTTTCAAGGGGACACGGATTTGAATTGTTAATGTGCAAGATACCACGCTGCTTAGACACTGAAGAGATGCTAGATATCAATATACCCACGGTGAACTCCTGACGCCATCCCGTGCCATTCAAACGCCACTTGACGCTCATGCCTGCCAACAGCTCATATAGACCGCTTCTTCCCGTGCGGTTTGGGATTTGCGACCTTGATCCACTCGCCATTGAAGGCGTTGATGAGCCAGTTTCCGAGCTCTGTCACGTACAGCTGTTAGCATAGAACACACCAAAGTCCGAAAGGATGACCTACTATCATAGACAATCCGGTTCGCTCCGTGAAAGTAAATGCTGTGGTCACTGTCTGGGAACACGTGAACGTCGTAGTTCTCGACTCCAGCCAGGTCCAGCTCATCCAGCAAGGTCAGCGAGTTTTGAAAGTGCACGTTATCGTCGGCCACGCCGTGCATGACCAGGAACCGCACGTTCTGCGACAACGCCGTGGTGTTGCTGATGGCGCTCTGGGCGTACCCTTGCGCGTTGGCCTGCGGCGTGAGCATGTATCGCTCCGTGTAGATGCTGTCGTAAAACCGCCAATCCGTGACCGGCGCCACGGCCATGCCGTACCGGAAGGTCTGCCCGCCGTCCTGCTCGAGCGTTTTAAGCGTGTTGTAGCCGCCAAAGCTCCACCCCCAGATGGCAAGCCGCGTCTCGTCAACGTACTTCTTCTCGGCCCAGATCTTGGCTGCGGCGATCTGATCGTGCGACTCCCAATGGCCCAGGTTGCCGCGGATGAGAACACGGTTCTTGCGGCCGATATAACCCGTCCCGCGCCCATCAACTGTGACACAGATGTACCCGAGCCCGGCGGCAACGTAGGATTGGAAATCGACGAGGAACCTCTTGTTGACAGTCTGCGAGCCGGGGCCGCTGTACTGCTGGAAGAGAACGGGATACTTCTTGCTCGCGTCAAAGTGGGGCGGCCTTCTTTCGACGTAATTGAGCTCCACGCCGTCCACGTTGATGGTTCCGTATATCTTGATCGGGAGTTCGTGCTTCTTGGCCTTCTCGGCGAGATCCTCGTTCTCCTCAACAAGGTGCTCGTACTGGCGCGAGTTGCTCGGCGTGCTGATGACCTTTTGCCACGGGATTCCAGGGCCTTCGTAGGTCAACAGAACATAACCGCCCCCAATCGAAAACGAGGCGGTATAATATCCCTCAGAAGACGTGTCGGATACCGGAGCCAGGCCCTCTCCCGTGAGCCCAACTTGGTAAACGTGGCGCTGGATCGATGACTCCTTTGTCGCCACAAAATAAACGACATTCTTGTCCAGGTCCACGGCATACGGAGAGTCGACAACTTCCCAATCACCCGAGGTAAGCATGATGGGCTCGGGGTTGTCGAGAGGCGTGAAGTAGGCGAGATGGTTGCCATCGCCGTGGATGATTAAGTCAATGTAGCCATCGTGGTCACGGCCATTGGACGGATCAGCCGGGATGTACTTGGTTTGATGCGTGATCTCGAACCAGCCGCCATCAATGGCATTGACATCTGTTGTCCTAACAGCCTTGCCCGTGCGCGCCGCCACATCCACCAGCACCACGCGCATGACATCGCTAACTCTGTTTGTCTCTTTGACCAGGACTTGACTGCCGGCCCAGACTACTTCCGTGATCAGACGGTCGTCGTCAGCGAAGCCGCCCGAAGTATCTACCGAAAAGACATCGCCGCGGGCCACGTCGTAGAACTTGAGTTCGACGACGGGATTGTGGGTACCCGCTTTAGGATACTTGATATTTCGGACTTCAGGGTACAACTCCTCTCCCGGTTTGGGTTCCGTGCCGCTGGGCCGCGAGAGGAAGTACTGAACCGGGTACTCGGGCACACCCGTCTCGTTTGTGCGAAGAAAGGCAATGTATTTACCGTCCTCAGACCACCAGGTAGCGCTCGGCCCGGAGAAGACCTCTTCCTCATAAACCCAGTCGGGGACGCCGTTGAACACCTCGGAGCCACCGTCCTTGGTGATCTGGAGGATGCTGTCTGAGCCAACCTTGCGCAGGTACAGGTTGTTGTCTCTTGTGAAGGCGACCGCGTCACCAGTTGGACTCCACTGCGCAAGCTGAAGGCGCGCTCGAGGTTCCCCTGGGACCAGCGGTTCGGCCGTCTGCGTCTTGACGTCAAAGATCCAGTAAGCGGCGTACGACGAATGGCGCCAGTTGGATTTCTCGTCGGTCGCAACCAGCACTTTCTGTAAATCCCTACTCGGCGCCACCCTGCCAACACTGTAGCCTTTTTGGTCGTACTCAAACCTGGCCTCCTTCATCAAGACCCTGGGCTCAACCAGTTGCGAGTCGGCAGCGGCTCCAGCAGCATTCTGTGCACGGATATCCTCTACCACAAGATAGTCTTTCCCGGTACCTTTCTCCAACAGGAGACCATCCTCGCCCTCGGGCCCGGCAATCCATTGGATCGAGTGAGCCTCGGGCCGCCAGAAGCTGTTCATGACCTGGTCGAGTGTGATGACCTTTCCCGAGCCCCGTACGACGGTGGCCTGTGGATCGTGGGCAATCTCGGTAGCAGGCTTGTAAGACTTGGTTGCGAGGTAGACGAAAAGACCAGCGACCCAGGCTGAGACCAGCAGACCGGCTGCGATGAGGAGCGCCCTGCGCATCCCTCGGTCCATTCCCTTCCCCTTCTCCTCGACGTGGTGGGTCGGGTTGCCATTTCCGCTTCCAAGAAAAGGGCCTGTCTCGAGATCTTCATTGTTGGGTTCATCCTTGAAATCTTCGTCGTCGCTGTCGCCGGTAGCACCGCGGTGCGGTCTCTCGAGAGCCGCTTTGCTGGCAGCAACGCGCTCGCCGATGCGGTCGAAGACGATACTAGTGGTCGAAACTGAAGAACCCGACTCCTGTGACATCCTCGCTGAACTCCGACTCCTCTCTCGGCTTGAGCTGTGCGCACGAGTGGGCGAAGGCGGAACATCTTGGAACGGGGTCATGTTTGCGGCGGACAGCGGACAGCGTTACGAGTATTCGTAACTTGTGACGGAGGGGCGAAGGACGTCTACCGCGCAACGGCACACGGCAATCCAACAAAAACAAGGAGGGGACACTCTCAATTGAACCAAGCCAAATGAGTGGAATGCGACTTCTGTACGTCAAACAGCGCCACCATGGTCGATTGAACGGATATTCAGAACCAAATTGGGGCGGTTAAAGACGCCGTTGACAGATTGCCGGAGTTGGAGCTAAGTTGATGCGACCACGCAAGGCCGGTGGGCCCCCGAGACATCAAGGTGCGCCAGGCGTGACAGGCCAATACACTAAACCCTAACCCTGCCACTCCGCAACCAGACCTTTAGGAAAGTATATGCACCAAAAGAGACCAGATTACTCCTCTCCCGCCCCTGGTTTTCGGCAGACAAAGACATACATGGGGGTGAAGATGCCCATCCTCCCGCCGATAGCAACGCTCTTGGTGCAGTACCACATGGTGTCCATCAGGGTCGAGACCTCGGGGGGGCACATGCCCAGAAGGATCATGAGGCGGTAGATGACGTGGGCACACCCGCGAAAGGGATCCCACATCTTGAACACCTTCCAGAAGTCGGGCCAACCAGGCATCTTCCAGGCCCACCAGATGTCGCCCGCGGGGCCAAAGAACCAGGGGGCCGGGGAGCTGCGGAACGCCATGTCCTCTTCTTTGAGCAGCTCAAATCCTACCACACACTAGTTCAGCGAACATTGCTTGTATTGGCCGGATGTTCGGCGTTCAACTCACCAGCTTCTTTTACGCCCTCCCGCATCTCCGGCACCCACGGCATCTTGGTGATGCCGTTGCCAAACTCGATCCAATTGCGGACCTTACGATGATCTGGGATGCCCTCGTCGAAATTCTCCGTCATGGCAAAGTCGTGGAACGTGAACGGCGAGCCGGGCTTCAACACCCGCTTGATCTCTCTGTAGACATCGGCCGGATTGGGGGCGTAGCACAACGATTCGACTGAGTACGCAGCGTCAAAAGACTCGTCGGGAAAAGGGAGCTTCTGTTTTTCTTGTCAGCATGAATGTTCACTCACAACGGCAAGTCAGAAGAGCCCAGACCGTACCAGGAAGTCCCCCTGCAGGAGCGTAACCAGACTATCCAGTCCGGCCTCCCTTGTCAAAACCGTCCCACGCTCAACATGCCAGGCATTGTTCGTGATGCCCACTATCTTACACCCGATAGTCGAGGCAATGGTTCTCGCAGGGCCGCCGATACCACATCCCAGGTCCAAAATCCGCATGTCCTTCTCGAGGCGGGCCAGTCCGGCAAACGTCTTTTCGTACGCCGTCATGCTCTCCCGGATGGAGAGGCCGGGTGTGATGGGCGTGTAATGGAATTGCTGACCCCTGGATCTCTCGTCAGTCCAAGCTCGCAGGCCCGAACTCGATAGAAAGCAAGGCAATTACACATACCATCCTTGCTCATACAATGGTGTGACGAGATCGTAGTAGTCGGATCCTACCTGGCAATATTTTCTCTGCCTTTCACGGCGTTCCTCCTCGGACGCCCAGGTGATGGCAGCGACGTCGAGCTTGGACACATTGGACGAATCCCGAGTCCAGTGCGCGAGGTAACGATGTAAGCGGTCCTCAGCGTAGTTGGCGGGCATGTGAGATGCCATGATCTAGTTGTATTGAAATTGATCAATAGATTATTTGACGTACGGAGGACTAGGAAGGTAAGCGTGATGTTGGCCTTGTTGATATTGGAATTGGACGAGCCCAGCGTTAACAAATCTCGCCCGGAGACATTTCATGGTATATGTGCGGCACTCCATCTTAGAGAATGTGGCTTCCATGAGCGGAATGCCCTTAGAATTGTGTTGCGCCTTTGTTGGATGGCATGTTTGCGATGCCTTAGTATTGTTCTTGAGCCGCTGCAAACAACTGAAGCATGCCTCGAAGGACTGGCCAATAACAGAGCAGTGGTCGTCCTCGTAGGGTATTCGGAACTTAACCCTAACCCTGCTCCAAATCGTTTCCGATTGATTAACACGCGGGCATGTTCATTTGGAGAACTTGGGAGTGGCATGGCTTCTTCCCGGAAGGCGGCCCGAAGAGATCGGTCGGGGACCCCACATTCCAATCTGGCGACACGGAACGACACTCCCCTGAGGAAACGGGGCCCATGGGGCAGCTTCCGCCATTGAGAACGGTCAATAATAACTGGCTGCGGTGCGTGATGCCGTTCGCGGAACACGCCATAATTCAGCCGAAATAAACAACGATCGACAGGCGACTGCCCTGATGTGACCGTTGAGAAATGGACAGCGACATTCCGAGAGGATATATCAAGGGCTTGTCGCCCTCGCTCATGCCGGGGAGGAAGCCCCTCTGGTGAGAACACTCGCTTTGACAAACCCAGATCGTGCCCTAGGTACCTAGTACAGCACAGCACCATGCACTCCACGACGCTCTTCGGCGTGCTCGCTGCGGCCGTGGCCGCCAACGGGGCCTGTGTTCCTCGGGACCTCCACGCAACAGCCGCTGAGGTCCAGTGCCCCATCGTCTTCGACGGCCGCGTCAGTGCCGACGCTGAGCCGACCGACTTCGACAGCTCCAGCAGCTCCATCTTCAACCCGGACTACGTCAAGGGCAACGACCTCAAGTGGAGCGAGATCTTGCAGTTCCCCGAGGCCGGCAGCGCTCACTTCGATGATGAGACCCACAAGCCATTCGAGGTTACCCTCAGCGACGAGAGCATCTTCCAGACCCAGCAGGGTTTCCGCCGTGCTGGTCTCCAGTTCAAGGGCGACACCAACAACGGCAGCCCGGGCAGTGAGGGCATCAAGACCATCCACTTCAGCGTCAAGATCGACCCCCAGCGGGCGCTGAACCTCAGCCACGAGTATCTCGTCGTTTGGCACGAAGCTGCTGACTGTATGCGACCCCTCTGGGACTGACATGGGGACTAGCGTGATGGGAATAGACGACTGACAACCCTTTTGCGTGGCAGACTCGGCCAACCAGTTCAACTTCGAGACCGGCACCGTCATTGGCCAGGAGGGTCTCCCTGAGGACACCTGGAAGGTCCTTGACCGCAACTACCAGCAGGTCTGGTCGACACCCATCATCCAGGACGAATGGCAGAACTTTGCCATCACTCTGGATTTTGACAAGAAGTGAGTTTCGTCCTTCCCCTTTCATGTGTCAAGCCCAAATCTTTTTGGCAGAAACCAACATGCCTTCAGCACCCTCCAAGTGTACTACTCCGAGGCCGATGAGCCCCTCGAGAGCGTCACCGACGCCGTGTCCAACAACAACGCGGGCGAGGGCCAGTACCAGTTCGGCTTGCTCAAGAAGCCCACCGGCACCGATGATGTCGTCAACTCGGGCTACCAGGAGAGCGGCATCGACGAAGGCATCATCTATGGCAGCGTCTTCATCGAGGACAGCGCTGACGGGTGCATCTCGCTGTAAGAAGGGAGATATACACGCCCAACTCGTGGATAGAGCCCCAAAAGATAGACTTAGTTTCTAAACCGCGCGGATAGGTACACTGTCCCCGAAAAAGAGATATACAATCACATGGCCAGCTCAGCCCAGCAACGCATCTCTAGATATGGCACATCTCCAACGACCCTACCTCGTTCCCTCCATGCTTCTCTCGACTCCACTTTACATGACACAATTCCCCTTGCCTGATCCCGTTCCTTCATTGTTCTCCTCATACACATCCGTCACCACCATTAGATTCCCTTTTCCCCTGGCCAGCCTCAATGCTTCGCCCCTCTAAGCTCGAACAGCCGTCATCGCAAAGTTCTTCCTGCCCCTGTACGCCTCGCGCGCAAAGATGCCCTCTCCCGCCACATCTAGATTTCGCCGCGAGGCGTGCAGCAGCGCCGTGTCGCGCGTGCACGTCTCCACCCGCCGCACCACCTCGCCGGTTTTCCTCGGGTCCGAGGGTCGACAAGATCGGCGTCCGTCGTCCACGGTAATCAGAGGTGATCGTGACCTTGGGTCTGGTATAGGTCATAGCCTTGAGCATGGGAAGGTGGAAGAGTCGTCTTGTGCGTCGTCCTCGCCGTGATGGCACCACGTCTGCGAGCTTAACGTTAGCGAGCGGACAAGAGTGGTGCCGAAAATGAACAATGCGCCTTGGTGGCACACGGGTAGGGGTGACGTAAAAGCTGATGCCGAATTGTTCTCAGTTCGGATAGTCTTCAGAAAGGAAGGTTTGCCCAGAGGCATATTCACAACTTCCGTTCGCTGAAGACTACCGCTACGGCTTCAAAGCGCGTTATTAAATGATTAGGGATCCCACCGAGAACCTCCGAGACGGGTTTTGCGTGGGCATCTTGACTAACTCGGGAGGAAGGACATCGGCGACGACAGACGTGATAAGAATCTTGATAGGGATGATGCTGTGGCGGGCATTGCTTTTCTCGTCTTGGACCACCTTATTTGTAACCTGCTTTACCAGTTCCGGACGGGGTGCCAAAAGGGAAGTAATCTATAAGAAGGTCTGCTGTTAATCAACAGTAGTAACGCTTGGGCTGTCAATGGTCAAGACAGACAACTGTAAATCCAGCTTCACGTTGTAATTGTACCACTGATCAGGCGGAGCTCAAAGAGACCTAGAATGATTCGAAATCATAAAGAAGTGCTTGTGAACCCAGGCCTTGCACTCGGAAAAGTGGAAAATTCTGCTCTGATGAGCTTCCCTCCCTAGACATCATCTCCTTGCCTCCTTCCGTTGATTGCCAATGCGGGCGGAAGCGCAGCTTTCCCCATCATGGGACCTTCAAGTGATTTTCAGTTAACCAGAGTGACTTCAACTTTGTATCAATGCAATGACTGGGACTCGCTATCAGCCCCAATGAGAAGCCACATCACACTTCGGAGGCCAACATAGGACGAGAGGTAAAAGGTAGAGCAGCATCTCAAATCGTCGCGTTTCTCCGCAACCCCAGTTTCATACTACTTGCCTGTTCACCTGCAATATGGGACTCCCAGGTCTGACTGAATCATACTTGAGGGTCAATGGTGCAGAATTCTGTCTCTACTGTAACAGAGAGTCCGGATATTTTGGCCTGGCCGCTCAGGGCAGCCAACAACATGGTTGAACCGAGCAAGTCCAGGTGGGCTGGCAAACCAGATAAGCAACGTAATCATGAAGCAGAGCTCAAGTCCTGGGGGGGAAAGAACTGAGGCTCACCCAATGGGTAGTGTGGCAACCAAAGCTGTAGATACTCAACGCCTGAATATGCAACGGGAGGATGCCAAGTGTATGTACCCGATCGGACGGGCTCAGGCATGAACAGCCCGGACGCACACGGGCCTTTCGTCGACATGCAGAGCCAGTCGCCCACCTGCGCCGGCAAACGCTCTCCGCCTTTTTGATCTCGGAGAGTTTGCAGGTGCTGACTGGCGCAGCTACTGCAGCTCAAGCATGCAAAGAGCCTGCCGCCCCACCGCCAACGCAGCGCTGGCAGCTGGCAGATGCCCTTCCCTGAACGCATGCCAAAAGCTAGAAAATCTGGCTCTGCCCGCCTTTTTCTTCTTCGCTTTTCCTCTCCCACTCATTCCTTCCTTCCCGCAGCTTGGTTCTGGGCAGCTTGCGGTGGAAACCGGATTTGGAGAGCGGTCAACTTGAGATTGAGTGGAACCCGCTGTTGCCCTGCGGGTCAGGAACCGGGGTCCCGCAACAGCCGCGGCGCTGGGGTCGCCTTTTGGCCCGTTTCGGTGATCACCATCTCAGCCCCTGTCCCAAAACGGCGTGATCTTTCTCGCCGTGAGCACGAGATTTCTTTCCACCCCAAGAGAAAAGCCACGCAGCAGGCGTCGTCATCGACAGCACTCTGATTACGTTCTCTTGGTCAGGCAGCAGGTACGTAAAGGCTCGATTCAGATGAACCTGATTGGCAAACGTAACCCAGTGGATACGCGCGCTGCCCCCTGAGTGGGCCGCAAGGCGCCCATTTATTTTATCGTGCCGAAAACTGACACCTGCGCGTTCTTGCCAGATCTCGCAACCGGAAGCCAACACCAACGTCGCCTTCACGCCTCCCTTACGCCGCATCGCGCTTTGAAAGTAGCAACGAGATCAAACTCGGTGCCATTGTCTTCGCAACAGCCTCGCGCTCATTCTACCTGATCTTCTCCGTTTTCTCAGCCCACTTCATTGCACAATGGCTCGGATACAGATCCCGATAGACGTCTTGACGTCGCGCCTGAACCTCAGCGAGCGCTTCAACAACGTGCGCTCCGGGTCGCTCGCCAGCCGCTTCTCGAACCTGCGGCCCATCTCCGAGTTCCTCGACGTCAAGCGCGTTAGCAAGCCCGCCAACTTTGCCGAAATGCAGTCGCGCGTCAACTACAACCTCGGCCACTTTTCGAGCAACTACGCCGTCATCTTCTCCATGCTTTGCATCTACGGCTTGCTCACTAACTTCTGGCTGCTATTCGACATCATCTTTGTCGTCGTCGGCATGTTCGTGATCGGCAAGCTCGAGGGTCGCGACCTCGAGTTCGGTGAGCAGCGCTTCTCGACGGTGCAGCTGTACACGGGTCTCTACGTCATTGCCATTCCTATCGCCCTCATCTCGGGCGTCTTTGGCACCATGATGTGGCTGATCGGCGCGAGCGGCGTGGTCATCCTTGGCCACGCCGCGCTTTTGGACAAGCCCATCGACGAGGCTTTTTCCGGGGAGGCGGTCTAGGTGGTCGGCCGCGAGCTCCCAAACCTGCGCCCCCATGGGGAAGACCATCGAGGCGCGAGAGGAGGACACTCGAGGCGCGCAACGGGGAGGAGGAGGAGGAGAGGTGGTGGGAGCTTGGCCAACGGGTCGTGGAGGAGCTGGATAGCGACGATGATGTTGAGACGCAGGGCGTGGGGCCGGCCTCGAATGCGTTGGGCCGTCGGGTCATCAGTGATTCACTTCGATTTACGGGGGTAGATTCGGGCATTAGGGACGGTAATACTCGGCCGCGGAGGGGCTATGCATATCAGAATGGGGAGGACGAGACGACAGACGAGTCGGAAGAGGACTCGGACGAGGAGAACGACGTTCGGGTGCCTTTGCTGGACCCTGAGGAGGAAGCGCTGGCCGACGCGGCGATGGCCCGGATACGAAGGGCTCAGGCCAGAGGCAAGCAGGACGTCAAACTGAGCAAAGAAGAGCTGGCTGCCTATCAACGGCGGCTGCAGCGGATGGAGGATGAGGAGCGCAGACAACGGCGGGAGCATCGGGTTGCGATTCCCATTTCGCAGCTCGACCCTGGTTTCCGGCAAAAGCGGCCGTCGGTGGGAGACGACAGCCCGCCCCAGCAGCCGTCGCCGGATCCGGGGGTGGAGCGACACGCTACCTATCCTCCGATGGGCTACTTCCCGCCGCCCTCGTCACGCAGCCGACCACGCTCGGGGACCACATCGTCGAGGCCGCCGAGCCGCGCTGCTATAGACCGGGAGCAGAGCTCCTCGCCATTCACATATACCTACGTCCGCGGCGAGCAGCCAGCGATGCTTCGTCAGCCCTCGGATCCCGCCACTGGCCGGCTAGTCTCGGTTGCGGAGCCGCTTCCATCCCGCAGCAACGGATCCTCGGCTTCCTTAGCCGGACAGCAGGCGGATCCCTTTCAGTATATGACGGCAGGCACGCGCACTTCTTACCATGCGGCTGCAGCGCCAGTGCGTAACAGCATTGCGGAGGTTGACGACATTTACGCCAGCTATGGCTCTGGTGGCGGCTCCAGCCGCAGGCCCAGCGGGGATCTCAGGGAACTCGAATCGTCCGATGAGGTCGACGATCGTCCGCGTGGAACGAAGGTTGTCTCGGGAAGCAGCCGATCTCGACACAGGGATAGCGTGGACAACCGGCGGGAACCAGTGCCTGAACCGCGGCCCTCGAGAGATCGGACGCCGCCGCCGCCCGCCAAAAAGTCGTCGGCCGTGTCCTTGCCGGCGACGAAGCGCAAGTCGACGTCGGGCAGCACCAGGCGGAAGAAGGGAAGATAGTCGTCGTCTTGGTCGAATCTCCAATCTAATTGTGCAAAATACCGAGTGGCCGAGTTTACTACCCTAATGGTTGGTGGAAAAGTAACTGGCGTTTCATGATAGACTAGGATTGTGTTTAATAACATGTCTGGCCCTCTGGTATCGTATTCTTGCTCAATCGGCCGCGAAATGAAGTAAGGAAATCTGAGGAGTAAATACCCAACGCCCTTCATAGCACATATCCACTACCCTTCAAAAGTGTCTCTCGTTCATCACTGTCATCTCTCATTTCTCGTCAGGAAAACACCTTGGCAATCCCCTTCAATCCGTCTTCCCACCCGTAACCACCTCCTCCACGGCCACCACCATATGGAATATCATAGTCTCTCTCGAGGCTCCTCCGCTCCCACCTCAGCCCGCCGTCGCGGCCCCTCTCGACGCTGGCCCTGGCCGAGCCGGCGCCCGCGCCCGCCGCGCCGCTGACCATGCGGACGGCCTCGCCGACCAAGCCGAGCGAGTCGCCGGCAGCCCCCGCGCCGGCAGCCCGCGCGGCGACGCCAAGCATGCGCTCGAGGAAGGGCGGCAGGCGCAGGCCGAAGCGAGCCAGCAACGCCGTCAGCGCACCGCCCGTCACGAGCGGCATCAGCACCAGCATGAAGACTCGGACGGGGTGCCGCTTGGCGTAGTAGAGCAAGTCACGCAGAAGCCGTTTCAGCTTCCGCAGCAGACGGGCGGTGAAGCCGGGCCGCGGGGAGCGCTTGTAGTAGGAGGACGAGGAGCCGTGGGGGCGGCCTGTTTTGTATGAGGTCCACGTTAGTCGAGAAGGAAAAGAAGGTGGGAGAGAATAGAGTGAGTACGCACCAAAGTTGCTGAAAAAGGAGCTTCTGGAAGGGTTGGGAAGGCTGAAGAAGGAGCGGGCGCCGTCATCGTCGTCGCCGCGCCTGTCGTGGTGATGACTGCGCCGATGACGGTGATAGCCGTAGTCCAAGTCGTCGTCATCGTCTTCGCCAGCGCCAAAGATGGAGGCGGCAACGCCTCTTATAGTGTTGGCCACCCCACCATCACCGCCTACCGTCGAGCGAGACGATCGGTGCCGCGAGCGCGAGCGGGAGCGCGACTTGCTACGGTGGTGGTGCGAGTGGCGGCTGCTGCGGTGCGACTTGGACCGCTTCGAGTGCGAGGTCCGCGCCGAAATAACCGACGCCGCATCGTCGAGAATGCCCATTATGTATGAGGTTCTTGTGGGTTCGACGTCAACGGCGTTATGACGACCGCCGCGGAGCCTTCACAGGGGTCGTGGAGGGGGAGGTCGAGGCCGATTGTCGTGGCATGCGCTGGTTGTTACTCGATCGCACATGAAGCAAATGTTGCGACCCAAGATCAGATGGACGACGTCGTCCTCCGAAGACCAAAACAAGGAGAAGGCAACAACATACGTCTTGTGATGTCCACGCCTTCGGCGAGGGGAAGGGGTTGGGAGCAGTCCAGTGGCTGTAGGAAATCCATGAGGCTGGGACTACCTTCGTCTCGGAGCTGGACCCCTGCTCGGTCAGGGGTTGGGTGACTGGATGGAGTGGGTGCACGGTATGACAGGATTCAATTGGGTAGATTGGCGCTGGTATGAAACCCTAACCCTTGAAGCTCCTCGGCCACGATCGTTTCTTCTGTAAGGAGACTCTACCAATATAACCACGGAGACAGTCGTTTGACATACTCTTGTCTGCGGCATTATTTTGAAACTCGTGTTAGTTGCCGTTTCAATCTGTTGCGAAACAGAACTTCCTCTTTGACGTGACCTGAGGCGGGTATTGAGCCGCCGCGGCCCACAACAGTGTCAATGGAACCAAGTCAATTGGACCAAGTGCGAGGGATAGAGCTGGGTTCAACTCGAGACGATTGATAGAACTGGAAGCGATGGCTCGTACTAGACCAGAGTAGTAGATTGAGGTCACGGTCACGAATGTAACGGTCTACCGTTCACACGTGCAGTTTTGCAACTAGCTGGTGTCGACCGTGAACCGAGTATGTGTAGAAAAGCATGGGACCGGGTAGACAACCGACAAGCAGCCCGCCCGAGGAAGCCTGGAGGAAACCTCAGGCGCTTCTTGTAAGTTCATGAAGTTGTTGCGGAACGACACTTAATGGTACGGGGCCGCAGCAGGGGTGCCAGGACTAATCGCTTAACATCCAATCAGAAAGTGATCCAAGAGCTATATGTACTGGCTAGACAATCACGATCTTGAGGCGAACCGAAGTGTTTCGCCAGTAAGCAACCCAAGCAGTTACCCAAACTTGCAAGTACAGTTTGCCGACCCCCTACCAACCCTCCCAACACCTGATGAACATAGCCATGATTCCTTTCCAACCAGCGTCTCCACCTACCTGGGCAGTGGAAACCAAAACCGCGTATCATCATACGTCTTTCCTTCTTTTTTAGCTTAGTTATACTTGTAAGAGACATCATCAGATAGCTACAATACATTAGTGTTGTACTCAACTATGGCTTACACTGCCACAACCCCTCTCTTTATGTGCCTTCAGATCTTCACGGCAAATGTCACGTGGCCATAAGGCTGCAGGCAACCCGCGATTGCTGCCCAAGTCCAAGACTGACTTCGCACAGCCGTTCCGACTGCTATAAACACCATCATATCCAGTGTGACAGCTCGTGGGCGAAATGGCTGAAGATCCGTCTTCCGAGCGGCCGCAGAAACGTCTCTGCCTTCATACCTCGAGAGATTTGGCAGCGAGTCAAGAAGCCCTAGTTGGCTGCCCCGCAAATTTGAGCTCTGCAATCTGAGGGTCAACGCGAATCTCAGCGAGATCCCATTCTAGGCGGGTCCAAGGCCGTAACGTCATCGCAGGTCAGAACATTTCTGGCGGAACAGTGAACTTCAACTTCCATGGAGGTAAAGTATAGTCGGATAAGTATCATAGTGGACTTGCTAAGAATTAATAGAGCTAGAGGAGAAAAACCGCAAATATCTAGAAGATTTGGGCGCTACCGATCCACGACACGACAAGACGCGTATCGAACAGACGAAAGGCGGATTGCTATCGGGCTCGTACCGCTGGGTACTCGACAACGCTGATTTCCGACGATGGCGCGACGATGGACAGAGCCGGCTGCTTTGGATCAAAGACGATCCCGGCAAGGGAAAGACCATGCTGTTGTGTGGTATCATCAACGAGTTGAAGTCGGCCCCTAATTTCAGCCTATTCTCATTCTTCTTCTGCCAGGCCACCGACAGGAGCATCAACAGTGCTACGGCTGTTTTGCGCGGTCTTATATACCTTCTCGTGGACCAAGATCCATCACTTATTTCGTACGTTAAGAAGAAGTACGATACCGCAGGGAAGCCGCTCTTTAGGGAGGTGAATGCATGGGAGCCCTGTTAGAAATGTTTAACGGCATACTCGGGAACCCATACCTGCCTCCTACCTGCCTGGTCATTGACGTACTCGATGAGTGTACTGAAGGCTTGGACCTGCTACTTGACCTTGTCGTCCAGACCTCATCGGTATATTCAGGGCTCAAGTGGATCGTATCTAGTCGTAACTGGCCGAGTATTGAGAAGCACCTTAATACCGCGACGCAAAAAGTCAAGATCTCTCTCGAGCTAAATGAAAACTCTGTCTCTACAGCTGTTACAGCATATATTCGGTTCAAGGTGGAGGGGTTGGCGAAGCACCATGACTACAACAATAATACGCGAGACGCTGTCGAACGCTACTTGTCCAAACATGCGTACGGCACCTTTCTCTGGGTCGCTTTGGTCTGCCAAGAACTCGCCAAAACGCCAGCATGGAAAACACAAAAGAAGTTGGCCATGTTTCCGCCTGGACTCGACGCACTTTACAGACGAATGATAAACCTGATCTCCAATTTCGATGATACCGAAGGCACTACGCTTTGCAAACACATACTCGCCATAGTCTCATCTATGTACCGGCCTATCACATTAGACGAACTAGTGGCACTTGTCGATACTCTTGACGATGTTTCTGGCGATTACAAAGCTTTAGCAGAGATCATAGGGCTTTGCGGCTCTTTTCTAACACTCCGCGAACGCACTATCTCTTTCGTCCATCAGTCTGCCAAGGACTTTTTGCTCAAAGAGGCGTATAGTGAGATCTTCCCCTCTAGGATAGAAGACATACACTATACCATCTTCTCGCGATCGCTTCGAGTCATGCAGGAAATATTACGACGCGATATTTATAACCTTAGCAATCCTGGATTTTCTATCGACAAAGTCACACCACCAGACCAAGATCCGCTAGCTTCGGTACGGTACTCTTGTATATACTGGGTCAACCATCTACGTGACTGTGACCCTAAGAAGAATGCGAGCAGGGACCTCCAGGATGGCGGATTAATCGATACCTTTCTACGCGAGAATTATCTCTACTGGCTTGAGGCGCTCAGTCTTTCAAAAGGGATGTCGGAAGGAGTAGCTTCAATGTTAGAACTTGAGAATTTGATTGCGGTAAGCTTTCTATTAGAACGATAGATGGACTTAGCTAACATTCTCAGGCAAACAAAGACATATCATGTTTAATCGACCGGGTCCAAGATGCGTGTCGGTTTAGCCTCTACCACAAATGGGCAATCGAGAACGGCCCTTTGCAAGTGTACATTTCAGCACTTATATTCAGCCCTGGCCGCTGTATAACGAGAAATGAGTTCGAAAATGCGGTTCCTAAATGGATCATCCAAAAACCGATCGTGGCGGATAATTGGAGCGCATGCCTACAAACGCTCGAGGGCCATAGCGGGCCGGTTTACTCTGTAGCCTGGTCGCACGATACGACACGGCTCGCGTCAGCGTCAGACGAGGAGACAGTCAAGATCTGGGATCCAGCGACCGGTCAGTGCGTATCAACGCTTGAAATCGGTCACTCTCTCTACTACATTCGATTTCATAACTCAAACTCGGATCTTCTACATACCGAGCGTGGTACACTCGACTTAGGGCATGTCGCGAATCTGCCTTTAGGCCCTGTTTCCGCTGATCTTTTATCACCAAAGAAGGTTGGATATGGCTTGAGTAACAACCTCACGTGGATCACATATCAAGGAGAGAATCTGATATGGCTGCCGCCCGAGTATCGGCCGTCATCTTTCGCAGTATCTGGAACGACTGTCTCAATCGGCTGTTCTTCTGGCCGCGTCTTGATTTTCAAGTTTTCAGATGAGAACCCGATTCTATGATAGTAAACAATAGCGTTCTTCTGCTTTTCGTCTGGATTCTCTCAACTAATCTCCGGTATTTGTCTAGTTATTTTTTTTCTCTCATAGCGTGCAACAAGAAGAGTATGGGAAGGCCGATAATTTTATAGCTTATCGCGCTGAGTTCTAGCATTTTCGGGGGTCTCCCTCGAAAGTGCGACTTCCCACTGGCCCAGTTTCTCGCCATTCGTTGAGAAGTTCGCTCTCTTGTTCCGCAGAAAGTCGCTCATCTGAGCCCACTTTGAGTTTCCTGATTTCCCTGTTTCGCCTCAAAAAAAAAACTCTAGCGATGAGGTTCAAGTTTATGCAACGCACTCGCTTAAGATACTGGATAAGGTCGAGTTACAAAGCGGAAGATGGGGTTGACCGTAGAGGTTCAGTGACGTACATGTATATATCTTGTTTTCTACATTGTCAACCTGGCTAACCCCTGATTGATCTTGAAATCCAAAGCGCTCGACTACCTCAACTACTTCATTGGCGAGTTGTTCGCCGTCATGAGTGCCCTTGACCCAAGGTAGTGGAAGTGAACGGGTGTTGGACTCCCCCGAGTTTTAAGTAGTACGTAACGACAGCTAAAAGCAGTTCCGGGTCATGACCAACCTATCGGAAACGTGAATGATAAGGTTAGGTGCTTATGTGATCTGCGGCTTCAAGACATCAAACCACAGGTTGGATTTTCAACCAACTGTGTGTGATGGTATGGCCTCTTGGACATAGGTCCGGTCTGCATTGGACCAACAAGAGAAAGTAGGTCCCGGAAGTTTTTTGTTTCCAAACACGGAAGATGGGATATCCGAGCCGGAACCCCTCTTGTTTGGATCTTCTGGAATCAGTCCTGGATCTTTCGGGGTAATGGGAGTTTGGATAGCCCTGGTATCGCGAAATGGCTTCTCAAGATTTCTAGGTGTTTACGGCACGGCTATCTCGAACACGTCTAACGCGTTAGAGCGCGACGGTATCTCACGGTCGATCATTCGGCTTAGTGGGAATATTAGAGTTGGGATTTGCGTAGCTTACGCTATTGGCAGCGGCGAGAGCCACCTCGAGGCTTGCGGACAGAAAGTGCAATGATGCAGTTGGAGCAAGGGAAGCAAAGTAAAAATAGTCAAATTCAGATGTCTCAAAAAGGATGTTGAATCCAAGTGTGGGATATGCCCACAGCAGAGCCAATATATGATGTTCTACTTACAACAACTACAAACGGGGCCACACCGCTGGTGAGAGACCGGACGCCTGTGGCCGTTCATCCAGTCGGGTTCCGATGCACGTATGGCCTCATCTGAACTGTTGCTGAACAAACGGACCGGGCGGTCAACGCCTGGTGACGGCGCCTATGGGTGGGCGCAGGAATACATGCAAACCGAGATACGAACTGTATCATGCAAGTTCAGAGCGTTGTAGCGGCACACAACTGCTGTTTGATCGGCTTGATCACCACAGACACGAGTGCTCTACAGGGGTTTCGGGCCAGGAGTGGGTAACAAGCCATTATCTAGGATGTCAATAAGACTCTAAATGCTTTTCAAAAGCCTGATAAATGCTGAAACCCACTAGCTAGGCAATATTACTTTCTTAAGAATCAAGTCTGCCAAGCCAAACCTCGAGAATATCGACGACTCAGTGGACTTTGATACTCATTACAAGGTCATGACTATGAGAATTGACTCGATAGACTTGGCTTGTTAACAGCGCTGCATTGTCCACCCTTAAGAATATAGGGGCGTTGTCATTGGGGGCGGAGAACATTGACAAGCGACACAGCAGCGGAAGAGTGTCGTACTGCCATTGCCAAGCCAACTGAGACGCTCATTGTAGGAGGCGTGACAAACGACGATATCAGGATGATCATCACTGCAGATAGCACATCATTCACAGTCGAGGTGTCAATTCACAATTCGATTTTAACTTTGACTATACTAGAGTAGTGCTTTGGCATGGCATGGCATGTCAGGTGAGGATCCTTTCGGAAGTAAAAGTCCCTCCAGGCAAGTTCTCCAGGCATTGAGCGATATCGAAATAGACCGCTCTACAACAAGAGACTATAACTGGTGCTTGCTGTGTTCGTTAATCTGAGACAGTTGATCAAAGCATGCTGATCAAAGTCGAGAAGCAATTGACGCACTATCATTGGCAAAGACAACGAACACACGCGTGGCAACATTCCAATGTCTTGACACAGGGTCTGTCCGTATCTGGAAAAGGAGCATGCCTACCAATCGTCCCACATGCCAACTTGTGTTGCTGTCGATCGCCTTCACCGCAGTGGCACAATCAAGAAACAAGACCGCACTGAAAAAGTATCTATTGCACTAAACGGAAACCCGGCAGCAATGATCTGTCAAGCAAAGATGGATAATGTGTCGACGCAACAGCTACTTATGCTAGGACGAGCCCAGATCCATATTAACTGCTCACTTAGCTTCCCCCTTGACAATGCGGCAGATGAGATCGGAACCGTCGACCGAGTCACCCTCGCGCACCGCAAGTTGAGAGACAACGCCGCTATGCGGAGCCGAGATCACCATTTCCTGTTTGCTCAAGTCAGTTTCCATTGTCATTCAAGTATCACAGGATTACTTACCATCTTCATTGCGCTCAACACAGCAAGGGGATCGCCTTTCTTGACCTCTGAACCGTCGTGGACACGCAGCTCAACCAGCACTCCGGCCATAGGGGCGCCAACCTGACTGGTGTCGGTGGGGTCAGCCTTGGCGCGGCTGACATTATCGATGGCAGCAGTCTTGTCGTCGACAGTGACTTGACGGACTTCGCCATTCATCTCGTAGAACACTTCTCGCTGGCCGGTATTCTCGGAGAGAGGGCCTATTGCGAGCAGCTTCAGAATGAGCACCTTGCCCTTCTCGAGTTCCACATGGAACTCTTCGCCGATCTCCGGCTTGGAGAGGAAGTACTTGGTCGGCAAGACAGACAAGTCGCCGTACTTGGCCACGAACTTCTTGTAGTCCTCAAACACCTTGGGATACATGATGTAGCTCGCGACGTCGCACTCGGTCACCGGGCCGCCAAACTTGTTGGCAAGTTCCTTCCTGATCTGGGCGAAGTCAACAGGTTCAAGGAAAAGACCAGGGCGCTGGTCCAGCTTACGGCGGCCACGCAGAGCGTTGCTGCGAAGCGGCTCCGGGAAGCCGCCGTAAGGCTGACCCATCAAGCCCTCAAAGAACTCGAGAACGGAACCAGGGAAGTCAAGCTCAGCAGCGCGAGCCTTGACATCCTCAGGCGAGAGCTTGTTGGAGACCATGAATTGCGCCAGGTCACCAACCACCTTGGAGGTAGGAGTGACCTTGACAATGTCGCCGAGAAGGTCGTTTGCCTGCTCGTATGCCTTCTTGGTCTCGAGCCACTGAGAACCGAGGCCGAGTTGGGATGCCTGGAACATCATGTTGGTGAGCTGACCGCCTGGAATTTCGTGCTCGTACACCTCAGGGTCAGGACCCGTGAGGTGAGCCTCGAAAGGAGAGTACAGGAGGCGGAGTTGGGACCAGTATGTGTCGAGAGCACGGACGTGATGGGCGTTGAGGCCAGGCTCCTTGCCGCTGCCCTCGAGCGAAGCCATGATAGCGTTGATGCTGGGCTGCGAAGTCATGCCAGACAAGCTGTCCGTGGCAGCATCGACGGCGTCAGCACCCGCCATAGCGCAAGCAACCATCGAGGCTACGCCTGTTCCGGCCGAGTCATGGGTATGGACGTGAATCGCCAAGTCAGGATACTTCTTCCGAATGCTGCCGATGAGCAGAGTGGCGGCATGCGGTTTCAAACAGCCGGCCATATCCTTGACACCCAACACATCAATGTCAAGTGCCACGAGCTTGTCGACGAGGTCGAGATAGTACTCAAGATTGTACTTCTTCTTGGGGTTCAGCATGTCACCGCTGTAGCAGACTGTGCCCTCGCAAACACCGCCGGCCTTCTGGACAGCTTTGATGCCGACCTCGAGCTGGTGAATGTCGTTCAGAGCGTCGAAGACCCTGAAGACATCAACACCATTCTTCTTCGCCTGATCCACGAAGTGGTAAATGGCGTTGTCCGGAAGGGAAGAATAGGCAACCCCGTTCGCGCCGCGGAGCAGCATCTGGAAGGGGATGTTGGGAACCAGCTTGCGCATCTTGCGGAGGCGGTCCCAGGGGTCCTCGTAGAGGAAGCGCATCGCGACATCAAAGGTGGCGCCGCCCCAGCACTCCAAGCTGTACAGGTTGTGCAGCGCGTGACTGGTCTCGCGGGCAATGTTGAGCAGATCCACCGTTCGTACGCGGGTGGCGAGCAGTGACTGATGAGCATCACGCCAGGTCGTGTCCATGATCAGGCAGCCTTTGTAGTCGCGAACTGCCTTGGCAAAGGCCTTGGGACCCTGCTCCAAGATGATTTGCCGCCAGCCTTTGGTGCACGGCTTCGAAACGTCAATCTTGTTTCCGGCGTCATCCAGCAACTGCGGAAGGATGATGTCGGTCTTGAGCTTTGGCTCTCCGACTTGTCCCTTGATCGAGCTCCCGTTCACCGCCAGGTCGCCAAGATACGCCAGCAGCTTCTGTGCGCGGTTTTGGCTGCCAAGAAGGTCGAAAAGCTCCGGAGTCTCGTCGATGAACGTGGTCCAACACTTGCCGTCGATAAAAGCAGGGTGCGCCAGAAGGGTGCAAATGAAAGGGATGTTGGTCTTGACACCGCGCACGCGGAACTCGATGAGGGCACGAAGCATTTTGCGGCGCGCAATCTCATACGTCGAACCGGACGCGATGACCTTGACCAGCATCGAGTCATAGTGTGCTGAGATCATGTCAGTGATAGTTCAAAAGGTGAAATGAAAGTAGCAATGCCGAGCCGAACGAAACACTGGTAAAAGAATTGATAAAACTGAATGTGAGTCCCAAAACCCCAAAAACGTGTCCCGTCGAGCTAGGACAGAGACACCGCGAGACTGGTGGTATTGCCGACACCACTGGTGGTGCAGGCATCGGGCATGGAATCGCTGACACCACTCTTGGTGCTGCAGGCATCGAGCATGGCGATGTCGGCCGCATTATCCTGCTGGGACGCCCTCTTTGCCGCTTTCGCGGCAGCAACGAGACGGATATGCCTTTGGGTTTGACAATGCCGCTTCAGGTCCTTACGATTCTGAGCAAAGTGATTGCAAACAGCGCACGGGAACTTTCCCGACTTGACATTCGCCGCATATTTCTTCGCCCTGGCGGACTCGGAGGGTTTCCTTTTGGAGTTGATGATGAGATCTGCAGCCTTGCGACCGGGATTTTTTGCCTCGTACTCGGCAGCGGCACGGATATGCTTTTTGGCCTTGAGATGCCTCTCCAGGTCCGCTGGACTCTGGGCAGAATAACTGCAGACACCGCACCAAAATCTTCGGGAGTCGACAGCCATTTTTCGAGCTGCAGCAGCTTTCTTCCCCTGTGCGGTGTCGGGAGCGGACCTCACTTTGTTTATGACGATGAGGTCCGCAGCCTTGCGACCGGGATTTTTCGCCTCGTACTCGGCAGCGGCACGGATATGCTTCCTGGTCTCGAGATGCCTCTCCACCTCCACTGAACTCACAGCGGAATAGTCGCACACACCGCACGAAAACCTTCGCGCCTCGACAATGCTCTTTCGAGCTGCCGCAATTTTCTTCGTCTCCGCGGTCTCGGGAGCCCCCCTCGGTTCGGGTCTGACGATGAGATCTTCAGCCTTGAGTCCGGGGTTCTGCTCCTCATACTCCGCGACGGCGCGAAGATGCGGGTTCCCCTTGCAGTGGGTGTTGAGGTTACCCATGGTACCAGATTTGTAATCGCAGACCCCACAGTAGTACTTCTTAGCTGCCCTAGCCACGGCTGCGAGCTTTGCCAGACGAATGGCGTGAGCAGACCTCTCGGTCGGAGCATCGCCATTCATCCGGTCGCGATGCTTTTCGGTGGCGAGATGGGCATCCAGGTTCGCCTTTGACGGGAAGAGGGACCCGCAAATCTCGCACCGAAATCTGCCCGTTTCGAGGTTTTTGGCATGCCGGGCTCTCCGCTTCTCTCTCTGGTCGGCATGATCCAACTTCATGTAGGCGAGACGTTGCTGTGCCTTCCATGCATCGAAGTGGCGCTCCTTGAATCGCCGATAACGCTCCCTGCCCATCTCTAGCTCTCGTTCTCTTCTTCCAGCCTCCTAGGCTTTCAGTTGATCCGGAGAGAGGTAATCCCTGGGGCTACGAATGAGACTTTCCCTCATGGAAAGATGGGAGCACAGTCCTTCCCACTCAATCAGCCCCCGGGGCCACATGCATAGGTGAGGCAGGTCATCGTCGTCGAAGTCAGGGCGCATGGCGGCGGTCGCCAGGCTGATGGTACACTCCATGACGAGAAAAGATCGCGCACGGAAAATTTGTTCAAGTGGTTCGGCAGCGGGGCTGTGCACACTAGTCCCTTGTGCGTGATTGAGTAGCCCTCGTCGATTGATTCTCGAACGTATCGAGGCAGGTAAATCTTGTCATCGTAGTGTTGCCAACGTTCGGCAACACCAAAGCGTGTGTGAGTCCCTGAGCCCACGTAGATCCGAGGCTCCGAGTCAGCCTTCTCAAGAGTGAGGACATAAATGGCCCAACCACCCTTATGATCCACTGGCAGACTCTTCCAATATTCGAGCGACGGTGGGGCTCCGGCCTGGAGGACATCGGCCAGGCCAGGGGTAAACACGACCTCAGAATCCTCCATCAACTCCTCGAGCTGGCAGTCCGACTCCAGGCTGCGGACGTCGACGGGGGTGTTACGGCGTGGACCTCGGTAGCTGTAGAGCTCCCACACGAGCCATACCAGGTAGCCGGGAATCTCCGTCATTGTGAGAAGGGTTGGCTGTCTTGGAGACTTTGAGGCGATGGGTGTCGAGGAGTGGCGAGGGGGGCTGGGGCGTGCCGAGGAGGGCTGAGGCGTGCTGAGGGTGATGAGGGTGATGAGGGTGATGAGGGTGATGAGGGTGATGAGGGTGATGAGGGTGCTGGGGCGTGCCGAACACTGTTCGTAATAGTTGAACAAGTTGAAACCGGGACGGAAGCTCTGAGCGACGGCTGCGAAGACACGGAACAGACGAGGGCGAATGTGGATACTGAGGTTCGCGACGAGGCTTGCTCGAAGGAAAGAAAAAAAAATGCGAGGCGAGCGTGAGATATATCCTCGCCAGACGGCGGTCGGCCAGGACGTCCGGCAACGATCAGGGAAGGCACGAGACCATTAATGGAAGGCGTACCATCCTTTGACGGAAGGAGAGCGGTACCGAAAAAGATAGCGACCGAAGGCGTCCATGCTGGAGGAAGGAGCGCCGTGGCATGGACGCACCGGTGGAAGGTGCTGTCTCCCGGGGAAGGCGCTGGACAGGGCCAACGGAAGGCGTGGGTGATACACGCCAGTGTTCTGGGAAACAGCCCTCGCAATCCAAAACGGAAAGCGAGTGCCGCGGAGATCTGCAACAAAAGATGTCAGTAACACAGATTGAGATCAGGCGTTGCTGGCAGATGATTTGCAATCGCTCCAAGGGGTGTACTTACTATTCTCGCCCTTGGGCTGATTGTGCGAATGCCCGCCCAATTAGTAGCAATTTTGCGGCATGCGCGGCCGCCGGCGAGCATCTCGAACATTGCAGCGAAGCACTAGGGATCTGTGCGACTCCGCGGTAGCAGGGATGGAGCCGTATTTAAGGACCTGCCCCCCCACAGTTGCAGCTCCTGGGCCCACGAATACCGGTGAGGAATGAACAGGGTAATGTCGGAAGGCTTTCGCATCTGGGCCTGTGACGTGAGCCCGTAAATTGGCTCAAGTTGCTTCAACTCGCGTTGAGGGGCGACTCTTCCTGCGTCCATTTGGCAGAATACCAAGAATAGCGGTCTCCTATATCGCCGATGCCGCCTGGTTGATTCTCCGCTTCTTGACGCCGGTTTGTAGGAGTGAGGTCGCTCCCGCTAGCAGCGTGATGATAGCTTTCAGGTTCGAAGTAGGGCATACGGACTTGCCTTCGCCGTGTTGGTCCAGAAAAGTGAAGCGCTTAAAAGCGCTGCCTGTCCTTGTCTTTCCAGGGCTTTCGTTCGCCAGGGCTCTCCAATCGAAAGAGTCCTCGATCCTCGCCATCCAGAGACGGCTGCAGGTCGACCATGCCGCTGATGGGCCAATCATGGCGTTGCAGCCGCAAGAAAATGCAGCGATGAACCTCGAGTCCCAGGTTCCATGCCCACAGCTGAGTCGTGCTGACACCATCTTCTCAATGCCTGGAGTGCTCGGCACCAAGGACAAGGAGTCACAGAACAGAAACGAAAACAGCAAAACCGAAACAATACGAACTCGAACAATTTGAAAAGCAGTGTAGGAAAAGCATTGAACTCACGTGTGATAACGGCGCTGCCAGAAGTTAGCAATTGTTTTCCATGAAAATTGAGCAGTTTTCTCACCCAGCAAAGCCATTTCCGCCGTCAAGACGGATACCGTTGCCACCAGCGGACCCTGCAAATAGTCAGCTATCTGTCGTGTTAAAAGCAACACACAGCCCAACATACGGTAAACCTCAATCTTGCCCGTGTCGGGCTGGAAGTTTTTGGCTGGATCCTCGCTTTCGGTTCGTTAGCCTCTCACTCTCAAAGTGGAATGTGTAATGTCTCCCACTTACGTCGTAATCCGCGTCTGGATCGCAAAGCCCCGAGTAGAAATCCGGTCCTGAGTGAGACCCAGCTGCTCAAGCGTCGCTCCAGCAGCTATTTGAAGCTGTGCATTAACCAAATCAACGGAAGTAATTATTTTGAACTGTTAGTTTAAAGCTTATTGAGTGAAGGGGGCGGTTGGTGATGGTGTTGGTGGTGTTGTTGTTGTTGATAGAGAATAGGGGGAGGTCGAGAGGAGTGGGGCGGGAGTGGGGCGGGAGTGGGGCGAGAAGGGAAAGAGTGGGGCAAGAATGGAAAAGTGGGGCAAGTGTGAAGAGTAGGAATGGTGAGTAGGAATGGTGAGTAGGGAATGGTGAGTATGGCGGCAGCTCCAGAAGACAGAGGCAGGCCAAGACAATTGAAAATGAACAGGAAATGTGCTTACTCCTCTGTGATGGTGTGCTCGACTTGGATGCGGGGGTTGACTTCGATGAAGTAGTAGCGGTTCTGGGAGTCGACGAGGAACTCGGCGGTGGAAGCGTTCCCTGGTACGGTTTAGCATGGGTGAGGATGTTTGACTCTGGGTAAGGGACAACTAACGCAGTCCAACTTGCTTCGCCAGGCGGACGGCGTCGTTCAGCATGGCATCGCGCACGTCGGTGGGGAGATCCTTGGCCGGGGCAATCTCGACGACTTTCTGGTGTCTGCGCTGAACGGAGCAGTCACGCTCGTACAGGTGAACGACGTTGCCGTAGTTATCGCCGAGGAGCTGGACCTCGATGTGCTTGGGCTTCTCGAGAAAGCGCTCGACGAAGACGGTGCCGTTGCCGAAAGCGCTCTTCGCCTCGGAGGAGGCTCTCTCAAAGGACTCCTTGAGCGAAGCCTCGTCGCGCACGACACGCATACCACGGCCGCCACCGCCGTAAGCGGCCTTGATGATGACTGGGAAGCCGTACTGGTCGGTAAATTTCTTGACTTCCTCGAACTTCTCAACGGCCCCTTCGGTGCCCGGGACAACAGGGACACCAGCGGCAATGGCAATCTTCCTGGCCGAAACCTTGTCGCCAAGGGCTTCGATCACTTCGGGGGAGGGCCCGACAAACTCAAAGTAGAGCGTGTTAGCCACTTCGCCAGTGAGTGGGTCGGGGTACTCACGATAAGGCCAGCCTTCTCGACACTGCGAGCAAACTCGGCGTTCTCGGACAGAAAACCGTAGCCTGAGGCGAGTCAGTCTCCGCTCGGCAGTTATGGGCATGGTTGTACGGTACCGGGGTGGATCATTTGTGCGCCATGCTCGAGAGCAATCTTGATGATTTCGTCGCCAGCGAGATAGGCACCAACGGGGGTATATTGGCCGCGCTTGCCAATCACGTACGCCTCGTCGGCCTCTGTGTCCCATTGTCAGCGGATGCTTATGCGGATCAAGCTGGAGCGCGTGCGTACTCTGCCTGTGCATCGAGAGACGGTCCTCATAGCTACACGGGTTAGGAGCCGGAAGTGACGGAGACTCGGCGGGTCTCACCTGAAGACGGCGATGGTGTGGAGCGAAAGCTCATGGGCCTGCGCACCTGGTGTTAGCTTGAGACAAAAAAGTAAAGACAGAAAAAGAAAACCTGGTGTATGCTGTCCCAGGTTGGCATCGAGTTAGGGTGACTCACGGTTCTGAAGATCTGATGAAACAGAAAATGTGAGCGAATATGCCATCTTATCGTCGCGAGGGCAGAGCAGAGAATCGGGCGCACATACACGAATAGCTATAGTGCACAAAAGTTAGTAGATGCCACAAGCCAAATATAGGGTTGCGAGGACTTACGGATTTCACCTCGATTCGCAACTGTGTCTGTTAGCTCAAGTTCTGGTCTTGCGTGGCGGGAGCTCGGCATCGCGACGCATCACCCAAATTTCTGTTCGCACTCGGACGGGTCTACAGGCGTACTCACCCAGAATCTTGTTCACCTTCATGATAGTCGAGTTGGCGCGGATGCGGTGCACCGTCTGGGCCTCCTTGGGAGCATCCCCTTCCTCAAACACCTCCTCGGCCTCATAGTTGCTGACGGGCTTGTTGGCCGCCATGCTGGGTCAATTGCTGCGCGATTTGGCGGTCAGTTGCAGAAAGAAAGACGAGGAAAGGAAGGGGGAGGAGAAAAAAAAAAAGAGTCAATAGCGGCGGAGGGACTGGGAATGGTGGGGTGTTTGCGCGCCTGCTCCGATGGATCCTGGCAAGGGTATGACGGCGACGGCGGGGTAGGACGCGACGGTGGGGTGGATGCTGGCTATGCGCGGGCAAGTTGAAGCACTAGCTCGACCTCCGGCTATTATTACAGCTAATGGAAATCCCAGCTTACAGGAATTGGGGAGAGCAGCTAGCCACCTTGGCAGCAGTAAACCGGGAGACTGAGGCACGGATCCGAGGAAGGAGGGGCAACCAGCAGTCCAGAAAGGCAGAAGGACGGATGCCCCGACTTCTGGGCGCTACGGAGGGTCACGGTGCATTGTGATACTGAGCAGGTTCCTCGACTTTCAACGGGGGTCCAACTCAGGCTTGTGACTGTCAACCAATTTCGTAACTTTGGGAAGGCAGAGGAGCGCTTGTGAAGCCGATAAGGCTTGTCCTGCCAAGTAGGGAACGAGATTTGCCAGATCGATCTACATTCACAGAGCGCCACGTGAAAGCTTGTGATGCAGCTCCGGTACCAAGGACGCTCATGGTGGGTGCAATTGTTTACAAAGACGAGCTGCGGCTTCAGTTTTCAGTCACAAAACTCATGATACTCGACCCTCCACATCCTTGTATGACCAAAGACAATGAACACCCCTCCAATGCTGGGAATGCCGGTCCCATCCTCCTTCCCTGGCTCGGGCCTTGACATTGAATTTGATAGTGGGGTTAGTGGGGTGTTGAGTTAAAGGACAAGCTCTGGCCAGCCTTGTTTTGGCGCCCGCCAATCACGTTGGGGACCGGTAATCGGAGCCCTCCAATTGCTGAATGAATTCTTTTCGCTAAACTGACAGGCGCGCATCTAGCACATGCAAAGTGAGAATCTCGAATCCCACTTCCCTCAACGTCCTGTATTTGATCATGTCTGGGTTTCGCTGTGGGCGGGCAAGTCCCGCCTTGTTTCGGGAGCTCGGCCGCGGGGGGCCCCCCCATGCCGACCACTGACCGTGCAAGCTGACGCATGCTTTGAGACATGCGGTCGGTCGCAGATTCCCCCTTCTGCGTTGACTCACTTCGGCCGTCTTCCGGCCAGTTCGTGTCACCAGCCAAAAAAGACGGCTCGGTCCGACATGCAGGCCCATTTGATAAGGTAAAAAAGTGAGAAGCGAAAAACCCCCAACCCTTTCGCAGACGCAACGAGGGGGCACAGTCCAGTACGCAGTAAAGCCGGTGGTATCCTCGCCGGTCACGAGACACAAGTCACCAGGAAGCTCAGGCTTCATGCTTTACCGTTGCCCGAGGTCCGGGACTTTGGACGTAATACCGCAGTCGCCGAGTCCCGGGCGAGTCACCCGGCGTTCACGAGTTCTCCTGGCTGGCCCGGCGTTTTCGTTGAGTTAGCCGTCTAGCCGAGGATAAATCCGTCGAGGATAAACCAGACACAGTTAACATGTCCGAGATATCATCAACCGACAAACGCCGTCTGCCCTCCCAACCGCCGGCATCCCACCCACTCTCCGCGAGTTTTAAATGCGGGGATTCAGCAAAAAGAGGCCACTTCGTCACTCCGCCATTGGCGGCATGTCTCTGTAGGCACTGTTGAAGAGCTGCAGCTCCCTGTTGCAATGGAGCCCGTCCACTACCAGCCTGGGAAGGTGATTGCGATGTTGAATCTGGGGATTGAGCATGGACAAGCAGCCAAGAATGCCATGCCCTACATCTTCTCGACAGTATACCCGTGCAAAGTCCACGACGAGCCGTCGACACAAAGAGCCTGCCTGCCAAGACGGGTTTCTGCATAGGGGGACATGGATAAGAGGACCAATTGCTGAGCCCGTATTCCAGTCTTCATGAGTGATTTAAGAAACTTGTCTACCAGGTAACGAGTGATAAGTATAATAATACCGTTCGTCAACTCGACGTACTGCCTAATCTGCGACGAGTCTTTTCTGTGCCAAATTTCCTTTGCCATGTAAAAAATGAAGCGAGCTCTGCCACTCCAAACCTGTTGTTACGTACTGAAACTGGGGTGGTTTTGAGATTACAGCAAGGGATGCCGCATCAAGTGAACCAAGCTGGGATATGCGAGGCCTGTTTGAGCCCCCACGACAACGGTGGCCAACTTTGGGGGCCCTTGAACCAACCCTTTGATTCCAAGGCCCTGCCAAGCGCCGACTCCGGAGCGATCTTTAAGGACAAGAGAGCTTACCGCAAATGCGATGGTTTCCTTGGCAAGTCGGTCTCGAGATGTTGTTGCGGTTCAGTTGCGCAGTCGCTGAGTGAGCAATCGTCTACGCAAATGCCAAGGATCAATCTTTGTTAGACTCAAGTATCGCAACAAGCAGGAGATTGTCCATGAATGAGGCACTGTCCCTTGGTATATATAGACCGTCAAGAGGTTCTCGGTTGGGATGACGTTCCAGCCACTAACCGTGGCATCCGAGACGACTGCCTGAAGCAAATACTGTTCGGCGAAGGGGGCCTCAAACGGATAGTACCTGAGACACAGGCGTATCAAGTCCTTCAATCTGCAGTGAGTATAGATCGAGCACATGAGGAACAGCCTGGTTAGCATTCAACCCCGCCACAGCATCGCTCAGGAGCCAATAATGCTTTTACTGTTACTAGCCCGAAAACGAAAAACAACGCTCAAAAGAACTTTTGAGATCGTGCCCTCTATGTCCTGGCCAACCACGCCGTCCGACAAAACAGGTAAAACAGACCAGGCCCGAGTTGTAAAGTGGTTCGAGCCCCAAGTCACCAAAGACAAGCCCAGCCGACGCGCCTCGCTGAAATCGTACAGCCGCATCAAGGGTCGCCAACCCCCACGCAAGGCGGACCGCTTCAGTCCCCGTAGGATCTGGAGACCTAAGTCGGCCACCTACGTCCCCAAGTATCACCTAATAACGCCTCTTCAATCCGCCCGATATCAGCCCATGCTCTTCACTTCTTCCCCGCAAGCTCCTTCACCTTGCTCTCGACCTCCCCGACCTTCTCCTTGCCGGCATCCACCGCGCCGGTTAGCGCGGCCTTCTCACGGCCGCCCCACTGCGTCCATTGCAGGTAGCGGTACCCCTGGGTCAACTGGGCGCCCTCGTTGACGAAGTGGCAGAGAAAAAGCAGGTAGTTCTTGGGCGTGACGGCGAGCGCGTAACGCATAAAGGTCGCCGAGTAGACGCAGAGGGCGAAGGTCATGGGACCCGATATCCTGTCGTTCCACGGGAATGGTTAGTCTCGATTTGTGAAAATTTAGGTAGGGTTAAAATGGAAGAGGGAGTTGGAATCTAATGGTACGAGGCAGAGACGGGTGCATGGGGATGGGACGGCCAACATACAACTCCGGGCTCTTCTGGGTATCCATGACCGCGGCGACGGGAATGCCGAAATTGGAGACGGGACCCCAGAAATCTGTATCGAAACATGTTAGTCGTGATTCCAGTTGGGACAGCGGACTGCACAGGTGGTCCAGGGCAACCATTGCGCGGTCGTCCAGGGTAAGGGAGCCATTGGCCGTCCCAAAGCCACTTTGACGGTTCGACGAATAAAGCCTCGAGAGCGAGCGGTGATAATGCACACCATTCAAGCACAATCCCACATGTGGTTGCGTCGTTGAAAGCGACAGTTTCGCGCTATATTGGGGGATTGTCCGATGACCGGCCGGGGGTGCCCAGGGCAGATATGACAGGAAACGACGGGACTTACGTGTCGAGCAGACGTAATTCAGGACGGGGTGCGCCCGAATCTTTGCATTGACGGCTTTGACAAAGGCGGCCATTTTGACGGTAATGCTGCGTTGGCGTTGCCTCCGTCGCGGTCACTGTACAGTTCAAAGGTTATGCTTTGGCTTCGGGATCGGACATGCGTGTCGCGCTGCGAAAGAAATTTGGGGATCTGGGGTCCGAACCCGCACGGACCTTCCATCGTTAGCATGATACCACGTACAGCTCGGTTACCGACGACACGTTTTGCTTTACAGAAACGATCGATCAATGCCATGCAATATAGCGTAGCGGGTGCTTTTAATATTGCCCCTCCTTTATGTTGAGAAGAACAGTCTACCCCGAGTTTCGATTAGAACACAGGCTGCAATCTGCCCCTAACCGCTGTTTTCATAACCCCTGAACGCCGCCCAAACCAACCATTGTCCGAAATTCCGGGGACATTATCTCCAGCCTATCCCCTAGCCTTGCAGTATGCAGCGGGTTGCTGAAAGGACCCCTTTGAGAAGTTGACAACAAGGTGTGACCCGGGTATTTATTGACATAACCAAAGACAAGACCCTTATCTCCGCGGGGGCGGGTTGAAACCGGAGGGCGGCGCTCCGCCAGGCGGGAATCCGGGAGGAAAGCCTGGAGCACCGGGGAAACCAGCGGGAGGTGGAAAAGCACCACCGAACCCGGGCGGCGGAGCTATTGCCAGTTAGCGTCAATGCAATGTTCTGTTGAAAAGGATTTACTCACGGCCACCACGCCCAGGGAATCCGGGGGGGGCGCCAGGGAATCCTGGAAAAGGAGGAGGAGGAGTAGCGCCTCCAACACCGGCAGCAGGACCCGCCAGGGAAATGGGAGCAGCGGCACCCCGCCCAGCAGGCCGCGCAACGCCAGGTCCAGCTGTCAGTGCCGTTGCAATGCCGGCGCCTGTCGTCTTGCCTAGGCGCGCGCTGGGGTCCGCAGGTGGGGGAGACTCGACGGAGAGGGATACAATGTGGGCGCCTCGAACAATCGTCAGGCCCAGAGTTCGCTTCTCTTCCTGCTCAATGATCGCGGTGGACGTTGACGCGCCGGGGGCGGCGGGCTTGTTCTGCTTGCGCTTAGTTCGGCGAAATTCTTCCGTGTCGGCGAGAACCAGGTTCATATGTTTGTCGAAAGCCAGCATCTAAGGAAGAATGTCAGCGCCGCTGATAGCTTGTACGAAGGCGAGAACGCACCTGCCCGGTCATCTGGCGGCCATCATTCAAGGTGACGCGCATCCGGTAATTGATCTATTAGCACTTTAGCAATTCGGTTCCGACGCATCGACTGCCATGTCTGTGGGAAGTGTACGCACGTAACCGGCCTAAGAACAATGCGCCTTGTCAGTTCTCCGATGTCAACATGGATGCCTGCACAGCGGTGTGGGCGGGGAGACTGTACTCACCATTTTGCCTTGCTTGTTTGTCGCCGACATCTTTGCGAAGATGCTACAGAGTAGCTCCTCAAGTGTGCAAAAATTGTTGTTTGTGGACAGGGTCTTCAACCTCGTCAGGTGCGGTCTCTCCTGGGTCTCGGCTGAGGCTTCGAAGTGACGCGCGGGATGGTTGGTAGCGTGGTGGAGGCGAGCCGTCTTGGAAATTTGATCGCGAGGCTGAAGGCGGGAGCTTGGGAACTTCAGCCACAGCAAGCAGCATAACACAGCCACTGAGTTGAATAGGCGCCACCATCTGTCCCCCACCAAATTGCCTTCCCGGCAGGCATGCTGATCCCCACACGCACAATCTCAAATTCGGGGAGGAAAATCGACCTCGCTTTTCCAAATTTCTGTTTCATCGACGACTCGCCCAGCACCGATTACCGACAATACCGCCGCCATGGTAGGCACCCTTCGATTGTGATTCTGCGAAAGGGGTTCACTAACAAGATGGATAGTCTGAGAAGGCCCAAAACCCCATGCGGGAGCTCCGCATCCAGAAGCTCGTCCTGAACATCTCGGTCGGCGAGTCTGGTGACAGACTGACCCGTGCTGCCAAGGTGCTGGAGCAGCTCTCCGGCCAGACCCCGGTTTACAGTGAGTTAGCACCGACAGCGAAAAATCAGAAAACCCTCTTTTTCTGACATGTCCGACTCTAGGCAAGGCCCGGTACACCGTCCGCACGTTCGGTATCCGCCGTAACGAAAAGATCTCGGTGCACGTCACCGTCCGTGGCCCCAAGGCCGAGGAGATTCTCGAGCGCGGCCTCAAGGTCAAGGAGTATGAGCTCCGCAAGCGCAACTTCAGCGAGACGGGCAACTTCGGCTTCGGCATCAGCGAGCACATCGATCTCGGCATCAAGTACGACCCGGGCATTGGTATCTACGGCATGGACTTCTACTGCTGCATGACCCGCCCCGGTGAGCGCGTTGCCCGCCGTCGCCGCGCCAAGGCCAGAATCGGTGCCAGCCACCGCATCACCCGCGACGACACCATCAGGTGGTTCAAGCAGCGCTTCGACGCCATTGTCCGCTAAATACGGACTTGATGATAGGTTAATGGTAAATGGAAGCAAAAAACTGGGAATTTCGGGGAGTGGGGAGTTTGGGACTCAGTACCATGGGGATCTCTGGGCCGGTGCTTGCTTTTGCGAATTCATGCACAATGGGATCGTTGGGTTCTCCAAGCATGTAAAATGCAGCTTCCTATACCTGGGCGAGTCCTTTCGTTCCTGCTGCTCGGTCTGAAATTCAGTCGAGCCTCGGCCTCAGAGACCGACCGGCGCCCATGCCGGCTTTCCAATTCCATTCAAACCTGTGACCTTGTGCGCAATAGTGGCTTTGATTGCTTGGTGCACCGTCCTGGTAAGGGTCGAAACAATAGCCAACGTTTTGTTCTGCCGCCTTGGAGATTGCACATCGATTTGAGGCACCAAATCTTTACCGTCTGTCATCTCGACAAAAATGTAAGAGTTGGGCAACGATGGACGTAGATCGTTTCGCTGTCACAATAATTGAGAAAGTCACCTTATCACGAGAATCAATTGTCATGTAAAGATTTCTGCATTATCAAAAACTCAATACTATTCGAACGCATAGTTCTAACTACCTAGAAGCAGGGCCTCGTAACCTCGCCCAAGATGCGCCGTCTCCCATATCTTTTACTCTCCTGTCCATCATCCCTTGACCAGACAAAGGAAAAAGGTCGAAGTACGGCAAAGGCATCTTCCTTCGCACTTCTTCGCCGCTGCAAAGGTTGGAAATACACGTCATGCCGGTACCAAAGCGATCGATAATCTCAACTCGATCAATGTCACCCAAGGGACGTTCGGTGATGATGTAGCACATGATTGTTGAATGGTTCTGCTTCGGCTGGTTTGACAAACATGTCCCGTCAACGAAAATCCGTTGTCCACGGAGTGAGCGCTCAATCCTGGCAGCTTAGATAGCAACCAGTGGCGCCGTAGACTTCAGCATCTGGCTGCTACCGCTACCAACGCACCAGCGCGAGGGCGGGGTAGGGACGCGTCGCTGACGTCGAGCCGTCCGGTTGTTGATCAGGATGTCAACGAGGGCTTCAGCGTCCTTGTGGAGCGCCTCAAGCTCAGCGATGTCGCTGCACAAGGGCTTACCGTCATCGCGGGGAACCCGGAATGCGGCAAAGACGATGCCGCGGTTAGCAGGCTTCTCCTGGTGCAGTTGGCCATCACGTTGATGTTGATGTTTTCCCTCGGTATTACTGACGTCCGTCGTGCACCCTCTGGGGGGGGTGTAGCCGGTGTAAAAAGAGCAGCTGTATCCGCGGGCGAACTCATCGCGGGCGCCCGTGTCGTTGCGGTATTCCAGCCAGCCTTGGGTACGAAGAACCTTTTGATGGACCGGCGCGGAGATGCGGAACGGACACATGATGGAGGAGAGGCCGTAGGCGGCGAGCAGCCGCCCGGTCGTGCCGCTGTCGCAGGATAACGGGGTGCGGGATTCGAAGCTGCTGTTATAACGCGACGATGTCGAGACAGGGCTGCCAGGTGGCGAAGGCGTCACTGTTTGGAAGGGAGATGCGGGGTGAGTGTTACTGCAGAAGCGACCAAGCGGCGAGGAGCGACCGGAGCGGCTTATATGATTCGGCCACAGATTGACGACGTAGACGAGGTTAAATCGGTACTTTGCCGCGATTCTGGCAGCTTCGATGGCTGCGGCGGCGGCGGGCAGAGTGGCCATTGGAGGCGAAAGCGTGAGCAGCGGAAAAGTGGGCTTGATCCGGACGGGCGACGAGGCTAGCGAGGGGTTTGGGGGCAGTGCAAAGGCCGGAGGGTCGGACACAGGAGGTTGAACTCGAGACGCAGCATGACCGTCTGCGATATCATCATCACTCAGGGCGAGGAAGTCATTGACAGTGGGCTCCTTGAGTACCGGATCCGAATCCACATCCTTCGCCAGAGAAAGCTGTGATACGCTGGTCGACTTATGGAGAGCTTTACTAAGCTGATGAATGTTGGTATGGGAGATCAGTAAACTGCTCCGTTGGTGTGAATCGACACGCCGATCGCTGCTCGAACGCTCGAACTTGGGCTCATCCTTGGGAAGGGGACTCGGCGACAAATACGGTGTTGGACTTTCCGCCAGCGCTGCTCCTAAGCGGTGGCCCTCTCGCGGCAGCGGCGGCAGAGCTGACGCACACTCCTGTCGAGTAACTTGTTTGCAAACCTCACTCTCTTGCCTCTCAGAGAGGAGGAGTTGATCTTGGAACTCGGTAGAATACCGCTTCCGGTCGGGTCGAGCCCTCGGGGAAACGGAAATTGAAGACCGATTTGACAGCCTCGAGCTGGGACGGCAGCGTCGCGTCGGCGATGAATCGTACTCGGATCCCTTTGACGCAGCCGAGAAGCTAAACTCCAGAAGTTTTGAAGAAGGATCATCAGTGCGTGAGCCGCTATAGGGTGACAGCGATCGCTGGGCCATGCCAGGGAAGCTTGAGCAGTGTCGTGTGGGAATGGAAGGGTATTTATCGTCTGAATCATGAGCACGACATGCTGCAGCCCTCGAATGAGGCGTGCTTGGTGTCTCCGGGAGGCTCCTCGCTCGCCGTGCTGAGTGTGGTGGCAAGAGCACCTCCTCCCTAGCCATCATCCGAGAGGACGTCGGCCGAAGATATGGTGGTACCGGGAATGATCGAGCCGTTGCATCAGCGTCCGTTCCAGCGACAGCCGGTTTTTGAGCATACGCAACTCTCTTCTTCCTAGAGAACAGCTTTTCCAGTCGGTCGAGCTGCCTCTCGAACTTCTCATACCCCGTCGCCATGACGATGTTGCCTTGAAACCCAACTGCGAAGGGGAGATGCTAGTCAACAACTGGTTCCGATGTGAAGGTTATATAAGCAACTTACTCAGAGAGAGTGTGGATGATCAGAGGTGTGAGGTTGACTTGTCGTCCTTGCACAAGCGCTCTCTACCAGAAGTTGACTGGGGCTGCAGAGCGGCTCCTTCCAAGGTGAAATGTAGAACTCGACTGTCGGGGGTGGAAAAGAAGGTTGCCCCTGCTGTTGGTGTGGTGAGAGATCTTAGGACGGACGGGTCGGCCAGATCTGTTACAGTCACGCCAAAATCGAAAAGTCGCTCAGTTGTTGGTGATACAATGCCGTGACGCAGACTTATCGACGTGGAATTAGCGATACGTTAGACGAGTACTCCACGACAGCAAGAATGAAAGAACGAAATCTCATGACAAAGGATCGGACATCTAGCGAAGAGAACCTCTAATGCGTCGGGAAAGAGAATGGAAGCCCAAGGTGGCAGGATGACAACGAACAGCCAGGCCCTCGCGCGAAGGAGTTCAGCCGTTCTTCCTCTCCGTTTCAGCAATCGCTCGGGTAGTTGGCACGTTTTTGTGCGAATCTGCAAATTCCTGGCTCCTAGTTCGGACCTCGAAAGGAAGCAAGCGAGGAGGAGGGGGCAGGGAGTAGAACAACAAAAGCAACGACGTCAGTACTGGATGCCTATCGCCATGCGAGGACGAGAACTCGCAATGGTAATACCAAAGAATTGTGCCAATATGTCCCCACAGAGTAAGAGGCAAAAGAAATAAGAAAACCGGGTGCGGTAATGTGGCCTGAGAGTCGACAGCGGGTCAAGCTGCGCGGTCCAATGAGCTGGATATAAGACGCAAGCACGGTAACCCGAGACTGGGTTTGCTGAGTGACCGCGAAGCAAACGGCGAGCAAGTGACCGTTCAGCCTTCGGCTAGCTCCTCATGATCGTTGAGCATCTAGCGGGTGGCGGTAGATGAGAGGTGAGAGGATTATGACGAGTCAAAAGAGCAAGCAGGGGAACACAGAAAAGTAGGCCAAAGAAGGATTAAAGGGAAAACAACATGAACACTAGTGTAGCGTTCCCTCTTTACCAGAAGCAGAGCGTTCTCCAGTCAAACGAGATCAGATCTGTGACTGGCGAATCTTGAGCTGCAAGATATCCAAGATTTCCCTGTCATGGCAGGCCAGGCTGCCGGGGCACCTGGAACACGGCAGTCGCGCTCGGGTCTCCGTAATATCCTTGCATAACTGCATTTCAAGCGCCAATACGCCGACTAGACGGACTGGCTAAGAATGAAAATGAAGTTTTCAAGTGAAACAGAGAACCACAAGGGCTCATTTTGCTTCCGAAGGAGCGCCAAAGCCCCAGCCCGGGTTCGCAAAGTACACTCGTGTACTGTACACAGGAGGGAAAGATCCGGGCGTGGTTGAGGTCCCGACTTCTTGGAAAGATTGACGACGAACGACTAGCAACTACCACTTGAGGGGAAGAAAAAGAAAAAGCAACATCAAGGCGGATTCGGTGCAAGTGGGGATGGAGCGAGATCTGAAAGCGGAGGGAGCTTCACGAGAACGGCAAGAGGCAGCGTCAGCTCACAAGGGAATTGGCGCACGGACGAAAAGAGCAGCTTAACATTTTCCATCTCGGCGCAGAACGCCAGATTCTATCAGTTAGCCAGTCACATGCATCAACAGCTGTTATCAAGTCTGAGTGGTCCATTGCACTGATTGACTGTTATCAGACATGCCACCTAGATGCTAGACTCGACTACCGCTTTAATGCAGACCTTCGAAAATGTGGTTTGTGTCCCTCAACGCAACTTGAACCCGACGTGTCGGTTGTTGGTTGCACTACGCAGAAACGATCGGGGGCGTGCATGGGTCCTCCAGTATGCCCGCCCACGCACAAACGCCTTCCCCTACTCTTTCTGCCCTCCCATAACAAAACAGGTACACTACAGACAGGTTTTCCTGCATGGCTAGGGCGCTGCTTGATCGAGACAATTTTCAGTTCAATATTTTCCACTCTCGGACACAGCACTGTGATCGACCCTGCATGGCAGCAACTCTTGACGGGTGGCTCATGTAGGTTCCGAGATCCTCTTTCCGCGCTCCAATCAGCGTTCAACCTGAGAACCCCCAGATTTTGAGAGACAAACACATGCGCAACTTTTCAGATTTGACCCAGAGCATTCAGATCTGGCCAGGGAACTTCCGCCCTTTGTCGGGTCCCTGTTCATCTTTGATGGCGGTCAAAATGTTGAACTCCCGACAGAACCTATCGGAGTAGCAACGCTAGGGTGCCGTGTTCGCCGAACAACAACGGGCAAACGGTGCTTCCTGCATACCGGTTCTTGCTTGACGAAGCGTCGTTATCGTCCAATCCACACATGCCATCGCTGTCCATTGCTTCTTGTCTGCACGGTGGTGGGGGACATGGAACACAACGGGTTGTGATGGCAGACTTGCATTGCTCCCCAGCCAACACAGCGCAAAGGTCAAGCCGCCAACCGAACTGGTGCTGTACCAGGAACGGCTTGCTTCGCTTACAAGGCTCTCGGCAATCGAGATTACTTACAGAGGGCAGATATAGGTGTGTGTTTGCTCGACATTGGATGCCCAATCACTATCAGGCCAATTCGACAACCACTGCGCTGTCATTGCACCCTGCCCTTGTTGTCTTCTGATATCAACTGCGCTTCAGACTTGTGACTATCACACGACGATATCCACAAGAAAATTCGGAATCCCGTCCGCTCCTCCCTAGACAAACTTGTGAGAGGTGTTTAGAGCCGGATCAGTACTCAGGTCGATGACGACTGGGGATTCCCCGGTGTTGTATGTTTTCATTTTGTATTTTTTTCCCTTCCTGCTCCTCGACCCTCCTTGTTTGTTTTTTCCCCGACTCTCCACCGATCCCCAACTAGCGCAGCACGAATTTCTCCAACAGAGCACTGTGTTCCTCGAGTTTAGTTCAGTACTACCCGTACCCTAGGATATGGGCGAGGTGTGACAAAAAACACTTCAATTACTTCTTGCCAGCCGCCTACCAAGTATTTAAACCCCCCGTCGGTGCTGGCTGTCTCAAACTAAAAACCCAACGCCCTTGCGTACCATGTTCAGCCAATGCTTTGATACCGGGGCCAAGTGAGGGAGTCTGGAATTTGTAGCTGCCCCGGATGGGTTGAATCCCCTGGGAACCGGGCAACTCCGCGTCCTGGTTGAGAACTTGTCTCCAAGTCTCAAGCAACAACTGAGCTGCACACTAGTGTATAGACAGGGTCCTGAGCGCGTGGCAACGAACGCCTTCAGCTACCAGATCGTCAGTTCCCATTCGGCTCTTGAACGACGTATGTCTCAGCCCCGTATTCGATTCCATGTGCGCATGCCTTGATGAGGAGAGACAGACAGGTCCAGTCTCCCGAACCTATTCTTCCCTTCCCAGCTTCGCCCACCACCGTATGTACTGCGCACGTGAACATACACTGACTGCGTTCCGCCTTTACGTCTGCTCCGCGCGGTGATCTGTACTCTCTCAACAGCAGCGTTAGCCCTCAGTTGGCACGGCAACGTGCCCAAGCACGTGCGCATTTGGATGAGGGCAAACGCAACGAGCTACCTGCCCAGACACCGTACGATTTCAAGTTATATACAGTAAAGATTGCTTGCGGCAGTCACAAAATCCTTTCCCGTTTAATGTCGTTTGTTATTGGGAAGGAATACAAAGGCGTACGAGCGTTCGGGACTCTCGCACCACTTTCAAGAGAAATCTTTCTAGTTATACTTGCTTCTGATGCGTATGTTGTCTCCCAATGGACGGGTGTAACCAGGTCGGAGGGTTAGCCATTGCTCCGATGCTCAAACCCGGTGCTTACGGAAAAGACTTTACGCCGCGACTGTCCAACCTATACATGATCGGAACTCACCGAATCATGCTGAATAAACAACCTGACCAAGCAGAAACAAAATCAACGCCCATAAAATGAGGGATGCCTCGCTTGATTCCAATCCGTATTTTCAACATTACCGACAGGGACTTTCCGCTGCCCGTCTGCACATACGCGTACCTGCGGATAGCCGAAGGTGCATCACCGAGATGACATCGGTGTATACACTATGTATGTACGCCCGGACGCCCAGGGTCGGCCGAAAGATGCTGTAGGACGCCGGGAATGAGGTCAGAGCAGCCTGCGTAAGTCACAGCGCAGCCGATCTCCCGTCCCATACCCGCAGTGCCTGTACCATCGGCGTGCGGTTACACGAGATCGTGTGCTTCTAGGTGCGGCAGCCGCTAATCAGAGTCTCGCACCACCACTGTCATCGTCTACCTCCCCGAAAAGATTCAGGAAGGCCGTGTGCACCTCGTCAGTGAGATCGCTCGCCTGCAGGCTGCGGCCCTTCTTAGCGAATGCCAGGCGTGAGCACTCCTATTGCGTCGTTAGCCGCTTCATCAATGAACAACCCAAAAACAAACCCACCCTTGTAATTGCGCTCCCCCCAAACACAGCCAGCCCAACCAATTCCTCCTCCTTCAGCCGTCCCCCCGTCTCCCAGATCCCATCGAGATACGCCTTCCTCCACCCGAGAAACGTAGCAATGCTCCCGGTTAGCGTATCCCCTTGCCCGCCGCTTCTCTTCCTGCCGCCCTCGAGGTCGACAGTGAAGGTGACCTTGCCATCGCTAAGATAATCCTTGGGGCCCTTCTGAACGACCATGACGCCTCCCAGGGCGCGTGCGAGTGCCTCCACCTTGGCCGTCTCCCCGGCGGCCTCGCGCGCCCGCCGTACCTGCTCGTCGACGCCGAGGGCGCTCGTCAGCCGCCCAAACTCGACCACGTTGGGCGTCAACACGGCAAGCCCGTACCCGCGCACGAGCGCCGGATCACGCTGCACCAGCTGCAGCGCGTCCGCGTCAAGCACCATCGGCATCCCCTTGTCGCGCGCCGCGCGGATGACGAGCGCGCACGTGTCCTGCATCAGCGGGTCGCGCCCGAGACCCGGCCCGATGACGAGGACGTGCAGGCGATCAAGAAGCGGGATGATGCGGTTTGCGATCTCGGTCGCGTCAGTGTCTCCTGAGGAGGGCGAGGACGCGTCCCGGGACGTGATGGAACCCGTTGGGTTCCCTGGTGAAGAGGGTGAGGAGCGCATGAGGGGGTGAACCATGAGGTTTGGCGAATAGCTCTTGATTACGGTTGCAGCGGTAGGAGTGCATATAACGTGGGACTATAGGAGATAGGTTAGTGTTGTACGGCTCGTTCAGTGAAGAGAGGAGCCTGGGTGGGAAGGGGTGATGGTGGTCATGATGTCGGAAAGTAAAGGTGCGTGGACAAGCTAACACCCACGTAGAGCGTCCTCCTACTTCTCCCATATTCTTTGCCCAGCACCAACCTCCATGAAGCCGTAAATAAGGGGTAATAACAGAGTAAAAACCTACCATATCACACCCCAACCGTGCACTCGCCATCGCCGAAAAGTACGGCGCGCCAGTATAATCTTCACTGCCACCAATGACGCCCACCCGACCCAGCTGGCCTGTCCGTTCATCAGCGCTTCCTTGTATACCAGCCTAAGGTTGCCGTATGAAACCCACCCTTATGGAACTTCTCCAGCATGGGCGGAATCATCTGCCGCACGCGGGCAATCATCTCCTTGGTGGCGGGCGACATCTCTGGAGGGGAAACAGACGTGGGCACCGAGGTCGTCAAATTAGGGGGCATTTCAATTGCGCCGAGTTTTCTCTGTCGAAGTTAGTTTAGGATATACTTCTAGGAGCCATCTTTGCAATCTGAACAGGGATGGTGGTGTCGAGTCTCGTCTATGGAGGTCGGTAATGCGGGGGACGGGGTTTGGAAAGGCATACCAAGAGCGTCGCAGCAGAAGAGTTGGATAATATTCAATAACACTGAGCTCTTAGGGAAGTTGACGAAATAGAAAGTGTCTGGTATTTCCGCGTTGGTTCAGCAACTGACTACGATGTTCCTGGATCAAGTTCAAGGTCAGGGAAGCCTCCATGATGTCACAGCCGCTGCCCATTGATTAACCTTCCCATGAAACCCCACCCGCCTTACCAATACTGTGACAATTCAATCCTTGTTTATATATGAGCACACTTGTTGCACTTGAATTGAAAGGTTCAATTTCTTAACTCCTAAACAAGGAAAGAAAGACAGAGAAGAGAGTTGACGAAGAAAAGAATAGAAAGAAAAAAAAATAGGAAAAAAAGGCCAAAAAAGAAGGAAAGCACAAAACAAGGGAAGAAAGAAAGAATGACTAACTTAACTGATAAATTGATAAAACAAAGATAGCTAACTAAATGACTTACGGTGATGAATACTATGGAGAACGAAAAGGAGGCTGATTTTCTGGACCTCGTTTGAGCAGCTAGTCACAATTTAAACAGTGATTGAACTATACTCAGCTTGGTACGACTCACAAGATGGGAGAGCAGTCGCGAGGGACAGACACAAGAATTCAGGACAAAAGGAATCGAGTGCTTGATTGAGTCTGCTGCTCTCTATTTTACAATGGGTTTGACGGGAGAATCTCCCCTTCTCACGCGCCTCTACTCAGTCCAGCACACGAAAGACGGAACCCCTGCTTTAGAAACACACGGACGTTGCAGTATAGACATCCCCTTTCACCATCGGCGAACCTCCCCATAGCTCATCCCAGGAACACTTGATATTATGTGTAACTTAACCCAGGAAGCTCTTGATGAAGGCAGGGACGACTTCCCTCAACTTGGCCTCAAGCTCCTTGCTGATGGCACCCTCCTTGTCGATCGTGGCCATGATTTCGGGCTCGTTGGTCTTGAGGTGGGCAAGGAAGTCAGTCTCCCACTGGAGGATCTTGTTGACGGGGACGGAGTCGAGGTAGCCGTTGACACCGGCGAAGATGATGGGAACCATCTCGTTGACGGCGTAGGGCGAGTACTGCTTCTGCTTGAGGAGCTCGGTCAACTGTAGACAGCAGTTAGCACCTCACGTAAAAATCCATGGGGATCTGCTGTGATGAAACTTACCCGCTCACCACGGGCGAGGGTCTGCTTGGTAGCAGCGTCGAGATCAGAGCCGAACTGGGCGAAAGCAGCGACCTCACGGTACTGAGCCAAGAAGAGCTTGAGCGAACCAGCGACTTGCTTCATGGCCTTGAGCTGGGCGGCGGAACCGACACGCGAGACAGACAGACCGACGTTGATGGCCGGGCGGACACCCTTGTAGAAGAGCTCAGACTCCAAGAAGATCTGGCCATCGGTGATGGAAATGACATTGGTGGGAATGTAGGCAGACACATCACCACCCTGGGTCTCAATGATGGGCAGGGCAGTCATGGAACCACCACCGTGCTTGTCGTTCATCTTGGCGGCACGCTCGAGCAGACGAGAGTGGAGGTAGAAGACGTCACCGGGGTAGGCCTCACGTCCGGGGGGACGACGGAGCAGCAGAGACATCTGACGGTAGGCGACAGCCTGCTTCGACAGATCGTCGTAGATGACTAGAGAGTGCTTTCCATTGTCACGGAACCACTCACCAATCGAAGCGCCTATTGATTGATGAAGCAGTTAGCGACAAGATCAGTTAAACAAAGAGGAAGACAGGAAGAGGGGAGAAATAGGGATAAAAGATAACGACTGAAAAAAATTGAAGAAATCACACAAGATAAAGAAAAGAGTGGTGAAGTGAAAAGGGTGAGAAGAGAAAGAGCAGGGGGATTGCCCGCCGGTATACAAAACAAATCCGAAAAACTAGGAATCAACGTACCAGTGAAGGGAGCAATGTACTGCAGAGGAGCGGCCTCAGAGGCGGTGGCGGCGACGACAATCGAGTACTTCATGGCGTCGTTCTCCTCGAGGGTCTTGACGAGCTGAGCGACGGTGGAACGCTTCTGGCCGACGGCGACGTAGATGCAGTAAAGCTTCTTGGTCTCGTCGTTGCCGTTGTTCCAGCGCTTCTGGTTGAGGATGGTGTCGAGGCCGACAGCAGTCTTGCCGGTCTGACGGTCACCAATGATCAACTCACGCTGACCACGGCCGATGGGAACCATGGCGTCGACAGACTTGAGACCGGTCTGCACGGGCTGGTTGACAGACTTGCGGGGGAGAATGCCGGGAGCCTTGAGCTGAGCACGGCGCTTCTCCTTGGTGTTGATAGGGCCCTTGCCATCGATGGGGTTGCCAAGGGCATCGACGACACGGCCGAGAAGCTCAGGGCCGACGGGGACATCAACCTTGAACAGTTAGGACGCGACGTCAACGATATCAGTTTTGTCCTACAAGCAACTCACAATTTCACCGGTACGCTTGACGGTCTCGCCCTCCTTGACGAGACGGTCAGAACCGAAAAGCACGACACCGACCTGGCCGGCTTCGAGGTTCATGCACATGCCCTTGACGCCGGAGGCGAACCTGCAGTACGTTAGCTGCATGCAGGAACTCGAAGGGACAGGTGCAACCTACTCGACAAGCTCCTCGGCCTGGACATTGGCCATGCCGTGCACACGGGCGATACCATCACTGTCATCGTCTAGTCAGCATCAAAACTTTACGTTGCCATCTCAATCCATCCTTCTGTCATCGTCTGGCAAGCAACTGGATCATGAAATTGGCATCCGTGTTGTTATATCCATGTAGTTGTTGTTGTTCTCCGCCAAGCCTCCTCAACGGTTGGAAAACGTACCCGACAGACAGGACGCGGCCAGTCTCGGCAAGGCCGGACTCCTCCTGGACGCCGCGGATCCTCTGCTCGAGAATTGAGGAGACCTCGGTCGGCGAGGCCTTGGCTTCGGCGTATGTGCGGGTTTGGAGGGCAGCGACGGCGGGTGCGGCATTTCGCTGTCGGGGACCAGTTAGCCTAGCCGAAAACCGAGACACGCGCCAAATGCGCAGAAGAAAAGTGACCAGCTCCCGTCCAAGCTCCCAGTGCTCGCCCAATTCCCATGCATCGCCCGGATAGAGCTCAATTGAGCTTCCTAGGGCCGTGCAGGGCCGATTGGGATGGGCGCCGAGCACCGGTCGATGGAATTGAGGTCGGGTCGGTCGTGCGGAGGTGCACTCACTGCGGCGACTCTGCTCGTGGCAGAGAGAGCGCCGACGGCGCGTGTGCTCTGTCGGAGGGCGTTCCGGAACATCTTATCCAGGTATGTGTCGCCTCTGGTGGTGAGGAAGAACAATTGCAATCTAGTTGCAATTGCGTTGAGGGGAGATTAAGGCTGGAGGTTGATTGAAGTTTGGGGGAGCCGGCGTGAGGAAAATTGTCAAGAAGGGCTGGCAGGCCTTGGTTGGAAAGGTGAGCGGGTCCGAAGCTCAGCAACAGCCAATCACTTGACCGAGAGAATTTTGCTCAACCAAAGCCTCCCGAGCTTCTCCACCCGGCAACAACCCAAAAAGCGGAAAGCCGTCGCCAAAGCGCGAACGGTATTGTCAACAAACATGTGCGTCTATGGTTTATGTTCCGATCGAATCTCATCTGATGTCAGCCTGCCTCTATAACTTGAGATCTGGAAACTCCTGTTTTTCAGCGGTTGACTCCGCATTTGCAACCCGCCTGCACTCAACTCACCTGACCTGTGACGACGCCCACGCCCTGGTTCCCCGGGTAATCCCGGAGAAATGTTACAGAGGCCCGTTTTGGTCGTCCCGCATTGGCATCGGCTGGCTCGCAAGGGACGGCTCTAATGGTTCCTCAGCAGCTAAGAAGAGAAGTTGATGGGTTTTAGACGCCTGTTGTCCGTACAAATGCGAGCTATCACCACCCATGACATTGAGCAACCATTTCCAATCAGATATCCTGTCCACAATTTTCGAATCCGGCCCGCCAACGAGCCTCCACATACTGCAGTTTGTACCGCTTAGGCAAGATCGAATCGTGCAATCTCGTTGAGCATTTCTTCAATCTCATCCAGTCTCCATTCGATGGTATCGTGGGGATCTCGTGCAGGCAGGTGTACGGTGAGAAGCCACCCACCGTGAGCCTTGACCGACAAGCTGTGACTGTTAGCTCTGACCGGCAGGAAAGGGAGTTGTCTCGTTGTGCCTTACAGCATCTGTTTGGCGAATGGCATACTCATCAAGTCCTCCATGTGCTCCAGACACTCGGACAGAGCGTCGAAAGTTCCCCGTTTACGGGCGCTGCAGGCTACCCACTCCTCGCGGGCCCATCCCATGAAGGCGTCCAAGATGTCTTCCTCTTCTTCTCTCAACAAGAACTCTTCATCCTCGGCCGAACATAGCTGCTCCTCGAAGATGGTTTTAAGGATGCGGCGGCTCCGTTGCGCCTTGTCCGGGTCCCGCGCTCGTGGCTGCTCTGCCTCATCTGGTTCGAGGTAGAACGCTCGGTAAGCTCTCAGGAGCTCTGCAAAGTGCTGCTCTAGCTCGTCTTCGCCGAAGGGCTCTACCTCGATGGTGTAACGCGGTTGGCTGGTCTTAAGCTCCGCCAGACTCGTTCGTGAGCTTGAAGGAGCTTCTCCTGAACTCTATTAGTTGAGGCCGAGCTGCCAATAAGGAAATAGACAGCACATACCGTTTGGAGCGTGGCGGACTCGGTCACTCTGACTAGCGTGGTTTGCAAGGTGTTTTGTCGTCTCTGTGTCGTCCAGGCTGGATTGGGTATTTCCCAGTTCGCCCACCAAGTCACCTGTTGTCACTACCAGGTTGAGATTGAATTGCCTTGGCTTGCCGGTTGCTGCGGTGCGATCAAGCTCTTGGGAGGCGTCATCTGAGGAGGCCTCGTCCCCCAAAGTTTCCTCAACGAACCCTATATCCATTCTCTGTCGTTTGACTGGAGGAGAATAACGTGGAGGGGTTGAGGGACGCTTGCGAATTGGAGTCCAAGACGGCGTCAAAAGAGAGTCAAGCATGAAGATGGTCTCCCCAGGTGGAGCTGACCGGACGGGAATGCCAATGGGGTATGTGTCAGGTTGAGGACTCTTCATCCCCACGCGCAAAACAGGGGGGTTATCAGTTCGTGGGTGAGCGAGGTTTTCTCCTTCAGCAGGAGGAGTTCTTGGAACGTCTGTCGTGTGTTCGCTCCCCATGGTGAAGGGTGTGGCTCTAGATGGTAACGCTGCGGGGAAGCGGCACTCGATACCATCAATGAGCTGGTCACCGATCTTAAAGTCCATGTCAGAAGGCGGTGTTGCTAACGGTGACTTCCAAGCCGTGGAGTACAAGAGGTCCTCTGGGGGGAAGGAGGAACGGATCAGTGGCATCTGGGTGGTGAGCTCTCCTCCGACCGGCTGCTCGAAGGGGTGCACATCTAAGCTACTTGACGGTTTCTGATTCCCATGCGACCGTATCATGATTGGGAGCGGTCCTTTAAAGGTCTGATCGTGCATGTTGGGCTGGGTGGACGAAATGATATTCTTGAACGCTCTGGAACGATGGCTATTTTGGACCCTCAATATCTTCGCGGCGCGCAATGGTGATGGCATGTCGGCAGTCCTTGTTTTTATATCACCGATACTCAAGCTAGTGTTCTGCTGGCTGGCAGCGGTTCAGCCCCGTTTCCCATGTCAAAGTATCTCTGCAACCTGCCTTGCAATCTGCCTCGCGCGGCCCCATGCCTCTGTCTTTTCACTAACTTAAACGCGAATACTGCATAGCTCGAGATCTCCGTAAAGCGGGGGCCGCGCCCGCGGGGTTGGGGCGGGAGGTTCCGTTAAGCGCGTTGTTCGCAGATCTGACCATCCTCTAAACTGTCCTTTCTCCGGAACTACATCCTTTCGGTGCTGGCATTCCTGAAGGAACTACATGCTCGGCTCACTGCCGAAGCTCACTTGTCGCGTGGTGCATCTGAACCACTGGATCCCAGGTCGGCCGCCCCAAGGGCTGGCGGGTATCAGGCGAATTGTGATTGGGAGGATCGATCCCAACACTCTGGAGCCGAGCAGCACAACAAGCTGCGCCGCAATGAACGCCACTGTTTGAGAATTCAGTGCGCTGCTAGATACTTGAGAGCGTGCATGTCCTGTAACAGCGACTCCTGCCGGGGCGAGGCACTGCTGCGGCCCGACCCAAGGCTCGCGGTCGAACGCGACATCACAACCAATCGATCTCCGCATGCCGGGGGCCGACAGTCAGCATACGAAAACGCCTGCTATGCAAAGGCTGGAATTGATATGGTGTTTAGGGCGGCCGTCCAAAGCGGCCGTGCTCAGCCTCGCAATGGTCACGCCTGAAAGGTTTGTTTGCATCGACCGTGATGATGATATTTCCTATCCCGTGCTGGGGAAGCAGATGACCCAATCCCAATAGATTGCCCACAGATACGCTTCCGGTCTACTGGTAATGATAAGGGTTGAAAAGAGGAGTATTCATGTTCTGAACCTTGTGCATCTGAGGAGAGAAGTAAAAAAAAGGGAAGCTGTTCCGAGCCGAGCGATGAGCAACAAAACATCATTGCAGTCCGCATCTCTTTATTGTACTCTACCATCTAGCGTTTCATTTTGGAACAAAAAAAAAACACGCACATGTGTGGGTATCCGGTTAAACCTCCATAACGCCATGTGTTGTCAGTCTAAATACCTCGGGGATCAACCACCCGGATAGATGGGTCGAAGCAAGCCTTCTTCATCATCTGATACTCCACTCCCTGAATATCCCACGGGACGCTAAAGGCCTGCTGGTCATAAGAACCGACCTCAGCAACCCGTCTAGTGCCAGTCTGCCCTTCGTTCCACTGACACGTCTCGTGCTTGGAGCCACCATGCCGTCTCAAGACGTCCTGATATCGCTCCATGGGGAATACCTCCGCCTGGATCTCCGTGAGGAGCGGGACCGAAAAGTCTATGGTAACAGAGTCAGCACACCAGATACACACCTCCTGCATCAGGAGGGGAATACTTGGCTTACCGCCCTTTAGATAGCTCTCAATCTTGTACTGCGCCACCAGGGCCGCCATCCGGCTGCCGCCCATGCCTCGCTTGATAACATAGCTCTGGCCGGGGTAGGTCTCCTCGCGAGGCCCGCGCTGGTCGATGAACAGCTTCGGCCGGCCCCCGAAGAACTCAATCTCAAACTCGGCACCGGGGTCATAGCGCCGCACGAGGCGGTAGAGATCGGCGTCTGTAACGTGGTGAACGAGCTCCTCAGTCTCGCGGAGGAAATTAACGAAGAGATGGCAGAGGTGATGCGTGACCATGGCAGCGAGGTGGAACTGAAGCCGGTGGAAGCGCACCGTTTCGGCGAGCTGCTCGTCATCTCGCCACTGACGGTGGGCAATGTCTGCCTTCAGGCGGGTCCAGTAAAGCTTCTCCATCAGCTGTGGTTTTGTGTCAGCGTCTTTCTTATAGCTACTGCTTCCATGGCATGTGAGGTCACTTACTTGCCAGTTAAGGTGCAGCACAGCAGCGGCTTTCGGGTTGAAATCGAACTGCTCCAGCGTCGTGTATTCATCGATCCACGAATAAGGCATTGTCTTGTTCTCTTCCTCATGGCAAAATCCATTCCGGTCATCCAGTTTTACGATGGGGAAGCGGTACCTGACGCAGCGCAGGAAGTTGTCTACGGCAGCTGGAACGTCAATGTACCACGGCTCAACCACAGGACCCGGGACTGGCCGTTCCCTCCAGACACAAATTGCCTTATTCGCCAGATTCTCGAGAGCTGAGCCCGGCATGGTCAGCTCCGAACTTTCGCAGCCGTAACGGGGAACGTACCTGTTCTCCCACGTTCACTCTCCATCATTCTCAGCCCAAGATCCAGCACCGAAGTCACGGAAAAGGCCCTTCCTCCGCTGCGATCCAAGGGATACGTCTTGCCATTATCGAGCACCTCCGAAATAACGATCTGGTACAACCCTTCGGCAGGCAGTCGCCGCCACTGCTCTGACTTTACCAGACCCATTCGCAGTAATCCACGCTCAGACTTGGAGAGACGGCTGTGGAGGGCTTCTCTGTCGACGGGGCCGTATGACCGGTGCGCATGCTCGACTGACATGTATGGTGCCATGGCGGGCAATCAGGAGAGCGATTGCACACTGAAGCGGAAGAACCAGACAGCGAACTGGCGTAAGTAAACACTATAATGAGTTTTGCGAAAGCCAAATCCTGCAAAAGCCAAGGTAGTGAAGAAAGTCCCTAGATATGATCTTGTCGGCCGGCAAGCTAGTGGGTGACAAAAATCTCTGTGTGTCGGGGGACCCCGGGCTGGACATGATTGGGAACCCGCCGGGGCCATCTAGGCGTCCGGAACCCAAGACGCCGGCCGTCGTGAGCCGGCCCGGCCAGCTTGTGGGCGGGATGACCGTATCCCACCGTGTATATGGCCCGCTGGTACCTGGTAGGTGTATGATGCAGGCTTTGTTGGCCGGCTGGGGCAGCCCGGGGAGCTGACTGTTCGATATCAATTACGCTGAGACTTTGCCTACTTGTATGTCCTCAATTCTACAGATCCACTTCAATCCTGGTCGGTAGTGTAATTGTTGCACTCTCAGCTCCAAGCAGAGGAAGTCACAGGTAGACCTGGAGGGGCGAAGCAAGAGAGAAACAACCACTTCACCCCAGGACACAAGTTGTGCAATACAATGCATACAATTTCAAGGCATTGGATACTATGAAGAGCGCGCCGTTATCTAGCATCGGAAAAGATGTGACCGGCCGGACCTTGACGGGCCCGGTGTGCGGGCGGCGCAGGTTGCTGTTTCAAGGCGACAGCGACGGGCCAACGAGCGCACACAAGACCAATCTGGCCAACTGACTCCTGAATGCGTTGATTCATCTACTGCATATCGTCAATCAAACATGCTGCCACAGAAGCTGAATGTATTGAGGATTTCAACCGTGAATGTCACTCATGAACGTTCCTTGCCTCGATGTCATCGTTGAGGTGGATAGAAGTAAGATTCGAATTCCCAGAAGAGATGTGGTGGGCTGTTCTAGGGTTAGGGTCCGGCCAAACTCCGATTTCTCTTCCAGCGACCTCTTCCAGCGACCCATTCTAGCGACCCAAACAATCTCCTAACGTGCATCGTGTTTCGGGTCTTGCCGCTGAGATTGTACATGTCTCTTGACAGTAATTGCAGAAACAAATTGCCGACAATAAGTGATACGAATTCGATCCACACCAAGACCCGAGATGTTAATGCCCATTGTACTAGGATGTATAGATGGCTGCGGTCAAGCGTTAAGCGGCGAACGTTTATCACCCAAGATTTATCCGCCTCTACCGAGGGGCCATATTGCCGACGGATCGACGCATCTTACCGTTTGTAATGCACCTCGAAAGGCAGGGTAGACATCAGGATTCGGTCGCTCAACGACTCTCAAGCACGCCATGCACCCTGAACGCACCACGGCAGAGTAGGGTCATAGAGTCAACAGTACGAAGTCGAATAGAAAACGACCAAAGAAGTTATCATACACCTGTTGTACTAGCACAGGGAATATCGCCCTTGTTGCCACCACTTACGGTAGCATCCCAGAAGCACTCGCAAATACCACCCATCCGCATCCACTTTTCGCTTACAAGAAAACAATCATGGCACCGGAAAGAGCTCCACCACCTTGACCGGCTTGTTCGGCTCAGGACCTCAAACGGGTAGAACCAGCGACCCTGGCTCGAATCGAAAAGGCAGGGACCCCAAAAACCACCGGAACAACCTTCTAGAAGCCGTAACCGGTCGGCTGGGGCGCGAATCCGTTGGTCTGCATGTACGGTGCAGGCGAGACTGGAGGCGCACCGCCAGCGGGACCGGCCGTGATCATGAGGCGGTTGCCGCCAAGAATGGGTGTGTTGTCCTCGACCTTCTCTTGCTCCTTTTCTCGGGCCTTGCGGGCCTCGTTGTCCGCCTTCAGCGCAGCAATCTCCTTGGTTTGGGTTGCGAGCATGTTGATGAAGTAAGGGAAGCTGAAGTCATTAAGACCGTTACGCCACGACAGCTCAAGCACCACGTCAGGCCGGATCAGGTCATAGCAGGCATACAACATGCCGACGTAACACTCGCGGTTGCCGACGTCCACGAACTAAACCAAGTCAGCGGTAGATCAACGACAATTGACGGCCCAAAACTTACGTATCGCAGCAACTCTTCAACTATATCTGGCTTGCCTGAGATGGCAGCAGTCTCAATAGCATCCTTCCACAGCTTGTCTTGCTTGGACAGGTTGATCGACTTCTCCCAACGCTTGTTCTTGCGGTAGATGTTGGCAGCGATCTGGCGGAAGAACACTAGATCATGCTTCTCGAGGCGGCCAGCGAGGTCGACGGCATCATAGTTGTCATAATTCTCTACTGAGTCGCGGAGAGTCTTGTAATCTTCTTCCTCGATAAGCAAGTCGTTGATGGCATCGTTCACAGTGCGCTTGTTCTGCGACTGAACATTCAGCAGGAACGGCTTGATAAGCGGCAGGTTGTCCGACTTTTGGAACATGCGAACCACCCGGTTCACGTCAATACGGGGGGTCAAGGCTTGCAGAAGATCGGTGAGCAGCGAGGGGTGCTGCTCAAGATAGAAGTTGATAGCCTTGTAATAGATCTCGAGGTTGGCCACCTTGACGGTGATCTCCTTGAATTGCTGGTGCTCCCACGAGTTCTCGGGACGTTCCATGACGGCAAGGGCAGCATTGTCGAATTCGTCGTAGTGATAGTAGCAGAAGATCAGTTCAGGCCACAGGTTAGCTTCCTCGCAGGCACGGATCATCTTGGGCAAGTTCATCCTGCTCCAGAAGAGCTTGAGGTGCTCCATCAACCGCTCAGGGTGATACTTGGACAGGGCAATGCCCAGCTCAGTGAACATGCCCATGTGCGCACGCTCGAGACCAAGGCCTTGCTCGAGGAGGTTGATGAGCTCGTCGAAGTAGCCATTGCGCTCGTACTGCTTGACGAGAGCCTGCAGTTGCTCGGCGTCAACGATGAGGTTAAGACCGCAGATCTGAGCAAGGCGGAACTCCTTCTTGCCCACGCAGGCCTCGTGGACCTCCTTCCAGACCTTGATGTTGTTGGCCTTGCGGGCACAGTCCACGGCAGCTTGGTAATCCTCGAGGTGGACAAGGGTGGTGGCAAGCTTGGCCCAGTTGGAAATGCTAGTGTAGAAGATCTTAGCCGCCTCGAAAAGTCCTTCCGCGTAGGCCTTGTCTCCGGACTCTTCGACGTTAGCCACGTTGGTGGCCCGCAGGAAGTCCTCAAGTTCTGCAAGCTGGTCGAGCCGCGCATAGCAGAAGGCGAGGGCAGTGTCGATAACCGGTTCCCGGAGCGTCTTGCGAGCCATACGGAGGAACTTGATAAGCTCCTCATTCTTGCCGGCCGCGACCGCAATCTCGATGACCTCTTCATAGTTCTTGGGATCTTCAGCCTTGATGTACGAGTCGATCGAATCGCTGACTCGAAGACCGTCAAGCTGAGCCTTGGCCACCTTACTCCAGACTTGCGGGATGTCGACCTCTTCGGCATAGGCTTGAGCTCGATCGATGCTGACAACGTGCTCAACGAGAACGTTGACAGCGGCCTCCTTGTTGTCGATCTTCTTGTAGACCTCAAAGGCCTCCTCGTGTAGGCCAACCTCGATACAGACGTTGGCAATCTCGTCGGGAGAGAAGTTGTCGAGCCGGTGGATGTAGTCCATGACACGGGCCTTGTCGGCCTTGGCGGCAGTGAACATGAGCAGGTTCTGGAGATTTTGGTTATCGCTGAACGGCGACGGCTCCAAGACAATCTTCTCCAGGAGCTCGATGAGCTCGGCAGGGAGATCGGCATTCAGGAAGCAGGCGACGGCCTCGGAAACCTTGGCTGGATCCGTAGACTCTGGGACAGCGGTCGAGATGACTTGGTCAACCACTGAGCGGCGGTGCAGGTTGTTCTCGCTGAGAACAAACATCCAAAGCTCCCTGTCACCACGCTCAAGGAGATACCTTGCCTGGGCCTTGTACATGGAGTTTTCGTTGGTGATGTTGACAAGCTCAAGGTCGTTCTGACCCTTACGGTAGGCGATGTAGGCGAGATTGGGATCCCGCTTCTCGCAATACTTGCCGACAGTGAGCGTGTCATACTGGTCATTCTCCTTCAGGAACCGCTCCGGGTTGTTGTTGGAATCGATGTAGATCTTCGCCAAGGCATTGTAGACGGCTTGTTGTTGGTTGCCGGCGGCCAAGGTCGCCTCAAGGAAGGGAAGGAGCAGCTTCAAGCGATTACGTGTCTCGACTTGCTGTACCAGCTCGTCAATTGGAATCGAGACTGGGTTGACCGTGGATAGGAGATTCTTGATGATACTCTCGTCGCAATCAACATCCAACAAGCCACCAATGACACCAGGCGTCCTGGAAGGGTTGACCTGCTGCACGTAGATCTCGATGGACTTGAACTGTTGGTGCTGGTACAGGTAAAGGACAAGATCGTGGACGAAGTTGAAGCGATCGCAGACGACCATCAAGGGCAGCATCTCGCCAAGCTTGGCTTCTTTGAGGAAGTTCTTGACCTTCTCGGGATTGTAGACGCTGTTATCACGGCAGATGCGCTCGACCTCGCGAATTTGGCCCATCTTGGTAGCAGCCTCAATATATTTGAAGACGACCTCAGGGTCCTCGCTGACGTTGACGATGCTCCCAAGGAAGTAGTAGAGGCCTTCGGCGGTCTTGTACTTCTCAAACAGATCGATCAATCGTTGGGCACCGAGCAGTTCTGCGTATTTGGTGGCGATCTGAACCACCGACTGAAGGTTCTGCCGAATGTTGTGTTTCATCATGGCGTCGAGGCAATCCACGGACTGCTCGACTGAAAGCCGGCCAAAGTATTCGATAAGCCAGTCAGGGTTGAAGTTGGGCGCGCCGGGGATGTTGACAATGACGCGCTTGACAGCAGCTGGATCCTCATAAAGATCCAGAGCCTTCTGCAAAAGGCCGGCTTGCTCGCACAGAGAGGCAATGCGACCCTTGTCAAAGTGCGAGAACATGTCGTTTCCGAGAATAGCATCTGCGACTTGGGGCGCGTTGATCAGGTTCATCTCAAGGAGACGGGTCTGAAGATGGCCTTGCTCTGGCTTGTTGTCCTTGAGCGCGTCAAGCAGGAACGCCGTGGCTTGCTGCACCATACCCTGGGACTGGAAGATGTCCACCACCCGCTCGAGATCGACCAGGGAGCCTCCCTCATGGTTGGCCAAAGAAGTAGCAAACTCAGCACCCTTCTCCGGGTTGACGCGGACGATATGGTGAAGGAGCTGAACAAAGTCGGGCTGGTAGCTGACCTGGGCACAGTACGGGAGGATTTTCTCGAACTGGCCGGTTTCAGCGAAACCGGCAACGACTTTGTGGGGCACGTTTGCCTTCAGGTAGATTGTAAGCGCCATGGCCATGTCATGAGGGCGAACCATGTCACCCAGCTGCTCTGAGCATTCAAGCTTGTTCTCGCCGAGCCACTTCTGCAGCAGCTGCTTCCTATTCTGCGCCAGTACCGGTTGCGCCAGCTCAATTGTCTCGTGTTGATTGAGTGAGCCCTTGTCGAGAAGCATACCGAAGTACTGAAGGATATACGACATCTGACCCGGTTGCTGGGGGAGCCGCTTGAACCGTTCTATGGTTTGTGGCGTCCGCAAGAAACCGCGCGGGGAGTTGGCCGCGACCTTGGCGGCCTCTTGGTAGTTGCCGTTGGTGAAGAGCTGCTCGAAGCGCTGCTGGTACAGGTTGTCCGCGCCAGGGAGACCAGCACGCGACGCAAGCTTGAGCGCCAGCTCGGTGCCGTGGCTCTCAAGTACATATGGGACGATCGTGTTCTCGTCGGCGCTAACGAAGAGAACCTGGCCCTTCCGGTTAATGCCGAGAACGCCGCTCGACTCCTTGTCGCCACAGGCTGTGAAGATCGTCTCGCCCGAGATGCGGTTCATGAAGATACATGTCGCCGTCTCCAGGTCGTAGAGGTGGATAAAGCCGTACTTGGTGATAAGGTAGATTATGCCGTACTTCTGCGAAACTTGAAGAGCGACGGGGAAATCATTGGCAGCTTCTGGCGGGAAGAAAACGTCGACGGCCTTCTTCGGGAATACCGGATTCGTCTCGGGGTGGTCGACTTCGACGATGTGCAGCTTCGCCCCAACGGCAGTCCGGACGGCGAAGGTGAAGAGCTTGGTATCTTCGGGTGCGCCGTCTAATCTGATCGTACCAAATGCGGCGGCATGGCCTTCAATGGCTTGGCTGATACCGCGGTCTTTCGAGTACAATTGCATGGCGCCAACGACGCGCCCTTGTTGTTGCGAAATGCCGACCACGACCATCCACTTTCCATCGGCACTCGTCCGGTAATTGATGATCTGATTGTTCTGCAAGCCGTCAGAACCCGCAGCTCCACCTCGGGATGTACGTGGCACCTACCTGAAGGTTGGCATTGCGATCAAACACCTTGACAGGTGCCGCCTGAGTAGGATCAAAGACATCCCAGTGGTAGATGGCGGTGTCTGTAACTAAGCCAAGGGTCTTCTCACTGGTCCATTTCCAGAAGACAACATCCTCGCTCATGGTGGTTGATTTTAGCTTCTGCTTCTGCTCCAGGTCGAAGATCTGCAGTGTCCGTAGCTGAGCCTTTAAAGCAATAACCTGGCGGGACCAGTGCATGATTGCGCTGTCGGCCTTAATGGGTCGGCGAATGACATTGTTGCCATTTTTGAGGTCGACAATGATGACTTCGGGAGATGATGCCTCGTCCTTCTTGTCTCGCAGGCAGATGAATGAATCTGATTCTAGGGTCTGTCAAGGCAGTCAGACGTTAGCAAGCCCAGTCAAGAGACGAAAGATGATGTGCGTTGTAGGCAATCTCGTACACAGGTGTTGAAGGTGATGGCTGTTTGGTTGACGCCTAGGCTGCTGAGCTGGAGCAGCTCCTGAAACTTAATCGGCAAGGCCGGCGCCATGATGAACTCGATGCGCTCGGCTGCGCGAGGTTAACGAAGGGTAGCAGCCAACTTGTCAAAAGTTGCTGTATGGAAGACGGAAGTTGGGAAGCTGGATTCGTGACGTTCGTTTGAAAGGGGGTGGAAATCGGTGGAGCTGACCGGGACACCAGGCGAAACGAGGGCGGAGCCGGAATTATTAGCGATACCCGCAACCAGAGGTGTTCAATCGAAAAAGAGAATCAAGCAAGCAAAGAAGCAAGCAAGAAGAAAAATTGGTGGTCGCGTCGGCGCAATGTGAGAGGGAAGTTCGTTGCCGAACGCGCACTTGCGGAAAATGAGGGTTCTCGCTTGCTTGTTGTGTGGCAGGAGCGCCAGATTATGCCCAGATGCGGGTACGGCTTTCTGAATGATCTGGCAGGAGCTGCACGAAGCATTCCTTTCCTCTCTGCCTGCCAGGGCCCTGCCAGGCTTGCCAGGGGAACGTCAGCCGACAGGGGTGCTGGTTTTGGTTTAGTCTAGCACTGGAAGCCCCGCTTGCTGCTCTTCGAGAAATGCAGTACTTTCTGCGCTTATCGATAAGAAATTCGGCAAGAAATTTGGCAAAAGAATCCAGCAGATTGCTACGGCTCTATTGTTCTGCAGCCAAACATCTGCAACGAGACGCCGGGAACCTGCCGACAAACTCGCTAAGATGGGTGTCGGACGTCGCATGAAGAAGCAGGGCGCTCCTGAGCCCCTATCAGAAGAACACTTCGCCAATCTGAAGAGAAAAAAGGGACTTCCCGTCGACGATGTCCCAACTGAAGTCCGCTCGAGCAAGAAGCGCCGCACAACTACGAAGGCGGATAAGCCTGCTAAGAAGCGTCGCGAGGAGACGCCGAAGGATGGCGCTGCACTGAGAGCGGCGGGAAAACAGGCCAATGGCACTAAGAAGGCAGCCGACGCATCGGGAAATGGTGTCAAAGCTTCCAAAGCGAAACCCAAGAAGGTTGCCGTCCCTGAATCCGAGTCGGATGAGGAGATGGAAGATGAATTTGGTGCTTCCGATCTTGAGGTAGCTAGCGGATCCGAGCTGGACGAGAAGACTCTGGGCGAGGATTTTCTGGGCTCCGACGATGAGTCTGTCTACGATTCGGACGAAGGGAACACCAAGAAGGGAAAGTTCGTTTTTTCCGATGACGAGGATGATGATGAAGAAGACCGGGAGGAGAAGTTAACGGCCGCCAACATTGAAGGCCTCTCGAGGAAGCTGGATCAGAAGCTCGCGAAGGAGGCCGAGGAGAACGAAGCGGAACTGCGGCAAGAAGCACTGCAGACAAACATTGACGGCGATAAACCTAATATCCTTGGCGATAACGAAGAGGAGGATGAGCTCGCTGCGAAGACGCAAGGTCTCTTGGCTCCCGACCTTCAGATGCTGAGGACCAGGATAACAGAGACAATCCGCGTGTTGGAAGATTTCTCGAATTTGGCCGAGGAAAGGAGAAGCAGGGCCGAGTATACCAGTCAGCTGCTCAAGGACATTTGCGCTTGTATGTTTTGCAGGGATCACTGTTCAGTTGCCACGCGTTCTCAGCTAACCCTTGGTCAACAGACTACGGCTACAGCGAGTTCTTGGCAGAAAAGCTCATGTATGTTCTTAGAAATCCGTCCCCAACCCCAATTCTCAATGGTCGAGGGTCTGGCGCTGCAGTACCAATCACTAACATGACATAGGAACCTTTTTCCGCCAAGAGAGGCTTTCGCTTTTTTCGAAGCCAACGAGGTACGTTCAGTGGATGAGACTTCTTGCCCACGATTTAGCTAATTAGGAGAACAGACCGCCCGTCCCGTTGTCATTCGCACAAATACCCTTCGGACTTACCGCCGCGATCTTGCCCAGGCTCTCAGTCAGTCATACCCCCTTTCCCTGTACAAGCCGTCCTAACACTGCTCTCCCTAGTCAACCGTGGTGTCACCTTAGAACCAGTCGGGAAATGGTCCAAAGTGGGTTTACAGGTGTTCGAATCGACGTAAGTACTGCGACTCGTGGTTCCAGTTTCAGACGTTGACCCGACATGAAGCGTCCCGTTGGGTGCCACACCCGAATATTTGGCTGGTCACTACATCCTGCAAGCCGCATCTTCGTTCCTCCCGGTTATGGCTCTCTGCCCTCAGGAGAACGAGCGCTGCCTCGATGTAGGTTTATTCCAGTTCGTGGCCTGAAATGCGGCTGTGCTAACCTAGTCTCTCGGCATAGATGGCCGCGGCTCCTGGCGGTAAAACGACGCATATGGCAGCCCTGATGAAGAACACTGGTGTGATTTTTGCCAACGATCCCAATAAGTCTCGTGCCAAGGGTTTAATTGGCAACATCCACCGTTTGGGTGCCAGGGCGAGTATTCCGTGCTGTTACTTGTATAATGGCCCAGCTAACCTCAGATAACTAGAATGTCATTGTGTGCAACTACGACGCCCGCGAATTCCCGAGGGTGATTGGTGGTTTCGACAGGGTGTTGTTGGATGCGCCCTGCTCTGGTTAGTGTTACCCACCAAGGCTGGAGTTATCATGCTGACTCGTCACCAAGGAACTGGAGTTATTGCCAAGGATCCCTCAGTCAAAACCAACAGAGACGAGAAGGACTTCATGCAATTACCGCATACGCAGAAACAACTGCTTTTGGCTGCCATTGACTCTGTCAATCATGCGAGCAAGACGGGTGGCTACGTCGTGTACTCAACGTGCAGCGTCGCAGTTGAGGAAAAGTGAGTTGGATAACGTTCAAGTTATCAGAAGCAAAGGTGCTGACCTTTTACCAGCGAGCAGGTTGTTGCTTACGCGCTAAGTCGTCGGCCTAATGTCCGACTCGTCGAGGTTCGTCACCTCCGCTGCGTAACATTGAGGAAGAAGTGAACTTGCTGACGGACCTCTCAGACCGGTCTTCCCTTTGGCAAAGAGGGCTTTACTAGCTACATGGGTAAGGCGTTTCATCCGAGCCTCAAATTGACCCGTCGGTACTACCCTCATCTGTACAACGTGGACGGATTCTTTGTAGCCAAGTTCCAAAAGATTGGTCCAACGCCAGGCAACGCAGTCCTAGCCAACGGCAAGAAGGATAAGGACGCCGCTGCCACGAAGGCCGCTGCCGACGAGATCGAAAACGAGGTTATTGACAAGAGTCCTATCGCGGCGGAAGGGCCAGAGAAGGAGAAGGACGACTTTGGTGGCTTCGACGAAGAGGAAGACGAAGACTACATTGAGCGTGCCAAGCGGAACGCCATGAGGAGACGTGGTCTGGATCCCAGAGCGCTGAAGAAGGGGCAGGAAAAGAAACCAGTCGATGAGATGGCGCCGAAGGAGACAGCCAAGGAGGTGTCCAGCGACAAGGCCAAGGACAAGACGAAGGAAGGCAAGCAAAAGACGACAGAGGTCAAAGAGGAATTGAAGGACAAGCCAAAGGAGAAGACAAAGAAGTCAAAGGCTAAAGAAAGGAAGTAGGCGGCACAAGATAATAGATTGTATTCTTGGCTATATCATTCTCCGTAACACGCAGTCGGGACCATCATCTGGTGGTCACTGTGGTCGTAGAATCGTTAATGAGGCGCCTAAACCCGCAAATTACCCTCGGTGAGGATGAATCCCCTCGCTTGTGCAGGCGACGGATCGTTGACGGGTTTGACCCATGTCATGAAGCAAATGGACCATACCAGGGGATAATCCTTCATAAGCAAGTGCAAAACAACTTCAGCCTGGTCAAGGAGCATCCGAAGCTAACGCTCCGCATGCAGCATGACATCGCAACTAAATCAAATAGCCAGAAGAGTCGAAGACCTAAAGTATCAACAGAGCTACGAGGCGAATCGTGGGCAGAACGGCCACATGCAATCAAGTAGGACAAATAAAACGGTGCAAATGAAACAGATATGTACGTCCAATCATTGCGGCCCTTCCCACGGTGGAATAAGGGAAGAACCGCACCCAAGATCGAGCGCCGAAGTATGAGCTTCGTCCCTCTCCATTCTGTTCGAAAACCTACGATCTGCGTCCTGGGCCACAAGCCGACTGCCGCGAAGCAGCCGGGGACCTCGTAAATCGCATTGGAGCTAGTTCCGAGAATGTTAAAATTTGCGTTGTTCATGAAGAAGGAAAAGGAAGAAATTTAGAAACGCGGAAATTTTCTGGTGTTTTGCGCAAGAGAGTGGGGCATTTATGTGGCTGATGCTACTTCTGTGTGGCGCGTGCTAAAGTGTGGCGCGTACATCCCTTCCGGCCTTCGGCTCGTGCTGCCAATCGAGAAGCCGCAAGCAGCCGAGCCGCATCATCAAAACTCCCATTTCAACGTCGGTAGATCGGCAGAACGTTTAAAAATACCAACTGCGTCTCTCCCTTTATTGTCGCTCGTTCAAAACTCTAACATTTGATTCAAAGCAGCGAAATATTACAGAATGAACGCACAACAAACCGTACCGCGCTTCCTCCTCCCGCGCCTGAGCTGGACCAGTCCGTTGTCGACGACGTGCTTTCAGGGAGCTTCCGCAGTGGCCTTACAGCAAGCGAGGAGTACAGCCAATGGAACTGGAAGGCAAACAACACCCAGGAGGCCAATTCATGCGGGTGACCCCGATTTCAGGTGGAGGCATGGTACTATGCGGGATAATGCGAGCGGCCGACCGACCAGGAGTCTGAGCAGCATCGTCCGTAACCCAGCTCTCCGGCGGTCCTTCCACGCAACCACAGCGCGCAGGCGTGATCACCACTTCGACACTCTTCGCTTCGTGCAGCGACTCCAAGAGGAGGGGTTCACGGAAGAGCAATCCGTAGCCATGATGAAGGTGCTCAACGACGTCATCGAGGAGAGGTAGGTCGCCCTATATCGTCTTGCGTTCTCAGGACCCTAACCACGCTAACCTGCACATGAACGCAGCATTCAAAACCTCACCCGTACCATGGTTCCCCGCGAAGAGGCGGCCAAAACCACCTACACCCAAAAAGTTGACTTTGCCAAGCTGCGCAGTGAGCTGCTCTCGGCTGATAGCACCGAGTCAAACGCGACGCGGGCGGCGCATGAGAAGCTGACCAACGACATCACCAAGCTCAACAGCCGGCTGAGGGACGAGATTGGGCGCACGCAGGCAAGCGTACGGCTGGACCTGAACCTGGAAAAGGGTCGGATACGCGAGGAGGCCGTGTCGCAGGAGCTCAAGATCAAGGAGACCGAGACCAAGATTGAGCAGGAGGCCGCGGCGCTCAGGCAGCAGCTGGAGCAGGTCAAGTTCCAGACGCTCCAGTGGCTCATGGGCGTGTGTACAGGGTTTGCAGCACTGTTGTTGGGTGCTTGGCGGTTGTTGATGTGAGGGGACTGAGTAGTCGTGTGACGATAATCCATATTGTCAGCCTATCGGCGCCGAATTTAATTCTACTATCTGTCACTGTTTGACATATAAGGATGATGGATGGCCTATGACTCAATCGTTGTCGTTTCCAAGTCAGAAACGGCTGAGGTCCAAGTAGTCAGATTCACATTACAGCCCCATCCTAAGACTTTTCCAGCGGCAAGCCGCAAGTAGTTGGAAACAAGGCAGGTGCGAATTCGAAAAAAGGGCAATCCAATTGAGTAGCTAAGGAATATGAGTTATGACAGACCACCCAGTGAGACCTGGTATACCTCCCGTCCTGGACGAATGATGTACAAATGTGGCTACCGTCGTCGTAACAACATAATCGAACGATACAGGCCGGCATGGTTTGTTGTGGGAATGAAAGACCCATGCTCAGGAAGGAAGACGGCCTCGTACGAGGTCTTCTCGCCATCCTGTCTGGCCTATTTCCTTTGAGTTTGAACATTGGGGGATTAGATCGCTGAGAAACCACCCGACACAGACAGACAATCACTGGACTGGTTAGCTTCACCCAACAAAATCCTTTGGCTGATACGTACCGGTGGTGCGAATGCCTGGCCCTAGCGCACATGACACAGCGGGCGATTCAAAATCAAACCAAAAAGGGAACATAAGGACAGTCCAGTAACGGTCTCTACGGTTGGCAGACGATGTTACCACTTTGGGGCTCGATTCGGTGTGTTGATACATAGTCCTACTCGCCGCATTTATTTCCTTTCTCTTCCACTTTCCAGTTTTCTTTCTTTTCTTCGACTGTATGGTCCGTTATATTGTTGCAATTGATTAGCAATCCCCTGTAACCGCAAACTAGCTCACTATTTCTCTTGCCGTTGTCTATAGATCCTCATCTGATACAGATGGCAGCGGTTCGGTTTGCCGCGTTTTAACCTTGTCAATCCCGATACCGCCATGCAATAGTGCGTCTGCAGATAAGTATGGCTTCTCTCATGGCGGCATTAGAGTGCGAAGCCTCGCGGCCTGCCTCAGGGACCGGTACCCTCGCTGTCTCCTGAGATTCAGATGCTGGCGAACTGCCGCGTGTGACCAAGGAGCCGGACGGTTCGTCACTGATGCCAGTTCAAGAGACAGTCTTTTGGGACGCATCAATGTAATTACAGCCTTACCTCGCTGTTGAATTGGCAGCGTGTCTTTGTCGTTTATCTGTTCGTTCTTGCTTCGAGATCTTGACCACCCCGAGACCGCCTCAGGTGGTTGGTCGCAAGAGAAGGTTTTGTGAATCTCCGTGCATGATTGTGCCTTGGGTCTTCCAAGCCACTCACTTATCTGAATTTGATGGCCCGCTTGGTTACTGTAGCATGACAGCTTTGGCTTAGTCTTCCCCAGATATTCGCATGCCTGAAGTTGGGAAGCTGTTGCGCTCGCAAGGGCAGGCCTTGGCTCCATGATTGAATGTGTGCCAACCGACATGCTCTGAACAACCTCCAGGACTGAATCGCCGCGTAGAACGCACGAGGGGGTGTTTCCTCGTTGGGCAGTGGCATTGCGACCATCTCGCCGGGGTACTCCTGGGGTATCACGCGGGGTTTCAGGTATCGCAGTGCGCCGAAAGGCTGTATAGCGGCCCATGGATGCAGAAAAACCCGCCTCTACTTTACCTCTTGGAGGACAAGCTACCCAGGGGCGATAAACAGACCGATACTCCTTCGCATTTTGCTGGGCGGTATCTGCTTCCCCGCGTACAGTTGCTAGGGAAGCAAACGGTTGGACAGGAAGAGGGCAGTAAGACGCTTCTGAATCCGCTCTATGGTATAGAGGGATAGACAACAGACCATCAGCGTCTGCTCTACAGGCAGACGGCTCAGGATTGACCGGTTCCCTGCCGCCTAGACAGCAAGTCGGAGTCGAGTGAAATCTTGTGACACTGACAACCTTGAACGATCGTTCGACTGACCACTTCCTCCATAGCTTTGTGGGCCGAAGAACAATGTCAAGACCTTTTTTCGTGCCTGTTCGTCCAGAATTTTCGTACTCGAACTTGTCCATGGCCTCCCTATAAATCGGGTGTTACGCATTTGCTATCTGCGTGACTCGATACATAGATGTTGCAAACCTCGCGGGAGAGTTCATAATCAAAGTTTAAATCGAAGAAGATCAATGGAGTTTTTTTATATCAGCAGTGGCATAGCTGGTTTGACTTTTGATAGATCCTTTGTCACCCCGGGGCTTTTCAGTTGCACTTATCAATCTCAGAGAGCGTACATTTACAAAGAGGGGGCATCACACAGAATAGAGAGAGGGGACACAATCGAATTACGCCAACTAGTTCATTGAAAACATTCGTAACAAGAGAGAAAGACCATTTTGTCTCAAAGCACCAAACGATCCTAAATACTGTATTTATTCAATCATACTAGGTATAAAACCCCGACGTTCACTATCATTGCTGGAGGTGCTTGTTTACATGCTGCTTTGTCGGTTGAATCTGAATGAGATTGGTTGACTGAGCTTAGTCTAAATTGCGACTTTGTAGTCTTAGGGTGAACACGATCATCAATCATAATCCCGAACAAGGGACGTAAGCAATGCAGGAGTATGGCGGTGTGAGAGGAGTAGTCATACCAAGCAGAGTTTCAAACTGTATAGAAAAGAGTGAAATGTGGTTTCATGGAACCTAGAGGGGCCCGCTTTCCCCCTTGGAGTATTGTCCTCAATCTCCTGTTACGGCGTGGCTCTCCGACTCCTCAGACAGACAACAACCCCTTAGGAAGGACAAGGACTGTTTTTGCCTTCACTCAACTGTCCTTCCATAAGCAGTATAATCGGGGACATTCTTGTGAACTCTTACTAGTTCCTGTGTAATTAGTATGTCTTGATGCTCAAGCAGAGTGTTGCGAATGTATGCCCTCGTTTAAGCTCGCGGCATTTGTTGTAGCGAGCGGCTACATCAATCAGCAAACCCCCATATTAGGACCCGCCTTTGTTTCCGCGATCTGAACCTCGAACTGATAAAAGTGGCAGTGCGGCTGGCTAAGACGATGGCGGTCATTGCTTCACCGAGAAGGTTACGCAGAAGAATTCTCCCGTTCTTGCCATTGGTGAATTCTCTCCTCTTCTCGCCGAAGTAACCAGTTCTTGCAAAGACAACCACCCTCTCCCTTACCTTTGGAGCCCTCCGCGAGGTTTTCACCACTCCCATTGACAAAGAAAAAAAAAACCAAAATCATTAGCTCAGGCACAGGATCTTTGTGAGCTGATCGATCTGAACAGCGGACCGTTATAGAGTTCTAGAGGATGGAGGTCACCAGCGACGCTTACAACGAGCATCAGCATGACTATCCGAATGTCTTTAAGCGTCGTGGTTATACAACTGGACTTCAGGCATCTCAGCTGCATATAAATATAGATATACTGAAAACCCAAGGCATCCCCAGGAGGAGGCTCACGTCAAGCACGTGGTCTGCCACGATCACTTCTGGGACCGGCGACAACCGGTTCAATTCCTATAAGATGAACTGCTGCAACATCAATACAGCTAAGTGCCTGGGATTCCTCCATTGCCCTTTTCTCCGCTTGATCAAGTTATTTATCCAATTGGTCCTTAAACCTATGGGAAATGATTCTAGCTTCGTACTTATCATCATCTAACGGGATATCTTATCGTACGTCTCGTGATCATGCTCTATCTACCGCCGGAAGAGTCTTGGTGCAATTGTAACCCTAGCCTCATTGTTTACACCAGCCGTAGGTGTCGGGGAAGTCGAGTAGCCCGATTAGATAGCGTGTGGTTATCTAAGGGCAGTTTTGGTCATCTGAGCGGCCAAGGCCCGAGAATTCAGGTCAGCATTTGTATAGGAGCCGGGGCCTGGCGGCAACGTTATATTGTCGCCCGCGCTAGCGAGGATGACCGTCACCCACGCGGCCAGACCCGAGATACCGTAGTTTATATACAGCTTCCTCCTCCTAGTACCTAGTACCCGGATCACCTTGGCTCACTGATGAGCGCTGGTGGTCGCGCCTAGATCCCTTGCTCACCTGTTGCCCCTAATGATCTGGCTCACCAGTGCCAAGAGGTGCGCCTCTATGTCACATCCTTCAGCCCTAGAGTCATTCCCTTTCTTATGATTGGCTGCTGCGGGTGTATACAGGCCCTACTAGGGTCTCCCTATATAATTGCTTCGTGACATAGGGCTGACGGGCCATAGTTCTTGCTACGCAACCGTTTTGTATGGGCAGCAAGGTCATTATAGGGGGATACTATCAAGCCAGAAATGGCTCCCTAGATTCTTTCCCTTTTTTCAACTCTGTCGTAGGGACATAGTTTATTCTAGCCGGCGGGCTTGACCCAAAGGGGCAACTATTCCTCGTGTCCTCAAATATTTCCCGAATCCTTCCTTGTGTTTCCTCTTTGTCTTTCTCTCTCTCCTCGCCTGCATGTCATGGATGATTACACCCTCGCGCGGCGCCTTCCATTCTACTGCCCTAAGAAACCCAGGATTTGGGAGTCCAAGGAGCCGTTTACGGCTCCAGTCAAGGTAGGGGTCTATGCAAAGCCGTTTCTAGCTCGACCAAAGAAAGGCACGGATGCCGGACTGAGCCCTGTAATACCTGCCCCTGTCGGATGGCTGGGCTCCAGAAGCTCCTCTTGATACATTCTCCAAAACTGACACACCTGCCAGGAGGCCGTAGGATCATATGACTTAGCTGTTTCTGATACAATTATAGTTGGTTCCTGATGTTGATGTATTGCAATTGAAGATAACTAGTTATTTTTGGGTGGTGGTAGAAGAGTGGCCAGCTCGCTTATTATATACGTTACCTGATGTCGGCAGCTACCTTACTTTGACGTAGACCCCACAGGACTAAGCATCCACTCACCAGCAGACTTGGTGCATTTAGAGATCTTTTTCCCAGCCTTTTCAGTCGTGTGGCGGATATGGTAGAATGCTCCGAGTCAAAAATCTCGCTCCCCCCTCGGTATGACATTGCCCACTCTTCCTTTAATAGAAAGCACAAGTATGGTTGTTGAGCGTAGAACTGGATGTTGAGGATTTCCAAATCCAAAGAGAGACTTGCTGTAGGCCGATCCTGAGAAAGGAAGTCCTTTACGTCTCTCAGTTTCAACCAAAAGCACCGCGAGCATTTCACATCACCTTAAGCGAGCACCGAAGAGACAATCCTAAAAGTTTGACAACTGTTGTTACTGCCTAGACCAGCTAACCAGTACATCCTTTCAGATACCTATTCCTTCAGCTCTAAACAAAAGCAATCGACGTCCTCAACCCGTTCTGTAGCGCGACAAAAAGCCAGCCCTTGTTACGCCGTTGTCCACCGAAAGCCCCAGGTACTTAGCGGCGGCGGATAGGCTTACATTGCTTGCAGGAGTGATGTCCGCACACCTCATAGGAGCCGGACGACGTCCCGGAGGAATAGTCGACCACGTCGCTGTGTACACACGTCCTGCTGGTGCCGCTGTTCTGGCCGCCACATCTGTGGCACGTCCAGCCGTTTGGCCTGAGGATGTAGTGTCTGTAGCACGTAAGGGAGCCACAGATTTGGGTGTTGTCGCTTGTAACGTGGGTGGAACGGCCGCCCTGGGAGCGGCTACAATGTCTGGCTGGGTTTCCGGTCTGGCGTGCTCGAGCCCGTGCTACACTACAGTCCCTAGGGTCCGAGGGACTCCAGCTCTCTCTGTAGGGGTGTCCGCACCGTCCGACACGCTGGTACTTGCGGCACATAGTTGCGGTTGGGGGGTGGTAAGGTTCGTTGCTCGGAAGAATTGGGCGAAGCGGCGACAGTTGGTGTGATTGAGATTTCAGGTATACAAGTAGAGCTGGGCCTCGGATATAGATGTTCAACGTGTCGTATGTGGTACCTTAAATAACGCGGAAGCCAAGATGACCAGTCTGGTTGAGTTGATAAGTTGTAGAGTAGAGCTAAGACACAGCACTGATTCTTGGCTCTTATATTCTGGCAGACCCCGTAGATGAAGCGCTGTGCTACGGCCTCGGCCGGGGGCGGCGCTGTCTCAACATCCATTATTGCCAGCCTGGCGGCCGGCCACGGCACCTTCAACGCGTAGGCTTGACATTCTCACGGCCAGGACCCCTCACAACGTGATTCACAGTGGCGGGGCAATTTGTTGGTACCAGAACGGGCCTCCTCTATGGTTCTAGCGTCTCGACATGTAGGGAGGTGGCGTTTGATATGCTCTACGGCCCCCACAGCGGTTTCGTTGACTCCCAGCACTGCGGGTGTTGCGCCTTGGCTGGGTCACGCCCATGGGTCGTCTCATTTTAAAATTAGAATTGGGCCGTCTTGTTTTTGGTTCGGACGCTGCGGAGATAAACAATATCGGCTGGCACGGCAAGCGGGTCTGGCCCCCTGGCCTCCGTCGGTCGTTTTGGCTGGGGGCTGTTGGCTCCTCGTTAAGCTTCAAGTTTGCAGTTACTATACCTAGCGCCACAGCGCTTGAGCCACGGTGCCCCGAATGCCAAGGTCGGGCACCTAACCAGGTAAGGCGCCTTACCTTGAGTACCTAAGGTAGATAAGATATCCCATTAGACCCTGGCTAAGCTCTCAACTCCTAGAGTACGGGTGCATAAACGTTAGCCCCGCTGGACATCTGCGACCGCTGATTACACCCTCAACAAGCAACTGGCTCCCTAACGCTGTATAAAGGTTCAAACCCCTCTCTACGATTTTTTAGCCGCAGATCGTAACCCCTTGTGTCAATCTCTTGCCGACACTCACCGTCACGAATGCTGTTGGCATCCGCTATTATTAGCATACATCTATAATGGCATCCACTCTGTCTGCCAAACCCGGCCGTATCTTGGCAAAGGCCATGAGCGATCGTCTCGGCCACGATGGTCCTGACGACTGCATCACATCTATCCGCTGCAACGGCAGGGAGTTCCACGTCGAGATGTCGCCTTTCTACATTTGCAATTCGCCTGCTGTCGAGTCTCGCTATCGCAAGTTCATCGCCGCTCTTAGAGACGAGTGGGAATTCGACACAGATAAAGGCGAGCATCCGGAAGATGTGATGGACGACTTTCATGCTTGGCTCATCAATGCCTTCGAGCCTGTCTTCTTACAAGTTGCCCCCGATATCCCGCCGTCTTTTGACCCCGTAAAGATTGCGACGGGGGAGGCTCACCCACTTCTTTCCGAATACTTCTTCCCGGAAGAGTACCGCTGTCGGCTTGAGGTAGAAAACGACAAGCCGTTCCCTATCCTCATGAGAGACGAGGAGAGCCGCTGGGTTCCGGCCCTAAACGACATCGAGCCCGAGCTTGCCCAACAACTTGGGCAGTATGTCAAGTTCTTCCGTCCCTCTGAAATTGAAGTCTCGTTTGAGAAGCCCGACTACGCCCTATCCGAGACACCGACACGGGTTTTGGTCGAGCTGGATGATTCGGGCCACAAGACGCTTTGCTTCTTGAAGACCTTCGCACTAGGCGACTATCTAGGGCTTGAAAAAGAGCTCGAAGCCCACCTCCGGATCCTCAAGTCTTCCTTGGCGCACGACGCACGTATTGCTCGTCTTCGCGGGGTTGTAGCGGTAGAAGAAGACAGCCAAATCCTGGGCCTGCTGCTCACGTACATTGACCGTCGCCGCGAAAATGGCGGGCTCTTGTTCGAGGACCGCCTGCTCCACACGCCCATTCCCATCCGACAGCGTTGGGCGAGACAGATTCAAGAGACAATCGAGCAACTCCATAGCGCGGGCCTTGTCTGGGGCGATGCCAAAGCGGAGAACGTCATGATTGACAAGAACAATGATGCTTGGCTGATTGACTTCGGCGGCGGTTATACTGAGGGATGGGTCGATAAGGACAAGGCCGGCACCATCGAAGGGGATTTACAGGGCGTTGCCAAGATTGCCGAGCATCTCTCCAGCGAAGTGTACGAGCCGTACCCTGACTCTGACGATTGGGAGGAGGATATATAAGACGGGATACTACTCGCTAGTACTAGCTACATGGATCAGTATCTATATATCCGCCAGTCCTGTCCTAACCAATATTTGCCGTGAGCTCTTATAGGCGTTTATGTTATTAGAAGCTAATACAGTTTATACGCCTAACTATATATCTGTAGATCAGATAAGAGAACAGGCAGGCTGTTCTCTCTGCCCCGCCTGTGACATGCCGTGCCCCCCAGGGCTATTTGACAGCCTTTTAGTGCCGCGTTCTATAGACGGAACTCTGAACCGAACAAAGATCGAACACACAAAGTGCAGAACCCATATATTGCAGCCTACCATATCAGAAGCTGTTTTTTTTTTTCGTATCTATAGCGAGGAGCCCTAAGACGAGCTTCTACTAACGTCAATTTCTTCTCATTCCTTACTTCACTGACACGTAGACCCAAGCGCTCTAGAACAACGCCCTAATACGGGATATATACACTCCTAAGGGCATATTTATGTCCAACTATATTGGAGTGGTTACTCTTCCCTTCATCAGCGGGGAGGGATCAGATGAAAGTGAGCTTTTTGACAGTAACAGTACTCTCAAGAAAAAACGATTCGTTCTGTCCAAGCGCGCCGAGAAAGTCGGCCTAACTTGTCCGATGTCATGGTCTTGCTTTTGTGGCCTCCCAATACGGGTATAGTCCAAAGCATTTGGTGACGACAAATACGACGATTCAGCGGGCCTGTGGACGTACGTGTATAGCTACGACTTTGGTGTCACTCCTTCGCACCTAGAGTTCAGCGATATCGCCTCCTTCAGTCCACTGTTTTCGGGACCGTTGCCTACAACCAATGTCATAGAAAACGACGAGAGGCGGCACGGCACTACATGCCTCTCCAAGGCGGTCGTTAAGACCGTCGGCATCGTGTACAAAGCTCGGGTAGATGCCACGGTGATCGACCTCAACACCTTCGTTTTGAGCATTTCTTAGATGGACTCGCCCGGATTCACCAAGACATAATTAATTAGAGGGCAGAGGGACCAAGAGCGTGGTCAACTTCTCCATTTCCGTTCCTGTCAACCAGATCTCGGATGTATACCAGGACAGGATAGGCAAGTTCGTCCAATGCCGTCACTCTTCCCTCAGTTTGAAAAAGAATTGCACTTCAACAGCATTCTTGATTAGGGCCATTACCAACCTAGGTGCCGGGGCTGGAGAGAATGAGTGAAGATGTTCCAGCAAGGAGGAAGGAGCAGTAAAGCTGCTAAGGCAAGGAAGAGGTGCTAAGGCAAGGAATGGGGGGAGGAAGAGAGGAGAGGAGTGAGTCTTAAGTAGCCATCAAGGTCAAGGCGAACTGGCAGGGGCATCGCGCCGGCTGCCCCAGACAGAGGTATAACGGTCTCAGGAGTATTGCAACTAACTGACGACGACTCTACGAGTACAACTAGGCTTGAAGAGGAAAGAAAAAAGAATTTTAGGAGCCTGCCGCTCCTTAGGTACGCGTGGGGAGTGGTGCGCTAAGGAGAGTTATGTGGAGGCGGTCGTGCCAGGGGCGCGATCCGGGAATAGCTTCAAGTGGCCTGGCGGTAGTTGGCCACGGTTGCCGAGAGTCCGAGACCTCTGCAGGCTCAGCCCATTACAAGAGGATGCCTCTTTACAAATCGGTAGGCGGTGAGAGTTGAGTTCCATTTGGGAAAGCGGTGTAAAAGTTGTTTACCTCAGGACACACATTGTGGGGCTGTGGATTAACCGCTGCATTAGGCGGCGTTCTCCTGCCAAAAGCGGCGGCATTTCCACGCGGAAGCATATACTAGTAGGTATATGGAAATAGACCTCATGAAGATGATAATTAATAATTTTGTGTAGATTACAAGCTGTTTCTCGTCGTTGCGCTCTCTAAAGACCGGTACGAGACATGGAGGGACAGCAACGGCAACTTCTATTGACCAAGGAGTATGCCTACGATGTCCCAAGGCTTATAACCGTACTATGCGAGCTCACGGACGCCATCGCTACGCTTATCGGTACATACTCTTCCTGTATACATTGAAAGAACCTGGTTGCTAATTGAGTCGTGCTAATAAAGGAAGATAGTCAAGACCAAGTTCGGGTATCTAACGACTCGGATAAGCCTTATATAGACCCTGTCGATGTTGCTGATGTGACCGGTCGCCGATAAAGAATTGGGCACGCTGTATGGTCCTCGCACCGCGTAATTCATAGCCGGTTGAGAATCTACTAAGGGCATGGGTTTCATGGAGCACCTGATTTAATTAGCGGATCCCGTGTAGTAGGGACCATACAAGTTGCACTGGTTTCGTTGCTCTTCTGATACCTGAATTCAAGACATTTTGTGATGGGAAGCAACCTTGGGTACGTGATTGAATTGATGTGGTTGCGCGAAGGATCGCAACTGTGGGGCAGGCAGGGCTGTCGGAAATACAGCCCCAACGAGCACTGACCACGCAGGGCAGTGCGACCCTAACCCTAGCTACATCTACAACATGACAGTCACAGGCAAAGCCTGTGACACATTTGTCCGTTTGAACAAGTCTTTGTGTGAGAGGTTCTTGGAATTTAGGTAACGATAGTCCAGAGTCTTAGGAGGACGTCCGCCTTGCCACCGTCGATCTGATTAGAACTCACCAGATTGTTGATTGAACGCGCGAACCTAAAGAGGACTTAAGTTGGACGTTCATTACCGGCATGACCGGGCAACGACCCATGAACTTGAGGACCGTACAATGCATGACATATCGTGATGGAATACGAAAAGTTTGAAGGCAAGAGGTTCATGACGTGATTTCCAGTTCGATATCTGATATGAGAACAAAAGTAAAGGGTTTTTGCGATGCGTCAGCCGCGAATCGAACGCGGGGCCCATCGATGGCAACGATGGATTTTACCACTAAACCACTGACGCTGCGAGGTACATGCCTAACTTAATAGTATGGATATACTATAAGGAGGGCCATCAGGCAAAATTGACTAGGCCATCAATCATCACACAAAACCCAAGGCAATCGTCCATCAAAATATTCAGAGAATTCCCGTAACAGAGTTACAGAATCTCAGGTGATATTGTATTTGTAGTTTCTAGTAAACCCTCGTTCAAAATGCAGAACAGGGTCATCCGTCTCTTAGGCCTCTAAATCTCCAAGCACCAAAAGCCAACTATGTCTTGACAATGAGCATGAGCAAAAAGTATGCCAGTTGTGCCCACTCTTCTGTTTGGTTTTTTTATCTGTTTGTCTTTCTTCCTTTCGTTTTCCTTTCTCCATCTTTTCCTCCTTCATCCCTGCCGTTGCATTTTCCCATTTAACCTATAGAATTCATCCTTCGAGCGCATGGGATTTTAAAAGAGGAGACTTTGCCCATAAGCGGTACGCTCAATGCCCGAGGCAGACCGAGGTGCATACTCTTTGACAACAAATGTCCTGCATACGTCGATTTTTAGCGCTTCTCGTAAGAAAGCTGATCGTGGATCAAATCCCAAGGCTGGCGACCACGGAAAGAACACAATTAACATGTTTAATAAATCCCCTTCGTTCAAGAGCCATGCAATCAGGGTCTCATGGGTAAAGTGAACAAGGATTAGGTTAATTTGAGACCGAATCGACGTGTTTGGGCTTGGAACAGTCTCTGATCTTGGCAGTTCAAATTATGTACAGACTTGCCAAGTACACACACGTCTAGATACTGGGCGTGCTTCTCGACGACGCTGCGTCATCTCAGGTTGATACTGTCTGGAACCGCAAAGGAACGCCAAAAAGACTACCAGCTGCTAAGGTCCTCGCCGCCTATGTGCTGTTGACTCCAATACCTTAAGACCCGAAAGCACTGCGCCTTGAACCCTCACCCATGCACCTATTGTAATGTCGTCATAGAATCATCCCAAGCCCAGTCATTGATGGCATGTTATGATAGACCATGAAGCCATATGCCACCATCATCCCCTCAAAGAGCCAATACGTAATGTTTTTGCCGAGAGTAAGACCGAGACCAGAACCAACATGGCGGAAACCGCACCTTCCTGCCAATCATAGGTTTACGCCAGATACCGATACGCCGCCGTTTCGGACTCAATTCGCTCGAGGTACTCTCTCACAAGCAAGTCCTCAATCCGCTTTTTGATCATGGAGATCTCGGGCTTGAACCGCCCGGCAAGCTGGCCAATGACCTCGGTCGTGAGTTGGGTATGCGAAAGCTCCTTTCGTTGCCTGCAAATAACCGCGTTAGCAACCACTGCCATGAATGACAGTCAAGGTCAAGATTAAGGGGGAAGAGAAAATGGGAGGGAAACCGACTTCATGATGCGCACAATCGCCGCGTCCACCACATGGGCCCTGGTCTGGTCATTCTTGCGCTCTGTCTCTTTGCGTTCTTCGTTGTCCTCCACCTTAGACGTGCTGCTGATAACAGGTGCCTTGATCTTGATGGTCTTGCTGATGAACTGCACGTTGAACGCGAACTTATCGGTTGTTTTGACCGTCTTGGACATGGGCTCCTTGGCTAGCACCCTCGACCTGGGCGGGATCGAGAGCGACCCCAGCGTGCGGATGAGGTCTTGCGTGGGAATGTTGGTCTTCGCCTGGATCTCTTCAAACGATAGGCTCTCGCCGTCGGCGAGATTATTGAAGAGCTCGAGCACGATCATGCCGTAGGTCGACACGTTAAGTTCATAGCGGCGCTCTTTGCTGAGCGGGCCGCTCTCTTTGCCAGGGACTTTAGGGAACACACACTTAACGTCGGCGCTGCCGGCTGACGCGACCCAAGTGAGCACACGACCGCTACGATCCTTGAGGTAGTACTTGAAGAAGCTCTCCTGTAACCGCTTAATGGCCGGTGGGAAGATGCACTCGGTTCTGCCGCCGTCGTCCTGCACAGCGCTGCGGCCCATGACCTCGGGCGGCCAGTTGTTTGTGGTGAGAACGTGGATGCCGAGGTCAATGTTCTTCGTGTCGGCATCGCCGAGGCCACGTACATGGTCGCGATAGTTCTCTGACAGATCCTTCGACAATTCCATGTCCTTGAACATGCCCTCAAACTTGGCCGTGAAGTGGTTGCCCAGCTCGGATCTCATTCTGCGAACCAGCTCCTTCTCAATATGAATTTCGGATTTGTTGTGAAGCAATCTGCGAGCAAGGTGTTTCTGATGGTAACGCTCAAACATATCTCGGTCCGCGAGATACCTGAGAAGGACAATGCTTTTTTGCAACACAACCTCGACATCCTCATCCGACTTCCCCTTGAGACCCCGCTTCAGACTGTCGTCGATGAAGAGCGACACAAATTCCGAACACCTGCTGAACATATTGATAAACTCGGAGAAACTCTTGGTAACGGCAGATTGGAGGACTAAATCCTCGTTGAAGCACGTCTTTAAGAGGTTGTCGAACTTGTCCTTCAGTTGTAGAACGTCGTCAACCCACTTGATCGCGGCTGCTGTTTGCTGCGCTGCTGCACTCAAAGGTTGGACTTTGGCCTTCTCGCCACCTTCAGCTCCCTCCTCGGCTTCGGCACCGGCTGTTGGGACCGAAAAATCCGTGTTCTTGAGAGTCTGCTCGATCTCGAGGCCCAATTCCATGACTCGGCTCTGAAGAATAGTCCTCAGCGCCTGCTTTGACTTGTCAACCCGGGAGATAAGCTGGTAGAGAATGGATAGGTCCTCGTAACGGTCGTTGTCGATCATGCTCTTCATCCCGCTCCCTTCCATGGCAAGAAAGTCGTTCAGCTTAGCGAGGATCAGCTCTTGTTCGACAACCGACGCGATCTTGTCCGTCGTGAGAATGGAAAGCGTTGTCTCGCAGCGATCTCGTTCCTCGCGAAGCCGCCGTTGGGTGTGACGCAGCCAAGCACTCGCATTGCCTTCCCTGAGAAGCCTCTCGCACTCGTTCCTGTAGAAGTCCTGGCTGGCGCTCAGAAACCGGGGTTCGAAAACGGTCAAATATAGCTTTGTATTTTCAATCTCCTCATCCGTTTCGTAGAGGGCCTCCAGCATGGATGTTATTTGCCGGAGCAGATTTCGATCGATGATGTCGCCGTCTCTCTCCATATTGATCAAATCAAGCACAACGGCATTGAGAATGTCGAAAATGACAAAAGGCTGATCCAGCTGCTCTGATGCTCCGCCCAAGTCATTCCGCAGAATGTGGTCCCTGAACAACCCGATTGTCGCCGCAAAAATCGAGGGCCGCCTCGACTCGGCGACGTAAGTGCGCTCGAGATACATGAGAATGTCGGCCACCATGTTCATAGACATATTGTGATCCTCCCACGTGCTGCGAACCCCCCTCAGAAATCGTTCGCCTGTTTCGCGCCGTTCGTGTGCGCTCGATCCTGGCGTCTGTAGCAGCGCAATGCTTATCAAGTTGCCAGAAACGAGGCCGGCAATCGGGGGTAAGACATAGTCGCGGAACCATTTTTCTTCGAACGCTTTTACGCTGTCGTAGAGAAGCTCGCCTTTCTTTCTAAGGACAATTTTGTACGACGCTCGGTAGAGATTCTCGAACGACAGCCGGGTGGCATTTTTGTTGTGAATATCAGTCAGAGCGCCTTTGAGGATCTCCCAACAAGGGTTGAATTCGCTATTCTCCTTGCTCATGATAGGCTGTGGTTGTCAGAATGAATGCTTCCGATACGGCAATGGTCCACGGGTAGCGGATCTAGGGGTAGGAGTGTCCGGAGACATACCCTTCGGATCGGCCTAATCTTGTTCGGTCTGGAAGCCATCGTAGTGACGTTTGCTTGTTGCTACACTTCGAATCGAACGGGCAAGAATAGACTGTCGGAGCGAAATTGGAGTTGACAGGCTGAAAGCCGCCACCCCCGGATAAGACGCAGCTGGACCAGAGTAAAGCTGAGGATAATCTTGTTCGGCCGGCGGTTCGACCCCAACAGATGCACTTCTTGGACGTGGTCGGCACTGCTGCTACTTCATCTGAATTTGGGCGAGATTGAGCGATTGTGGACAGGACTGTAAACGGGGCTCTCGTAGGAATGACCGAGCGTGCCGAAGGGTGGCGTTTATCGCATCACCATCTTTGTTCTTCTGTTTGTCAAACAGTGTATCGCCAAAAAGGAAAAAAAGAGAAGATAAGTGGCGAAGCCGAGCCAAATCTGTTCGACATCAAGAGCTCCAAGCTCTTGGAGTCGGGAAACGGACTGCGTGGAGCGCCTGAACCTAATGCGCGAGCTCCCGCTGTATCCCCACTCCGATTGCCCCTCCAGGTAGTTGGCATGGCTGCCGGATGGACTGCCCCGGGGTCTGTCTTGGCGTGGATGAAGGGCTCTTATCGATAAGAACCTTTTTTCCGAGAGATTCAGCGGCGAGTCCCGCAACTTGGCGACTTCAATGCTTTGTCTACGGCCACAGTCCTCGATTTAAAAGTTCAAGACCCAATCCCTTTCAACGACCAAGTTTTATATCAAACTGCCATAAGTCATGGCCTCCAAGCGCGTCATTTTGTCAATACCACAACTAGTGAGGCTAGCCGCACCAACGCCGACCAAAGCCCCATCCTCGCTTGTCCCCTTCGGTTCAAGATCAGGGCCACACCATCCCTCCTTCACGCTTCCCACAACCCGTCTCGCACATAGCATCCCACGCCCACGAAACGGCTCTCCATTCAGCCAACAACAGAAAGAAGAACATCAGCAACATCAACACCAACGAACGACGACAACCACTACCACTACCGCCGTTCCGTCTAGTTCCTCACCAAACACAACTTCCCCGCGACTAGACGCCGACGCGCCGCGACAACCCCCGCAGAGCGAAAACAACCCACGCGATATCCGCCAACAGCCTCATTACGAGCTGACCTTCACCTGCCGGCCTTGCAGTACGCGCTCGCGTCACCGCGTCTCCAAGCACGGCTACCATCACGGCACCGTGCTGATTGCCTGCCCGCAGTGCAAGAACCGGCACGTCATCAGCGACCACCTGCGCATATTTAGCGACAAGGCCGTGACGGTTGAGGACATTCTGCGCAAGAGGGGGGAATTGGTGAAGAAGGGCACCCTTGTCGCGGCCGACGGCGCGGGCGAGGATGGCAGCGGGGATCTCGAGTTCTGGGATGACGGGACGAGCACGGAGAGACAGCCATGGGCTGAGGACGCTCAGCGGTCTGAGAGAATTCAGAAGCAGCAGGATGATCTACCGCCCGGCGCGACGTTCAAAAGCGTGAAGCCTGGGGACAGGAAGGTGGAGAATTGAATTGGTGGAGCTCACAGGGACGAGGTGCGGCAGAAGGGAGCAATCGAAGAGTCGGGGTATAGACAGTTGTGATGAACGTGTGTACGATGTGGATAGATTTGACGACGGCGTTGGCATACCCGAGAAACTACCAGTTCTCATGTAACATTATTTTGTACAGTCCAGATCTATAGAGCAAGCCACTCAAGCCAGCCATATTGAAACGACCAACTACTGGAATCTTAGTAACCAACCAAACAGCACAACACCCCATTACTGAAAATTGCGGCGGTGCTCCCTCTGCTCTTGTCCCCGGACCTTTCTCTTCTCCTTCTTCTTCTCGAACTTCTTGCGCTTTTCTCGCCCGTATTTCTCGGGTGCTGTCAGAGCTTCAATTTTGCGCTTGCTAGACCGCTGTTCCCTCCTCACGCGAATGTGTTCGCCAACCGCCAGCAGCGCCCTGGTATACTCTGCGCTGCCTAGCCGCCGCTGCAGCGTTTCCATGATGGCCTGTGCCTTGGCCTTGAGCGTCTCAAACCGCGCCTTGAACACCTCGTTGAGCGAGAACGGCTGTCGAATTGACGGGTCCGTCAGGTTGCGCAGCGGTCGAAGGATAGTCTTTACCGAGGCCAGCAGGGTGTCGGTCGGTGTTTTGATGGAAAAAGCCTCGAGGAGGTCCATGGCCGCTAGTTTGCTGACAAGCATCTCGGGTTTCGGTTGCCGTTCTTTGCGGATAATACACGCGAGCTTCCAGAAAAGGTACTTCATGTCGGCCGGCTGAGCGGTTTCCTTGGCGTCGTTGGCTTCGTCTTCTTCTTCTTCATCGCCTTCCTCTTCAGCTTCGCCCTTTTCTGGCTTGAGATAGCCGGCTAAGAACGAAATGATTTGAACAACCTCTTGAGCAAGCGCCTCTTCGACTTCCGGTGCCGAGAGAATGCCTAGCACCAACCTAACCAAATCGGTTACATCGGCGTCATTAAGCTCCAGGCCGTAAGAGCCTCTAAGCGGCAACTTTTGCCCTTTTCCGGCATTTCGCGCGAAATCAGCCAGATACATGCTCAGAAGTTTGATGGAGGTGAGCTTGACTGTGGTGTGCGAATGCGCCAGGCACGCCTGGACCTCGGACCACAACTCATCAGAATCTGGAGACAGAAACTTTTGCGGATGCTTCTGCACCATAATCTGAACAGTCGTCAAGGCAATGTTGGCCATCTCCCAATCAGCCTCGAGAGCCTCCTCATCCCCAAGCACCTTAGCCAGCTTGTCTCTAACGAGCCCGATGTCCTTATTGTCCTTGGGACTCGGCTCCCGGCCCTCAAAGTACAGCCCGAACGCGTGCAGGGCCAATTTTAGCACCGCCGGGTTCCCGTCTTGCCCTACCCACGACCGCAAAAGCGTCAGGAACTTGGACAGCCGCTCCTGGTCCGACACTCGGAAGACCTCCTTGATCAGCTCACCGGCCGCCAGCCGGCATTTTTCGCTGTCATCATTCGCCAGCACAAAAACTAGCGGAATGAAGCATGTACCAGCTACCTCCTGTGTGAACTCATTTGCCGATTTCTTGAGCAGTAGATGGATGACCTCCATGACGGATAATCGACCGCCTTCGCGCTCATATTTGAGATTGGCCACGATGAACTTCAGTTGCTTCTCCCACCGGTTCCGCTTCTGCGGGTATTCGCGCAGGAACTGAAAGAAGGCACCCCGCGCCAGATCACGCGTGTCCTTGTCGTCGTTGGTGATCATGACGGTGCCGACGTGGTCAAGTGTGTCGTAGACCGACGCCGTCTCCAACTTACGATCTAAGACGGAGCGCAAAAAGTTGAACGTGACGTGCCGGTACATGGGCTCCGTCAAGTCGTCTCGGAGTTTGGTGAAGAGCATGTCGAGCGCGGCATCCTTCATTGGGATTTCACGGCGGTCCCGGAGGATGACTGAGATGAGCTTCAGTGCTGTCTGAGCCAAGTCGGATGTGGTAGTCGGGGACATGGATATGGACTTGATCGCTTCCTTGTGGGCGACCTTGTACAAGTTGTTCGCATCGTCATTCTTGAAAGGTACTTTGACTATGACGGTGAGCAATTTGAAGGCTGCAATCTTGACCTCCTCTTCGGCTGACAGAACTGCATCACCTAGAATTGGCAGGAAGCCAGTAATGTTTCCAGCCGTGCGAAGATTGTCATGCTTCTTGAGAACCGAGCGCAAAACGTCGAGAGCAAACCTGATGAGCTTGTATGTGTGCTTGCTAGTCACGCTGCCGTCACTCTTCTTGGCGGCTTTCTGGACGATATACCTCTTGAGGCGAGGATCAATCTTGGGTTCCGCGTCTGGTTTCTGACTTTTGTACACTTCTTGAATCACCTCATAACAGAAAACAGGGATCTGTTGCGAAGCAGCGGCAGGGTTTTCCAGGAGGCCCTTTGTAATCCGAGTAAGGAGATCATCAACCTTTCGTACCGTGCGTGCGTCGAGCTTTTCCAGGAGTAGAGACTGCAGCGGCATGGTGAGGTCGCCAAGGCGCGTGATTGAGGCTGTTTTGGCGATCAACTCCATGGAATCCTGGCTTTTGCTGCTCTTCACCTCCTTCATCTGACTCACATACTCTACAGCATCTTTTTCTTGACCCGCGGCTCCAAAGATGTCATCCATGATGACGGCCATGATGGAGGATAGGCAATAGTCGAGATCGCCTTGATTGAATGCCGGGATCGCGACCAACAGAATGGAATGCAGAGTGTAAGAAAGAACATGAAGTTGGTGGCCCCTGACCAACGCCCCCCGTAGTTCCTTGAGGATGAATTCGAACTTTTCGGGGCCGATGATGCCCGAGATCTTGGCAAGCGTGTCACGAGCCATCTCGCGTGATTCCCACGACTTGCTGCGGAGGATGTGGGAGATGTCTGTGAGAACGCTTGGGAGCTTTTCGTTGATACGCTCCTCTGGTAGGAGAGTGAGGAGCTTGGCGATGATCACCCCAACGGGAACTCTGGCGCTCACCGTCGTTTCATCCTTCTCGTGGATGTACTTAAGCAACGTTGGCAGAAAGTTGTTGACAATCTCGTCACCAAGCTTCTCCTGGTTAGGTAGACTGGCGGCGAGGCGGCAGGGCTTGTCATCAGCTGTCTGCCCATCAACATCCATGGCATCGGCTGATGATCTATGGGAAAGAGCAGTGCGTAACGCATCGACCTCCTTCTCTAACAGGCGGATAACACGCTTCTTCCAGTCCGGCTTCGATTCGACGTACGAGATGAATCTCCGAAGAATGGCCCGGTATTGCTGCCACTCCAGGGACGTAGTCAATGCCGCGATGGTGTTTGTCGCCTGAGCGCTCAAGCCGTGGTCGTCGCCGCCCTCGGGGCGATTGAAAATGAAGTGTTCGAAAAGAGGAATGAAAAACTGGCTTATATGCTTGCTGCGCAGCTCGCTTTGTTCATTCGCCGCCTCAAGAAGACGTAGAGCCTGGAGCTGCCTCGCCACCGCCGGGCTGAGGACGTGAAAGAAGAAGGCTTGGTCTGAGTCGTCAGAGACGGGAACCAAGGGGGTTAGATCAGCAACCGGTTCCCACTGTGGGAGGTGAGCGACGAGGAAACCAAACAGGCGCAGGACCTCGCGGCGGACAATTTCGGAGGAGTCTCTCGCCCCTGAATAGATGGCCGGCAGAATGACGCTAGATAGAACATCGACAAAAGCAGCCTGCTGCGGCGCCCCCCAGACTGCTTCAGCTGCTGATATGAATTTGCAGAGCCCATCGGCCGCGTTGGACGAGAGCACTCCAAACTCCTCGTCCTGCTGAATGTAGAAGAGGAGGTTGTGAACTAAAGGCATCCATTGGTCAATCGTGAATGGCGTCGCACGGTCTCTGGAAATAGAATTGAAAGCCGAAAGCCGCGTGTTGTAGTCCGGCTCATCCAACCGCTTCACGGCGTAAGAGTTCAGGTCGCGGCATATCTCGGCCACCTCCTGCGCCCAAGACTCTTGGGAAGCAAACACCTCGAGAACTTCAGCAAGAGTCTGCCGGTTCTGCTTATCTTTGAAAAATCCGAACAACGAAGCGATGGTACTGTAAACCTCGCGCTTCAACTTCTCGTTGCTTTGCAGGTCCTCAAGCACAATGAACTTCTTCAAAATCAATAAGATTGAGCCCTTGATCTTGGGGTTAACCTTGCGCAGCGGCTGGTTAAGTAAGAACGTGGCAATCTCAATCATATCCTGCACGCTGGCTGAGGTCTCCACGATCGGAGAGATAGCGACGACTGTGTCGACCGCAGTCCCTAACAGGTCCCTGCCAATGTCGGTTTGGTCGCGGAGCAAGCCGCTGATCTCCTTAAGTATGAGATCAATGTTGGGGTCCAAAAGCTTTGTCTTGATCTCCTTATTGAACTCGGACTCCACCGCGGGAGCTTGCGCAAGATCAATCAAATCCTTGAGGATACCGAGGGCGAAGACCTTGACTTCATCCCTAGCCTTCTCAATACGCAAGGTTTCAACAATCTTTGGCAGGATCCTCTTGTCAATAGAGAGAAACAGGGCGGTCTTTGGAAGAGAAGACCATGTGCCGAGGAGCTTCCAGGTAGCAGAGACGCCCTGCGTCGTCTCAGCCGGAAGTCTTTCAATCCGAGGGCTGATGACTTCTCTGACCATCCCTGCTTTATACGGAGTCCATTCGAAATCAGGAGCGTTCTGAAACAGCTTGCACAGAGATTTCAGTGCCGTTGTTCGCACAACCTTAAATAAGGAGGCATTCTGAACGGTGTCCGACTCCTGGACCTCCTGCTCCTCTGAGCTTCCGCCAAGCTGACGACAGGCATAGATTAGGCAGTAGAGAACCGCGTTGACAAGTGGCTCCATGTACGACGAGACGCTTGTTCCAAGCTCATTGATGATGGACTCCAACATGTTCAGCAAACCGACTTGCTTTCGGACAGCGAGAGCTTCGTGAGCGAACACACTCTCTCGAAGCCCCTGAGCATCAACCACCCGAATTTTCCGCAGGTCACCGAGAGCTATGTTTAGAAAACTTCCCATATCTTCCACACTCAATTGCCGGATGACCGCGAGACGAGTTGCATGGAGCCCATGGCGGCCGCTAGCGGCGCCCTTCTTCGAAATGGTGCGCCCATACAGCAGATGGAGGAGAACTGGCATAACGTCTGGGCGGTGATTGAGTTGGATCTGGTTCTCACCTCGAAAGAGGACAGTGAGCTCATTCTTGAACCTAGCCTCGTCAAGTAAGTACTCGAGGTGCTCTTGGTAAGGCTTAATAGAGTCATTCTTCCAGGCCAAGATCGACTTGAGAGCCAGCTTTTGCAGTTCGATATCGCCGTTCGCAAGCAGCTTTAGCAGGGATTGGTAAACCCTCTCGCTCTGATACAGAACTCGCGGGTTGTTGAAGTTGGAAAATACTCCGAGGAGGGCCTTCCTATCAGGGAGAGACCAGCTTCCTTCAAGTGACTCTTCAGCCTCGTCTCCAGGCTCGTCTCCAGGCTCGTCTCCAGCATCTTCCGGAGACGTTCCACTTTCCTCGGTGAAAGAGAACAGGAATGGGACTAGCCTGCGAGATCGTTTCTCGGCCAAGTCAGGCATGGCAGCAAGCGCCTTGAGCGCTTTACTCCGTGCCCTTTCCGAAGTAGACTCGACAATCTTCTGTCCTTCCTCGAAAGCGCTCAACATATCTTGGGAAGGATCGTCCATGACGCTCCCCGTAGTCCCGGAGGTCTCATTGAGCGCCATGAGGTTGAGACAGTCGAAATTGGTCAGCGCTTGATGGTTGTCTTCCGCAGGCGGTTTGTAGGGTCCTGACCATTGCGGTGCTGTTACTTGTAACCACTCAAAAGCGATATCGGCCAATGCTTCTTCCCCTAGCTTGCTCTCTGCCACCTTCTTCATCGCTTCGACGGCATCATCCCAAACAGGGGACAAAGGTACCGTGGTCATGCCAAACAGGAAAGCGGGAATAGCCCTAATCAGCCACGAGTCTTGGTCAAGGTGGGGATATACTTGGCCAAGCTTGCGGAGATGTACAGCGATAGTCCGAACGCTTTGTAGGTTCAGAGGCAGTTCTTCTACCTGAATCATGGTCGCCAGGGCAGAGTTAGAATCTGGGGCAGACTCCGAAATCTCGAGAATCTTGAGGGATGCAAGCCGCAGCTCATGAGACGGCGTGGACAGGTTGCCGGTCAAGCACTTGACCAGGGGGTTTTCCCCCTCTTGCTGGCCGTCTCCATTGTTTGCTTGAGGAGAACGCTCAATTTTGCTGCCCACCTCACGCTTGTACTCCAGCAGAGCCCCTAAGAAAGCCGGTGAACGACAAAATCGTGGCGCAGCGGCTCTCAGCAGCGGTGCCAAGGATGGGTCAACGGAGCCTGCCGGCGCACACATCCGGAGATAGGCACGAAAGCCATCGCTGAGAATAAAATTTGCCTCGTCGGTTGGGAGTGACGAGGATGGTCTGAGGGCCAGCTTCAACTTCTTGAGAAGAACCTCGGCTATCCTCGCATTGGTGGCAGGATGTACCGTGGTTGATTCCAGAACCCGCAAGCGTGCCGAGTACTTTGGTAGGCATTTGTCTCTCCACGTTTCTGGGTCCTTTCCGAAGCCACCGCTTTCTGGGAAAGGAGTATCGCCAAGCTTGACAAATTTGCTGACAATCTGGTCCTGCCAGGACTGCGGAAGCTGAAAAATCTCCTTCCCTCCAGGGGTTGGAAGTCCACCGGATTCGACCATGCGCGGTAGTAGTACACAAAGTATGTCTTCATTCGCGTTTTGCGACCAATGAGCGACGATGAACCTAGGGACTTGTCAGCAAATCTCCAGGGGCGGAGGAATAGGAACCATACCTCTGAAAATCTTTCATAAACAGACCACGGAATCTCTCAGGATTCAGATCCGCTAAGTATGAAGAGAAAGGGATGTACCATCGCATCAGGGGCTCCTTGGTCATGATTCCGTTGAAGGTGGAGAGGGCGGGGAGAAGTGCATCGATGGGAGCCTGCGCCCATACGATTGTCGAATTGACGATAATCCTTTGCCATACCTGGGACGGGTGCATGGATTCGATCGCTGCCTTTTCGGTCGAAAATGAAGCAAGCAACTGACCGAGTATTTTGACAACAGTCGCCCAATCATGAATGCGGGTACCCTTTCTTACGCCGACCATGGTGCCCAGAACCTGGATGAGCAATGCCGAGTGTGTCTCTGCCGCCGCTTCTTCGATCACTCTCAGTTCGATATTTCTGAAGGTATCCACGTTGGAGTGATGGATAATGCTGGTGAGAACGCCGCAGCAAACCGCCGTCCAAACCGCCTGTTCAGGCAACTTCAGTTCATACTCGGGTACATGCCGAAGTAGAGCGGCAAAAATCTCGGGACCTGTCGAATGTATTCCATCGCCAACTCCTTTAATTGCCTCGGCGAACATGGTCATGATTCCCTGACTGTACAGTTCGAACTGCTTCTGCCCGGCAGTAGCCTCAAGGTCTTTTCGAACATGTTCGACAAAAAGAGGCAACGCCTTGTCTTTATGGCTAGGAGCTGCTGCCTTCTTGACCAAAAAGCTCATGGCCTCGGCAGCGAACCGTGCAATGTGCCCGGGATTCCTGGCCTTGCCCATTAACGAAGCCACAACGTCGTATGTCGACCTGAGGTCTGGAACAAGAAGTCGCGACAGGTATTTGAAGAGGAAGGCTAAGGCGGCGAAAGTCCACTCAATGACCTCGACATCGTGAACCTTGCTGGCTAGATCGACGATGAGGGCGAGAGCGCGTGGGTAGTGTTTTTCGAAGCGGACACCGAGGTCGTGCGCAAATGCCGTCACAAGGTCTAGAAGCGGTTCAAGAGCCTCTTTCTCGTGCTTCGCGATGTACTCGGCCAACAGGTCCATGATGCGGTTTTCATGGTAGAGAATTTGGGCGAGCGATTCCGTGAGAGGATTAATCTGCCTCTTGAAGGCCATATACGGCCGAGAAATATTGAGTTCTGCCCATTTGTCCAAGCCATTGCGGAGGTACGACGTCGTCGCTTCGAGATCTTCGGCGTCGAGGTCGTGGCGGCGGACTTTCCGGAGGGGATCGAGGAAGTGAAGCTTGGAAATTTTTGCGCTGAACGACTCCCATCGGTGATTCTTCTGATGAGGGGTCTTTTTCGAACCCCTCGAGGTTTTGGCAATACGACCGGACGTGATCGACGGCATGGTCGCGGCGTCCAATATGCCGTTTCTTTTATACGTCTTTCCCCTGCGACGGCGATGCGTGCGCGAGGCCGAGAAGTCAGCCTCGAAACTCTGGAAATTTTTGGCCGGGGGAGCGCCAGCCGAGCCCAGATAAGCTGATAAGGGAGGGGCGGAGTGGGCTGCCAAGACACCGATAGCTGGTTTCATTCATATCCAGTAACAACATATCGATTAATCAGAAATGAATACGTGATGCACAGTTCGCTCAAGCAACGCCCGGCACTGTACGGTATTGAAGCAGCAGAGCAAGAGCAACGTTGAGGTGGAAGTCCAGCGTCTTCCCGCAAAGAATAACGAACCACAGCCTGGCAGCATACCAGTGTAACAAGGAAAAGCAGAGATTTGAATTCAAATGACAATCTCGGCAAATAAGCAAACAATCACCACTGCTTCGCACCTGCACCCATCGACCATTGATGCACTCAACCATTCTGTCACCGACTGTTACCCCATACTCCTTAAACACATAACCATGTCACCTACGACTTCCTTGTAGCCATGTCTAACCTTGAACCCTACAAATCATTGACTCGCCGGTCATTCCAACAGGAGGCTGATAATCATCGGTCACTGGGGTCCCCGTTACCCCTCAGCAGAACAGCCAGCAGCACTGCCTCCGCCAATAACACTAACGGCTGCAACCTCATCCACAACAAGGATCACACTGCATCCTTTCCCAGTTTTCCATCAGATGCACCAACATTGTCAGCGTATCCCAGACGGTCGTCAGTCTCAACCAGCCCGAGGTCCTCTTACCCCGGCCGCGCCTCAACACTGGCCGCGCATCCTACGCCACACCCGACGAGAAGGTCTACTACATCTGCTGGTCGTGTAATCAGCTGTCGGGCTTCAAAACCAACGATATGCTGCGATGCCTCAGCTGCGGCGGCATGATCATGTTCAAGCCGCGTGTGAAGCAGTCTGCCACAATCAAGTCAAGAATATCAGTGCGCAAGCTGAATCACCTATGTAGGCTCCTTCAATATTCGGCAGACTAAAGTGTGGAGCAGATAAGGGTTGGTTAGGCGGAGGAAGCAAGGAGAGTGGCACTTCATGTAAGTCAAGAACGAAACAAGCCGGGTTTCCGGAAGCGAATTTGGGCTCTTTTTGGTCCTCGATCAGAAGCCCATCACGAGGGATAGCCATCCTTGCTGAAGCCACCTCAAGGTGTTTTTGCGACGCCTTCTAACCTCCATCCTTTCGTCAGGCCATTGCTGTAATCTCTCCGCTGGTTCGCGTCAGCGTTTGCCTGTCCGTAACACAACGGCGCGGCTGGATGAGCGTCCATCTAAGTGGCCAGTGTAAAGTCATACTCCTTGAACGCCTTTCTAAAAGCCGCCACGTCTGCGGATTCCTCCTGCTCTGACTGCACCACATCCTGCCAGAACGTCCGATCCTCCAACCCCAACAATTTGGCCATAACTTTGCGGGGAAACTGCAGATCAAACCGCACGCTTTCGTCAAAGGGTAGCAGCAGGCTTTTGCGCACCACCTTTGCGCCACCACCAGCGTCCTCATCATCCTCCTCGGCCCAGATCCACACCCTGAAATAATCACCCGGCACCTCGTCAGCGGTACCGAAATCCTTGACAGTGAACTTGCCGAGCTTCATGTCCTCGGCCAGCACCCTAAACCCGGCATCGACGAGCCCCTTGCTGACCATGTCGGCGGGTACGGGCAGGAACTGCCAGTGCACGTGGATGTTCCTCGCCCGGCTGATCTCCCACGTGACGGCGCCGAGCCTGCGCTTAGACGCGCCTGCCACCATGGCCTGCAGCGCGTCGCGGAACCGCCCCATCTCGGCGAAAGTCCGCTTGGCATCTTCCACGCTCATCCCCGCAGCGGTGGTCGCTGCACCGAGCGACGCAGCGTGCGTGAGCGGCGTGATAATAAAATGACCGGGGAACTCGAGCCCTTGCTTCCGGAATGTGTCGGCGGCGGGGAGCGGGCCCTTGGCAGTCGCGAGGTAGGCATCCTCGCCGATGCTACAAACCATATGCGTGGGCAGGTTAGGGTTCGAGAGACAGAAGAAGCACCGGTCTGGGCCAGGCGGGGGCGAGCGTTCCCGGCGTTGGTGCCTGCGTCGGCGCTGGTCGTGCTCGTGGTGGCCATTGGAAAATCGGCTGAACTCAGCTTGGTCGGCCGTGCGCTTCTTGGGCGCCGCTGGCCTGTAAAAAGGGGTGAGGGTGCTCCCGACCGGGGGCGTAATAACGGCTTCCCGGTTCAGGGTGAAGGCGTACATGGACTTGGCCTTCGCCGTGTTGGCCCAGGGCGCCAGGGAGATGAAGCGTGTAAGGGCGATGCCCTTGTTCTTGTCTTCTTCAGTAGAGGCGTCGGGAAAGAACGGCTCACGCTCAAAAGCAAAATTACCCGGCGACATGGCAAAGTGATATCTAGGCTTCAGGACATCGCAGAGTTCCGCAATTGTCTGGCTAGTAGGTGCCGTTTCGGCACCAATTTTCAGCTCCTTCGCCCTAGAGCTGTTTTTCCAGACCTCGGCGGGCCACATTGTGGTTAGAAGAAGGTCGGCGTTGTTGGCGCCTCGGAGTGCCTTGGCGTCTCCTTCAGTATGGATTGGCTCGTGCTGCTCCTTGGAAACCCCAGCCACGATGTTGAGGTCCAACATTCCACCCAGTGTCACGATCCGGATACCCTCGGAGGTCTTTATGACGCTGCGCTTTCCTAGAAAACTGAGGTTGGGCGCGATTTCCTCGTCCTTTTCGATTCTCTCGACAACGGACGCAGGCAAGGGGACAGTGCCCACAGTGAAGTAAGTCGGGCAGGGTATCTCGATGCGCCCCGCCAGTAGCTCAGCAAGTTGGTCGTCATCTTGTGCCGTGCCGAACAAGTTCCCCGTTACGATCGCAAAGCTGAAGAAGTTTTTGGCGTGCAGTGCTGCAAGTTTGCCGAATGCGGAGCGAAGCTGACCGTCGATGCTGCCGAAGACGAAGCTGATTTGGTCAGTAGCTGTTATGTCGCTGAAGGCCATGTGTGTGTGACTGACATCTTGGCAGCCATGATGGGGTCGAAGATCTCAGTGTTTGGCTATCGAAGGATGGTGAGGAAGAGGACCAGATCGTTCTGAAAGGTAAGTGAGCGAGAAAGGTTGACCTCCCCCTCGCAGGCATTTAAAGGGCCTTATTAATGAGATGAATAGTACTCGGAATTTCAAGTCACAGGAAAAAGATTTCTCAAAAGGCAAGTAACTGAATTGAGTCGATGTGAGCTGCCATGTTCATTATCGAACCCAACTCCTGATGTTGGCTCAAATCTGGGGCAGATGAGAACGCGACGCTATGATGCAGGACGCGACATATGATTGCTTATCTTATCGCACCACGCTTTTAAGAATTTATTGCATATGCTCTTGCGCTACTGCAATAAACCTGCAATCAAAGCGGCATCTCGGTTGATGGTTTGCAGCAAGCGGAAATAACCCTCTGACACGGCTTCTTCATTTCTTGGTCAACACTGCTGCCATTTACCGTGCAGTTCAAGGAGGACTGTAGTCAACATGTGTATCCGGGTCTGTCGGGCCTTGGCGCCGGGTCGGGGTGGGTTATCTCAGCGGTAAAACCGCTCCACAACTCCGGTCCAAGCTCCGAATTTTCGGGTTCAAATCCGTGTAAGTCGGGATCCACAATTCACTGTCATGCCTGGCAACTCAAGGACCACGAACCCCGCGGGGTTTGTTAATAAGAGAAATCTTTCCAAGCCATGTCCTACATCTACACTCCGTGGGTTAGGAACGCTTTTTTTTTCTGCACTTACCCTGAATTAGTTCCAGCAAACCGAATGAAGAGCGAAACATGCAGGTGCCACAATCCCTTACTTCGTGCCGATTTTCGAGACCAGGGGCAGAAAAACAAAAATCGCAATCTCACCACACGCTCACTTTCTCTCGCATTTTGGAATCAAAAATCGACATTTTTGCATTTCAGCTGCCGACAGGCCCCGTGATTGAGTCGCTTCATTGGTTGGAACGCATCTAAGTCAGCATAAACTAACCCATGTCGCATATTCAACTTGCTTTAGATTACTATCCCCAAGTAAGCATATGTAAGGACAGGGTTGTGTAAAAGTCTGCAGAACAGCCGGCGCCGATGCTACCATTTCCTGTTGCTCCAACAACTGAAGGATGAATGAGTCACAACTTGTGTTGCAGGACGAAGTTGGAAAAGGGGTAAGTATTCAACGGTCAAAGTGCTGTAACCAGGGAGGGCCCGGTATGCCTTCAAACAATCAACAGAATCAGCAGCGAACGTAATGCGGTTGGAAAGTGTGTCATCACCTCAACGACATGCGATAAACCCCAATCATAGTTTTAGACTTTTTTTTTCTTGGATCTCAGTTTGTTTCTCGCTACTTGAAGTGACAGTAGGCTACAGTGCTACTGGCTTTTTCAGCCAAAGCTTTCCCCATATTAGGGTGACAAAAAGGGCAGAGAACCGAACCGCCAACAGAATGCTGTTCAAGAAACGAGCAGAAAAAAAGGAGACCTTCGCCCAGGCTCCCGCAACCACGACAAGGAGCGGTGACAGCCGCTGGGGGTTGAACAGGGTAGACAGATGGGTGAAGATATTGGGAGAAAATCCAGTATGTCGTCGGCGAACTCCAAATCCTCGGGCGCCTAAATCATCCCATCGCCAATAGGAGTTCTCCCCTTCATTCCATCCTCTTCATCGCCATCCATCTCTCTTCGAGCCTCGTTGATGCTCGAGAATGAAGAGCGTAACCACCGAACCCTGTTGCCTCCCTGTGACACACAAATCTTCCATGCGCTGTTCTCTTGCACGAGTGGTAGTTCGGTTCTCGCTTTCCCCCTCTTTTCAGTATTTGGGCGGAACCATGCAAATCACTGCAAGCGCGACCGTGGACTGCCCATTCTGGTCCACCACGTCTCGGTTTCCGGGAAAAAAGGAATCGTGATAATGTGACAAAGGAAATTCGTGTAGACTCAGTGTATGTCGGACCGAGCTGGAGCATGTAATCTGGTGTTGTTCGTGCAATGACATGTCGAAGAAAAGCCACGTCTGGGCATGTGGATGCGATCGTCGACAGCTTTCAAGTGAACTTTGCGGCGAATAAAAACGGAGTCCAGAGGCTGTCATCAGCGTGATCGCTGGGGGGGTATTAAGAAATACTAGCCAGTTCCGTGCCGCAGTGGAACTGGTAAGTGGTATGGCATACGGCAGCCGAGTTCCGTATCTCGACCACCTCTTGAAAGTGAAGACATCTGCCGCATACTCGAACAAGATGCGATGCAATGATGAAAGATGCCGACGCAATGCCGTATGATGAAGAAAACCGGGCTGGCCGACCGAGGATGCCGGATCCTAGGCCCGATAATGCCCGGATAACGCCACGCTATGCCAACAAGATCTAATGAAGAAAAGAACACAAATGCTTCTTTGGGCTGCCGGCGATTGTTAGATGATCAGTCCTTCCGCTGGCAAACCGGCCTCGGATCCCAGGCGGGATGAGACAAAGCAAGACGAAGAAGTTGAAAGGACATAAGAAAGGATTAGTGTCCGGATGGTGGAGCTGTGTTCACAGGTATGTCGCCAGCAGGGAGAATCTGCTAGTGGTTGATCGATGAGCGCCTTGTATCGGAGCAAGGACGTTGAAGGACGGAGCAGTTAATATGACGCCATTCTCCTGGCGGGGCCACGCTCGGCGCCGAAACTTGGGGAGGCTCCGAGCATCTTGGAAAGATCGCGATCGCGAAGATTGGCGCGGCCGGGGGCAGTGGGTGAGTCCTGCAACCCTGGATCCTGCTGGCCAAAGGCGTAAGTTTGCGCACGGCCCAGACCCCTGCGGTTCTGGCGCAGGCGGTTCATCTCCCGCTCACAGGTGTTAACATGCTCGGCGGCATTCATCTCGACGTAAGCCTGAGGGTAGCAACGCTCGCGGTGCTCAGCAAAAAAGGCGCTGTAACCGCCATCCAGGATATAGATCTCAGGATAGAACAGTTTTGGGTATTGGGCGGCGTTTTCATTCCTGTCTCTCGCACGGAGATGTCGGGCCATGATGGGAGCGCGGTGCGCCGAATACTCGCAGTGGAAAATCAGGAGGGTACGGCCATCCATAGGGTTATCTACCAGCTGACTGGCGAGCAACTCCTTATCATTGTAGTTGATGGCGCCGTCGATGTGGCCGCCTTCGTACTCGTACTCAAACCGGCAGTCGATAATCATTTTGTGGTCGAACTTATCGCTGTACTTTCCATCCAGCACGTCAAGCATAGTCTCGCGTGTGATGCGCGGGATGTTGTCGCACTCGTCCTCGGGGAAGAAGTGCGGGAGCACTAGTTCATTCTGCTCTTCTAGGTCCATAACCGACTGCAGTGCCGTGCAAGCGAAGGCGGGCCCTTCTTTTTTCGGCCCAACCACGTCTCCGGCATTCTCGAACATGCTCAATGAGCGTCGGTACTGCTTCCGCGGTCGCAGGAAAGGATTCGCGGATCTGCGCCCCTGGCCGGTGATGGGCGACCCATTGCGTACGCCGCTCATGCTGTTGAGGCTGTTAAAGTGTGCCTTCGGGCGGGTGACAGCCATAGAAGCGCATGGGCTGTTAGCACTCTTGGGACGCCGCTCTTGCGGCGGTGAATCTTCAAAGCATTCGCTCAATGACAGAGATGAAGCAGGAGAAGACTCGAGCTGACCATCACCCCCGGCTTCGAACCGAAACGGTGAGGGTTGGGCATCGCCCTGTGTGCGGCCAACTGTGCCGACCGTAGTGTACCCTTTGGAACGGGTGAGGGATGGCCGCCTGAGGCCAATCCTTTTACGCCTGGGGAGAGTGTGATTAGCTACGAGACTCGAGCTGGCATCTAGAGTGGGGAACCTCGACTTACTCGGCCACGACTGGCTTCGAGGGCTGTAACGAACCGGAACGCGGACCGGGCGTTTCCATCATTACGTCGTCCGAGCCTGGGGTCGGAGACGGAAGCTCGACGTGGGCTATAAACGGAGTCTTGTGAGGTAACGGCGACATGTCCATCATGTCTACGCAGCCGGGAGATGAAGCCGGAAGAGGCGGCGTGGTCACATAGCCTGCAAGCATAACTCATCAGTCCCACCAACCCCGGGCTGTGTGCTCGACCAGTTTCGCCAGCTTACCACGGCTCTCCAGTGCATCCATCATGGCGGCTGTCGTGAACAGGGCGCGGCGCGGGGTCGGAAACATTGGGCTGCTGCGCGGAATTGGGATGCTTGTAAGCCACAGTATGAACAGAGATCTGAATCGAGCTAAAGAACGGCACCAACCTGGCATCGTTAAGCTTGAAATTTTGTGACAAGTCGGCTGCCAATGAAGTTCCCGGAGAGGAGCCCGGAACAGCTCTGGCATTGAAGTATTCTTGGTTTGGAAGCTGAAAGGTGAACTGATTCCTGCCGAGCGGACTGGGAACTAGGCGCGGACCAAAGATGTTGTTAGGCTGGCCAAAGGTGGAGGGCGGCGCCGGCCGCATTGCAGCCAGCGGCGAGGACGTCTCCATGACGCTGCAGGATAAGGGTGCATGCACGGATGTGGCTGTGTGTCGCTGTATGGGTCGGGTCTATGTCGTTGTCGAAGTCAAGAGATTCTTGGCTGTCGAAAGCGAGAAGATGCATGCAGCACGGGCTACGCTGACAAGGTGCGTCGTCGAACAGGACGTCTGCCGATTTCGAGGGAGTTCTGCACTTGATGCAACAGCAGTGAAATCCGAGAGATGCAGGTCGACTTCAGTAGGCGACGACCACCTCGGTTGCACCTGTTGAGAGGTGTTCGGGAGCAAAAAGGTTCAAGGCTGCCGGGCCCAAACTTCAGTTTTCTCTCGTCGTCCGGTGCAACGCGGGCGGTCTGCGGATCCGGGGCTGGCAGAACCAGGGAGGGTGAAAGCCCGCGAGTTATAGCGGGGGTCCCGCTTTAAAGTGCAGGCCAAGGGAGGTTTGGAAAGGGTAAGGTACGAACGCGGAGGGTTGCCGGGGCTTCGAGGAGATCTGTTTGCTGCACAAATTCCTCAAACAGCAAAATGAAAGAAAGCAGAATAAAGAAGCAGAGACTGTGTGGTGATAATGGTGGTGCTCGTCTCTGAAAAGGTGGGTGCACGTCGATGGAAAGTTCCTGGCTGCAAAGTGGGCGCTTCAGCAAAAAACCGGCAGCTTCCTGCACCCAACTTGGATCTGCCCAAGCTCTGATATCGGCGCCGAAAGCACGGCACACGGCCAGGCTGCTTACCGAATCCAGTAAAATCGCTGCTCAACGACGGGCTCGTAGTTGACGGACCGGAACTTACAATCATTGGGAGGGGATCTCTTAAAAGAAGGAATTTTCCCTTCCGGCGTGGTGCGCATCGCCGACAAGGAAGCCCGACCAAGCAGTTGGTTCTCTCACGGTTGTCAGGGGCGATTCGCCGGGTTACGCTGGTTGTTGCGGTTACTGCGCAAGGTACCTGGCGCCAGGGACCTTTAGCAGCGGGCCCCTGTCGTGGAGCTCTGTGAGCTTGCGGAGTGGGGAGCTCCTTCCTGCAGGGGAGCTCTTACGGCACGGCGCTTGTGTGACATGTGTCCTGTGCAGCACAAATTGCAGTTACATCATCCACACTGGACAGGCGCCCCAAGTAGAGGTACCGTTCAGCGCGGGGTACTACGATAGAATGTACACTAAAACATCTGAATTGCAGTGCAGCCTGGCTGCGCTGTCGGGCCCTGTGCCGTCTCGTGCCTCGTGGCCGCAGCTGCGGCGGCCATCTTGAGCTCGGTGTCTGGCGCAGCATCGCACGAGCAACCGGGGAGCTTGAATGTTGGCGTACCCTTGACTTGTCTTCTCGGAAGTCGAAGCAGATGCTGAGGAAAGCAAGAGAATAGAATTGGCCGGAAAAGAGAAATCAGGAATTGGGGCCTGGAGCTTGTCCCGACGAGTCATTTGTTTGGTGACCAAAATGTAGTTTTCGCCAATTCCTGCTCTTGTCGGCACTTGGTCCCCACCTTGTTCCATCATCAGCCGTCCCGAGTCAAGCTTCAAACAACCGCTTTCTGAGGCCAGCTCGTGCGGAGAGGTCGCATTACGGACCGCACACACCACAGTGGAAGACGCATTGGGAGAAACGTCGATTGGACGTTTGGGCCTCTCCACACACCAACGAGCTTGCCCTTGTCACCTCAGCGTCTACCCGGAGAGCCGGTTTCAGGCCAGCTCGGCATCAAAATGCACTTCTCAAGCATGTTGCAGAACGAAGCTAGGAGCGGCTGGCTGCATTAAATCCCCTGTGTTCTCGCTTTGACCATCCCTCAGGTAAATACACCATGCTGAACACTCAAATGCATGAATTGGCAATTCCTCTGCCGGCTGGCCCAGGCGGCGGCCGAGAAGGTCTATTATCCACGTGCAATTGACTAGTCAAGTTCTCGGCGCTCCTTTATCTGGTCACAGTACTGCGTAAATAATTTGAATTGTATGTACGAACCACTTGGTAGGTATTCGCTCCGGAGCACAAGATTGGTCGGTGTTTGCTTGCCGTTCGGTCCAGCACAGACACTCGCAAGCTGTCGGCTCATCAACTCGCGGCAAAGCTGGTTTTGGACCTCCCTGTCCGCTCGAAGAGGCTACTCGGTGATGGACTTCGTACCCTGGGCTGCGCAGAGGTGCACTCTCCTCCACGATCTGCCAAATTGAATCGAGGCGCCGTTGATGGAGATTTGCATCGAGTCTTTGCGTCATTACTACACCAACTAATATCTAGCGCAAACCACCTGGAAAACAATGGCGTCAGAAAACGGGTGGCCAAGCTGCATTCAAGTCCAGGCCCCGGGCAACGGATCGACAGGGCCCCTGTCTATTCCGCTCTTGTTCGGGTCAGGTCCAGAGCGACTCGCTGCCGCAGCTCCAGTGAGTGATTGGCTGGTCTTGGTTCCCCAGACGATATTTGCATGGTTGCTAGCCGAGCGATTGCGTCTTCGCTTTTGGGTCTTATCAAGAACAAAAACGAGTTCCCGAAACGATGGAAGTGTTGTGGACTGTGGAAGTTCCCTTCTTCGTAAACTAGTGAATAATATTGTTCGTCGGTCGGCAAATTGAGAAAGACCGACGTCGATATCCGCCTCGACTTTGTTTCCCGCTTGAACCATAAGGCCTGTCAATCATGACCCGGTTAAAACGCTCCAGGCATCGGAGGATATACTCGCACAACATGAATCTGGTCCCTTGCAATTCTTGATCCTCTAAAGGACTCAGGATGATCTCAGATCATGATGGTTAAACTCCACGTGCAATTGCAGGGCTGGAAATAGCATCACAGTTGCCTGGCGGGGGTTCTCGAATCCCTCAGCCCTCACGTCGTCCCAATCTGGCAAGACGTCATCCTGCCCGGCAGGGCTGTGGTTCTGGCACCCATGCTTCGCGCCGGCGCGATTTTCCAAGGCTGAGCAAGATCGCCGATAGCGCCTCGGCCCCTCGTCATGCTCGACCAACCTGATTCGTCATGGCGTTCCTTTCACCTCTAAATCGCGAGATCAAGATCTCATCGGATCGTGACAATCAACAGGAAACAATGGCACGAGAGCGTCGAAAAGGAACTCGACGAGTCTGCCTACGATGACGAAAGTTTGTTTACTTTCTGTCTTCCCGAACGCCTCTGGGCGATCAGCGCTGCACACAAGACTGCAATACGCAATGACCCGCATGACCCAACCAGAGCGACAGCAAACACCGGATGGCTGTCCAATCGTGGAACAAAGTCGGGTTCTGGGCGTCGACTCCACGGCACCAACGCAGCCGAGTTCAGCTGCCAGGCGCACGCCTCCCACGCTTTGGGTTGCATTCCACAGCTCACATCAGCCACACAGCAGCGCTCCCTGAAAATGGATCCCCATTCCTCCGCATCCGAAAGCGGATTGGTCTATTCCCTGGCAAAAACCCAATCGCGGCATCTGGTTTGTCTGGAGCAAGGGCAAGGGCATGTTTGAGAAACTGCATCAGAAGGCGCAGAAGGTCTGCTGCGGAGTCGGTCCGGGAAAATCGCACGACGCACAGGCGTGGCAGAGGCAGAGCATCATCTAGTGTAGCAGGGAAATTTTGCGCATCCGGGGTCGAAGCCGAGAGGATGCGTCTCATGTTGCATTGCCGCATTCCACGAACGCTTGACAGAGCCCTCCCTCTCTTCTTTGCGTGTAGTGTAAATCGGCGCGGGGTAGAGTTGCAAAGTAAACAAACCAGACGCGACTTTGGATCAGATAAACAGTCTGGCGCCGCCCCTGTGTAACCGGTGCCGCGGGGTAGGTGTGCGAAAGACGCGGTGTCACCTGATAAACGCCAAGGGTTGCCGTTGAGTGCGCTGACCTCGGTCAGCGGAAACCACGCGGATGTATTTTAAATTTCAAACTGCCACACTTAAGGCTTCGCATGAATGGATAAGGCACAATAATTGCTCTTGCTGAACTCATCCAGCATCCAACATGCTTCTCGGCTTTTGGGCATGGAAGTTGAGACATGCTTCGAAAATGATCGAACCTCAACCACCCAGAAATGACCGACTCGCTAATTCTGTGGACCTCTCCAGAGCAACAGACCAGCATATAGCCAAGCTCTGGAGTCCGCCAGGGCTTCGCTCAGGTCACGATGCTCACTCGGATGACTCGCACATCCGTCCGTGTTGCGATTGGTGCAGTCCAGGAATGATGCAAATTGCTCCGCCTGGCACAACGATCTTTACATTGGCGATTATGATGCTGCAAGCCTGTTTACCCTAAGGGCTAACCTTTTCCTTGCGGGTCTGGTTCGTTGTGTATTGCGGCATGTGTAGAATGTTCGGCAAGGTGAACCGAACCCATACCGAACTCCACCGAGATGATGCAACCCATCCTCTCTTCTTCTGCGAGGTGATGCAATATCGACAAATTTCCTTGAAAGCTCGACAGACGTTCAGCGACACTCCAAATGTTGTTTATGCTCATGCTTTCGTGATCACTGACGAGTAGGTTATGAGTTCATGACTTGGACACAACTTTCTAGTTTTCCTCTTTTTTGTATTTTATTCCTTTTTTTTTTTTCATTTTCGTTTCTCACCCTGCCTCCTGTTCGAGGCACTTGGCGACTGTCAATTCCGGACAACTGTCGAGGCTTCTGTTTGTATTTTCTCTTATTCCTTTCCAACTTCAAGAATTATTGAAACAGCAATCCTGAAGTTGCCGGTCAACCAGCCTCGAACCTGCATGACGGGCATTTGGCCCACCAAGGTCACAGACAGTCCTACCTCGGCGGTCGAGTTGTCCCAGAGACCCCCCACAGAGTTGTTTCTCTTCTCCGCGCGAATGGACCGCAATGGAGCCATTGAACCCTGAGTGCATTGCGCTAGCGTGGTCGAGGCAACCGCATGGGATTTTTAGGGCTGCTGCAAGGTACAACGTGTCCAGGGTTCCACTTGGGTCTCCAGCAGACTTGAATGTTTTAGGCTGCTGACGAGAATCCGACGGAGAGATGAGGATCTCGCGCTCTGCTTCGAGAAAGCCCCCGGCTGCGCAAGAAGGCGGTGAGGCTGAGGGAGCATGGGGAGGTTGTGAATACGGTTCATGAGTGGACAGCTCAGTGGTGTTGTCTGGGAGACTGTTGGTCTGTGTGCGGGACCCTTGGGGTTGAGAGCGAAGCTCAACATTGGGGGGTGCCGCTGGCCGTTGGGCTGCCACAGTAACGAGAACCGCGACTTCCGGTTGCTCAGGCGTACCGAGGGTTCATACGACAAGGCGATTTCGTCGTTGAGGGATCAATGAGGTTGCTGTGTCTGGGAGCAGACTGTGTATTGTCTGTTCCAGACGTCGCAACAATTCGTATCTCTTGATACCACCAAACTCCTCAAGGCGTCTGACAAGGTTAGTATGCGGAAGTCTCGGAATCAAGTTCTGAAGCCATAACCGCGTGATTTCTCCGAACTTTATGTTTCCGATGTTCCCACCGCTGGTGGGTTCACGAGGAAATAGAAATTTTTCTGAGCTGGAAACGAAGGAGAAGAAAGGCAATCAAGTCTCCCAGCCGCAACAGGTCCTTTCTGATGGCATGCATTATCGCTGTTAAACATGGGCTCCAATCTGAGTGAGGACAATAACCGGCCTCTTAAGGATCGTTTGGGAAGCGGTCCTCTTCAGGAATTTCATCCCAATTCCGCCAGGCACTCAAACGTTAAAAGATTGGAATTTACTGAGCAAGGATCCGAGGGCTTGGGTTATTGGCCCTTTTACCTTCGACTGGTTCTGGAAGCATTCTGTGGTTGAATTGCTGGTGAAGGAAGTGAGGTGCTGATTGCCACAGATGTGCAGCAATCGGGGTGCCTTGCAGAGCCAAGACTTAAGCTGCCACGCCCCGATTTAGCCTTATCCACCTCAAAAGAAAAAGGCGGTCAAATCTGGCATAAAGAAAGGCCCCGCTAAAAACTTCGGGTTTGGGAGTACGTCGAAGCGAAAGAAGGACCCAGTTGAACCCACGGCTGGCAGTTACGCATCACATTCAATTAATTCCAATATTGCACAAGATGGCCAACAAACGGAAGCGCGTGACAAAGGAGATCAACCCTGACAACCTACCCTCCCAGAAACGGTCGAAAAAGGAATCGATCACGACCAATGGTTCCGCCAAGTCGAAGCCGTCCAAAGCCCTCGACAAGTCCCCGTTCACCGAGCACCCCACTGTCGACGAGCGCAAAAGGGAACTTGAGCTGTACAACAAACTAGGAAGCGAAGATGTTGGCGATCGTGTTGAGGCAGCGGATGCGATCATATCTGGCCTTCTCGGAGGCGAGTGCGTGCCAGAACCTGTCCTCCTGCGCCACCTCGAGAAGCGGCTGTTTCGCGGTCTTGCAAGTGGAAGGAATGCGTCAAGACTCGGTTTTAGTCTGGTTTTGACGGAGATTCTGGGCCAGTTGTTTGGGGAAAAGGACCTGGCTAGCTCCAAGTATCCAGGGTTGACTTTCGACCGGGTGCTGGGTATCCTGCTGGAGAAGACACATGCGGGGGGGAATGTCCCAGGCCAGGAAGAAAGAGATCATTACTTTGGGCAACTGTTTGGCATCGAATGCTTTGTGCGCTCCGGTATTCTCTCGGATAAGACTAGGTGGTTGTCGATCCTGGACCTTCTCTCGAAGCTATCCTCGAAGAAGAGTTGGTTGAAACCGCAGTGTGGTTATGTCATCGTGCAAGCGGTGTCGCAAATGAACAAGAAGCTCGCGGAAGTCACTCTTGAGAAGCTCTCTGAGGAAGGATTCGCAAAGACCCCAGAAGGTGTAGGCATCTGGATCGCGGCCCTCGGCAAATATCCTGATATGAAGGTCCCGCTTCAACCGTGGCGGCATCCCTTGGCAGCCACCTCTTTTGCAACTTTACCTGCGGCTTTAAAGGACAGCGGAAGGGAGACGTCCTCAGAAGAGAATGGAAACAAGAAGCCAAAGCAGGGCAACTGGACAGCTCAGCTTCACTTTGTGTGGGATCTTATTCTCGATCATTTTGTCAAGCTTGGCAATCAGTCGGAGAGTGATGCCGCTGAGCAGTTCAAGCAGTTCTGGAATCGCATCGTTGACGGTCAGTCCGCAAACGTCCCGTCTTAGAGCCTGTGACTAACATTGTGCAGAAAGCTTCTTCTCCAAGAGTGCCTCAGATAGCCAGAAGTTTTCCGGTTTTATGATATTCCAAAAGATGCTTGAGGGCGCGACTAATTCGACTTTCATTGCCTCGAACATCTTCAGTAGAAATTTGATGGTTTCTCTCATGAACCAAGCGGCCAAGGAGGATCGTTACCTTCACCGTGCAGCGGTCAAGGCGCTCAAGAGCATGGAGGCTGTGATTGAGAAGGCACCCCATCTCCTTCCCACTGTTCTCAAGGAGCTTCTTGGAAAGCACGGGGCCTACAACTTCGACCAGCGCACAAACACCAAAACCGTGGATAAGCTGCTGCAACACACGAAGCCCTCCACGGTCAAGTCGGTTCTCAAGACCTTGCAGCTCAAAGATGCGTCTAAGAGTGGTCTTGATGAGCCCAAATACTATCAGGCCCTTGGAGGATATTTGTTCAGACTCGCAAGTGTGCCCTCCGATGACCCGGAAATTGACACTTCGGCAAAATCAGTACCTGGCTTAGCGATCAGCGCCCTGACCGATTTGGCCTACTCGAATAAAGCTGTGCCGGCCAGTATCAGGGAGTCTCTACGGACAAGATCGACCTCGGCGTTTGCCAAGCTCGTCAGGAGACCCGAGGATTTTGGACACCTTTGCAATGCCATCTTGTCTATCGAAGCTGATATTGACCCAGACGACGAGATTGCTGGCTCAATGCTTCCTGGTGCCTACGAAAGGCTCAAGGACCTTCTAGATCCTGCAAAAAGCACAAAACGCACGAGAGAACCTCGGCAAGCTTTAGCACTTTTGCATGCTGTGGGTATTCTGCAATTCTACAACCAAGACCCCGATGTGATCGATCTCTTCGAGGAACTTGGCGAGTGTTACGAAAAGCTCGAAGGCCACAACCAAATGTCTGGCGAAGGGGTTTCGGAGTACCTAGTTGAAATTCTTCTAGCCATGGTTGCCAGGCCATCCTCGCTCATGCGGCAAGTCTCACAGCAGGTGTTTGAAGCGTTCACTGGCTACATGACGGAGGAGGCACTTAAGCTCCTACTAGATCCCCTGGCCGTCGAGGAGAGCGCCAAGGGACAGCAGGCCCTGTTCAGCACCGAGGACGAGGATATGATTGATGCTGAAGCGGCCGATGGAGAAAGCGAAGAAGAGCAACTTGACTCCGACGTCGAGATTGTTGACTTAGAAGATGCCGACTCAGATGTACCTGACGGTAGCGACGGCAGTTTGAGCGACGAGGACGACAAGGCCAACGCAGGCGCCGATGCCGAAAACAAGGACCAAGAAGCCCTGGACGCGCTCGATAACGCCCTCGCCGAGGTTCTCGGCAGCCATCGGCTCGACAAGGACAACGAGGCCGAGTCGGGTGACGAATCCGACATGACCGACTCGGAGATGATGGCCGTCGACGAGAAGCTCGCCGAAATATTCAAGCAGCGCGCCAAATCGACGAACAAGAAGAAAGAGAAAAAAGACGCCAAGGACACGGTCATCAACTTCAAGCACCGCATCCTGGATCTTCTAGCCATCTACGTCAAGAAGGAGGCGGCAAACGCCAAGGGATCTGGTGACGTCTGGGACGTCCTTCTTCCTCTGCTCCACCTTATCCGCACAACCACGGCCAAGCCTCTTTCCAATAAGGCCTGCGACATCATCCAGACCTTCTCCAAAAGCCTCAAGAAGGCGAAGGGCAGCAGCCAAGTTGCCAAGATGCCCGGGCTGAGCCTGGAGCGCATGGTGTCCCTCTTGGAGGAGCTGCACGAAGAGGCGACCAAGGACATGTCTCATGCCTTCGCCAGAGCGGTCTCGACGGCCAGTCTAGCAGTCGCGTCTGTCACATGTTGTGAGGCAGACACGGAGGAGATGGTGTTCGCCCTGTATGCGAGAACGCAGCGCAAGTGGTTCAATGGCGAGGTCAAAATCCAACCGTCATTCTTCTCGGACTGGCTGAACTGGTGCCAGAGCCATGCGAGCACGGCTGCAGCGGGGGGGACGACGGCGCAGGAGCAAGATAAGAGCACGGAAAAGTAGAGGACTCCCATTCACGTTTGTCTATAGAGACGGGGTGACCTTTGTCTCAAACCTTGGTGGATTGGCTGGCCTTCTCACTAACACAATCCTTCGCGTACGGCAAGGCGCTCGCACTTGGCTGTAGACAGCATAAACAACAAGAGAAACAAGAAAGAAAGAAAGAAAGAAAAGAGAGAGAAAAGTGCAGTCATCAACATGTTCATTTGACCAGGACCTCATGCCCCAGTGCCAGATGGAAATTAGTCTATCTTCCCACCCGCATAATGGCCCCGCAACCGGTCGCTTCCCGTATGGTACAATAACGCCAACCAGTCCCTCCCATGAACCAACCCCCCCCCAACCTATTCTCTCCACCCCTTTCTCGTTGTCCCTCTCTACTCCTCCATCTTCTCCTCTTGGGCCTTCTTGGCCAGCCGCTTGGCCTCCTCCCGCAATGCCTTGGGCACCTCCTGATGCAACCCTTTGGTCGGCCCGTCAACGTCGCTGATCCACGTCATCTCGAGCTCGAACTCCTTGTCGTCGTCGTGGGCGACGTAAATGATGCGGGCGGCCTCCTTGACGGCCTCCTCGAGCGACAGGGCGGGGCCGCCGGGCCCGCCCAGGTCCAGCTTCTCGAGCTCCGCCTTGGCCGCCTGCCGGCCCTTGCCCGTGGCGGCGCCGTAGTAGCCCCAGTACAGGCCCGAGGGCTCGATCATGTAGAGCGCCGGCCCGCCGTGGGACTTTCCGGGGACCTTGCCGCCGGCACCGCACGCGGGCCCGCTACCGACCTCGCCGTCGACGGGCAGCTCCCGAGTGCTGTCGAAGCCACCCACGATGGCCGTGATGCCAAAAGGTCGCACCGACTGGTACAGCGTGTAAGCCTGCATGTAACCGCCCATGCGCGAAGCGAGATCGGCCGTCGAGATGGGCGTCTTGAAGGTGTCGCGCCAAGCGCGGGCTTCGTCGCGCGCTCGTTCGACAAAGTGCCGGCCGTCGGGGATCATGCCCGAGTATACCTAAGGGAGGGAAGCAGTAAGGGGGCAAGAGTTAGCGGGTTCTTTACTCGTAGAGGAAGTGTGGGTGGGTGGCGAGAGACAGCGAGCGTGTACGTACTACTCCCAAATGCCTGTCAACAGTTGCGATGCGCTTGTTTGCGTGAGGCTTGAGCAGCTTGGATGTGACGAGCTTCTCGACGGCCAACACGACGCCGTCCTTGCACCGGATGCCGATCGACGTGCCGCCGTTCTCAACTGCCTTCACGGCGTACTCGACCTGAAAATTGCGGCCATCTGGGGAGAAGATGGAGTTTGCGAGATCGTAGCCTGTGCCTATCGACGTCTGTTGGTTCGCCAAGTCAGCTCCCGCTGTATGAGGTGAGCTTGGAGGGACTGCCGTACCATTGCGACTCTGAATGTGGTAAAATCAAGCTATGGGTGGGTATCTCGGGTTCGTATGTTTAGCAGAATTAATTGCGGTACGGAATGGTGGGTGTTTGGATGCGAATGGTCGGGGTTGGAGTTGGTCTGTTGTCGGCGAGCTGTTGCCGCATGAGCTCCTCCATCAGGCAGCCTGGAGCTGCGCGTTGCTTTCCAGCAGGTAGCTGGGGGCTAGACTGTGGCTGGTAGCCCCGCCTTGTCTTCGGCCTTGGGTGCGCCACAAGTCGGTGGCATGTGGGTCCGTAATGGCGACAAGTAATAGATAAGCGAGGCCCCTACACAGTACGAAGTAGAAACATTACGAATCATCCGAACTGTGATGGCCACCATATGTCGCATCGGAGGCTCCCCCTTTTCCATTGTTTGGGTTCAAACCCTCACGGTGAAGCTATTTCCAAGCTTGCTGAAGTACCACTACGTCAATTCCACGTTTATCCAAAGACCTCGTTGAAGCATTTCGAAACACGAGATGCGCAAACTATTGAGAATTCAAATCCTTACGAGCTTGAAGATCTCTACGGCAAAGGAGCTGCAGTAAGCGTTTGTGGCCGAACCCCTAGCCCACAGTTAGTCAGGAACGCCAGTAGATAGAATCAATGCGTAAGCTCTATGACTAGTATACCATATGACAGATGTTGGACCATTCAAGATCGGACCATCAAAGTCTGGTTGGGTCACAACCATCAACCATGAAGCGGTTTCACAATCGGAAAACCAGCGGGTTTGGACTACTTTCCTCTCCCTTTCTCGAAACCTCGAGCAGTCCGATTCCAAAGAAAAAAGGGAAAGAAAAAAGCATTCAATTCAATTATTTCTATTGTGGCACATTCTGGACACTGAAGGCAACTGCATACTTGTTAGACTTACAACATTGCTCAGGGGTGTTGAGTGCACGAATGACAGAAGATGAGCCGTCTGGACAAGACTGGCAGGTAGACTTATGTATGCTATCACGTGAGGCGAAATGCTAGACTCTACGCGCCTTGCGTCCATTGCTAGTCGGGGTCTTTCGAAATGTATTGGATCCGCATACGCCACCTGTTGCCAATGAATGGGGCAGCGGAGATATTAATTTAAACAAGGCCAAGCCGTCTTGCAGTGGTTAGTATCAATATTTGAAGGCACAAGGAGCGAATAGTTTCCGGGGAGGTAAGGTTCATCAGGAGTCTACGTGGAGCGCACGACGCTGCATGGCAACTCTCTGCGATAGGTCTGGTCGAATGACGACGACCTCGTGCAGACCGAGAGAACACCAGACTGGAACAACAGAGTTCGGCAGTGACGTTTCGCATGCTGCAAGTTCCGGAGCGTATACCATTGAGGCCATCATTGTCTTCGTCTCCTCGTGTCTTTAAGCCGAGGTACGACTTGGCTCCTGAACTGACCTGCTTAAGTAAAATCGAACTGATATACGCACATCTGTAGCAGGAGACGGCATTAGACAACTTTCTTAGGGACACTGTTGAGATGGAGGCTTTTGTACCTGGCGGTTTACTGGGTAAGGTGCCCGAAAGAAGGTCGCGACGACGACTGGCCATGCCAATACTGTGGGTTTTGGAGAAATAAAATCGAAAATACAGTCCTAGGATTTGTTAATTGGCGCCTTAAATGTCCCTTGCATGCCCCTACTAGGCTGACGGAAGCGGAAGTCACGAATCGTAAGGTTCATGTCCTTGTTCTTGCCGCATATAAGACTGCCGCAATCTCTCCTTCGGTTATTTCATCGTGTGGAAGCTTGAGTAGTCCTTTAGACTTCCAACTTCTCTTCAGTTCTCCCTCCACGTTCGGGAATGGCCTCTTCAAAAGACGAGCCACCAACAAGGCTCACATGATAGATATTCATACATGCTTATTTTGATTCTGACCACCAGACCAGCGTCATGTGCAACTGCGTCGTCGGTGACAATCCTTGCGGTCTTCAATGTCGCACCGCCAACTTCCTCGGCCCCGCCGTCGCAACATCAACCCCTTCGGTTTCGGCGACGCCCGGGGTGCCTGGTGCCGCTTCTGGGAGAACTGGCGACGGGGCGGCCGGCAACCTAGAAATTGACTCGGATATAGAGCTGGAGGTGTTCCAGGAGGCCGTTGAGCATCTTCGCAGTCTCCCAGATGTCCAAACATCCGTTATGCCCCCCACCAACAATGGGCTCCTCCCGAGGGACGCTCAAAACCTGCTCAACTCGACATTTCCGGCCTTTCCCGCTACCCCTACCGGCACTCCGCCTCCGGTTCGAACATCCGGCAATCTTGCTGCTGCTGCTGCTACTTCCGCAATCTTCTTCTCCATGCCATCCCCAGCTTTACCAGCCGCCACCGCTCCCATGCCCACGCTCTTCCCTATCCGGGCCGCACCAACGCCGGCGCCAACCCCAACACCAACAGCAGCACCGTCAGGACCACCCTACCACCCCTTCCTGCCAGACGACACCACCCCGCCGGGCCCTCCGCGCGGCCGCGTGGTTGGCCAGATTTTTGTCCGGGCCGTTCCCCTTGGCCACGCGGCCTACGTGGTGGAGGAGGATGTACTGGACCCGCGGACGGGCCGGGCAACGGGCCAGACGCGCCGGTGGGTGCAGCACCGGTTGCACCCCTGCCAGCAACCACGGGACGGCGCGGTCCAGCCAGCGGAACCCCCTGGTCTTGCGCTCGCCCTGCGACTGCTTGACGCCGAGCGCCGCCGGCAGCAACAGCAACAACGCCGACAACAATGGCAGCAACAGTGGCAGCAGTGGTATCAACTGCAACCACCCGCTGCCGCGGCCACCAACTCGTCCTCGCTTTCAGCGGCCGCCCTTGACGCGAACCCTCCTTCTCCAGACGTCAGCGAGTGGTGGATTGCGGGTCCGTCCGGGGCGCGTACCCGACGGCAACGGCGGGCGGACAGGGAGCGGGCCAAGCGTGCCGAGGCAAAGGGCGGGCTGCCCTATATGGGCAATGGGGTGCGCAAGGGAGCCTTCAAAAGTGGACGAGGCGGTCGTTGTGGAAACGATCCCAAAGGGAGTTACGGGGTTACTGGAGGGTCGTTGAGTAGGGCAGCGTAATTTGGACGCTCTGGGTTTCCTGGAATGCAGGCGGTTCGGTTGCTGCCCATATCCTGCCTGCCTGTTTAACTTTTGATACCCTAATACATGTCATTTTCATCATTGACCAAGCCGTGGCTTTCTTGTGATTGTCCTTCATCTCTCCGTGTTTCTTGGTCTATCCTTCGTACCTCCTTCCCGCTTCTCTCCCATGTATCTGTATTTGTTTTGTTCTGTCCTTCTTTTGAAAGTCGTGTCAGTCTTAGTTCAAGACCTATACTCTGGATAATTTGCAGCCTCTTATCTGTTGGGCAGATTTGTTTAGAAATGGTGCGGCGTACGGAAAGTCGCTTAGACGGTGTCTTCTCAGAGAGACCTCGAAGGGAAACAAAGTCCTGCGGGAAATCTGCGAGAAGTGGTGAGCTACAAAGCACAGTTGCTCTCTGTTAGCTCGCGCAATATGTATTAGATGATGTGACCTCTTCAATAGGTGGTCTCGGTACGTCAGGCCCGGATTTTGACGTTGTGAAACTATTCGCAAGTGGCATACTTCGTGCGATGTTGTGGATTATTTACCTGGGTGTCTTGCTACTTGGTAATGGAGATACAGTGCGCTTCGTCCTCACCAGTCTAATACTCAGCCACCAGCACCAATACCACCCAATCTCCCAGAGGGCTGACACTTGCTCCTAAACGAGAATCAATTCACATAGCTGACGCTGAGGGTTTGTGGTGACGCCTGTAGTATTCGGCATGCCAGGTGCTATTGCCCACTTAACAGACAAAGAGAGAAACAAATGCGGCATAAATCCAGCCAAGCGTACATATATTCCCAAAATGCGGGTGGCAACTGTCAACCATTCAAGACAATGGGCAGGCTATTCACAGCATCTCCTCATCCCTCATAGCCATCGCACGGCCATACTGATCGGCCATGGCTGCCTCTTGTGCCCAATTTGCGCCGAGACCCAAGTTGGTCGTCTTGTACACGGGATCGGCGTGCAAGGGGCTAAAAGTCGGCATACCGCCAGCGCTGGTGAGGGCAGCAGTTGCGAGTGAATTGGTCTCCTTTGGTGGCGGTGCCACAGCCTCAGCATAAGCTCTACGGGCCGACTCTTCGTACTCACGGCGGGCCATCTCCTCGTATCCCGACGCCATGTAGGGCTCCATGTAGTGGTAGGATGGGGAGGACGACGTTGTGATCCAGCGGCCGTCGCCGGCTTGGATGGGCGTCAGGGGCGTCCCGTCTAGAGACATGACTGTTTCGGGCTCGGGTTCGGGCTCGTCCTGCATCATGCCAAACTCTTGCTGAAGTTGTTGGTCGATGAGCTCCTGTTGCTGCTGCTCGAAGCGCAGGCGAGCGAGTGCTTCCTCTTGCTCGACCGATGTCATGCTCCAGGTGAGGGTCGGGTTGTCGGTGCTGTTGACGGGGGGGCAGACGCGCCAGAGTTCGATCAGACGGAGCTTCTCTGGTGTATCGACCGTCTTGAAGAGCTGGAACTGAGCAGACGACAGACCAGAAGTGTCTACACTATGTTCCCTCAACACCTGCTCCACGGCTGCGTGCTCGGTTTGAGGTGGCTCAGAGGCGGGTCGTGGTGGTTGAGCCTCTTGCTTCACGGCTTCCTGCTTCACTATGTGGGCGGAATGAGTATAGTGTTGCGAAATGTAGACGATCTTGCTCTCTTTCTGGGGCTCTTGTAGCGGGGCGGGTGCCGGTGTGGGTGCCGGCTGAGATAAGGGATCCAAGGTGAGGTTTCGGGAGAAGAGCGCTGCCAGCTCCTCTTGTGGCTGCATATGTGCGTACACAGCAGCCATGATCTGGTAGTTTCCGGACTGCACCGTACAGTTAGCTTCTTTTATCTCTGCACTCAAGGATACCGAAGGTCGATGTAGCTGAAGAGTACCTTTCGAAGAGCCCGTCCTCGAGTCGATGTTAAGATGGCACAATACAGCTGTGCTCTGTACAACCGAGACGTAATATTAAGAGTATGTAGCGGCGGTCAGTGAGACAGCAATAACCGACGTGCTCTGGAGCTCCCGTCGGACGGACGATGCGCAGCGGGCTGCAAGCAACTTCGTTTATTTGACTATGCTACGTACTGCAGAATGCTGTCGCCTTGGTAGAATGAGAGGCGATAGCTGGACAGGAAAACAAACGAGGATCCGCAGATTCGACCGTTTCGAAGGCGGGTGAGAGGGCGGATAATGGCGGGGCAAGGGAAGCCGGATTCAGCCAGCAAAGCGCAGAAGACAGAGAACAGAGCTGGGAGACGAAGAGGAGCGGCAGATAAAGAGGTGTGCGATGACAACTTGGAATTCGCAAATGCAGCAAGTCGGGAGCGAGATCGAGATGCGAAGAGAGGCGAAACAGACTAATGAGCTCAATACCTGACAGTTGATCGGTCTTTAAAGTCCCGAGTTGATAGATGAGGGGCAGGCCGGGCAAGGTTAATTTCGTTGAATGGAAGGGACGGCGCGAGATCAGAGGCCGGCGCCAACCCAACAATGGTACCTCTCTCCTGGAAAATGCTCATGCTCCTGCCATTCACAGGCGGCCTTGGAGCGGTCAGGCTTCAATGATGCCCACATGGCCGGCCAGGTGGTCTGGGATTCATGGGCTATTGGGCATTGACACATCCAATCAACCCTGCCCGCCCATTGCCACCACGGGCCGGGTCGGAGGGCAGGAGTCCTGAAACAGACCCAAAGCAGTAAGCGCTCGAGTCACCCCAATAAAACGGTGACACGACGAACAGCAGCGACCGAAAAATATTAGAATCGTACCAGCGTGTGGTGAACCCAAAGAGTAAAAGATCCCTAAATCGAAGAATGCAGGTGACTCCCCACGATCAGCGAAGATCAATGGGGCCAGAAGTGGAATACAGTGAACTCGTGGGCGGGGCACGAGGGCTAAACCTTCTTTGGCATCCGTAGGGAGTGAAGCAGAAACCGCCGATAACATACACCCGGTTGTAGGTTCCAGTTCTGCTGGGCAGATTAGGCAGAATAAGCCACATTTCCGCGCCACAGATGACGTCAACCTCTTTCTCTACCACATGGCACGGGCAGCCTGACGAGGCGGCACCAAGTGATTTCGGGGCGATTACTGTATAGGATCGTGTAAATCAAGCTTGCAAGATTCAACTTCAGTTCATAAAGATACCAAAGCCCCATTACACCGTTATTTTTCTCTATCCGCTCCGTTGACGACCTCAACCCCTCACATTTCTCACTAGCTCCACCACTCACAGAGGCATCAAGCATGGCATCCAAAGCTGGCCGCCCTCCCAACTACTGTGAGCACTTCCATTGCTTCGGACTCGCAAGTGTATTTGCGACTCGGCTCACTAACCGACCTCAGACACAATCCTCGAAGTCTCCGAAACGGCCTCGACCGCTCAGATTCGCGATGCCTACAAACGGTATATATTTCGCACCCCACCCCATTCGCTTCGTCTTCCACTCCTCCCCTATTCTCCGGTCTTGGATTCAGCTTATGTCGTGCCCTACCGCTCAGTGCCGCCCTGAAAACTCACCCAGACCGCGTCCCTGCCGACCATCCCGAACGCGCCGGCCGCACTCGCCGGTTCCAGCTTGTCAACGACGCCTACTATACCCTCAGTGATGCCACTCGGCGGCGCGACTACGACGCCCAGCGTAAGTTGTTTGCTGGTGCAGGATCGTCCACCTCTGAATCGTCATCATCCCAGATGCCGGGCGGGTTCGGCTTTGCCGCCAGCAACGGTGGGGATCCTTTCGCCGAAGCAGAGGAGGACACTGCTGGCGGCGCAGGTGGCATGCCCTTCTCGTGGGCGTGGGATTTCTTTACGCGCGGACAGCAGGGACAGAGGCAGCAGCAGCAGCAGGAGCGGGAGCGGACCGAGAACGAGCAGTTCGCCGACGTGTTTGAGGAGATGCTGCGTGAGGAGGGAATGGCAGACCAAGGGCCCGGCGCCAGGCCGACGGGCAAGTTCTGGAGCGTGTTGGGTGGGCTGAGCGGTGGAGCCCTAGGGTTCATCGTCGCCAACGTGCCTGGATTGGTGGCCGGGGCGGTGGCGGGGAATAGACTGGGCGCTGTGAGGGATGCCAAGGGGAAGAGCGTCTATGCTGTCTTCCAGGTGAGTCTCTTACAATTTTCATCCCTGCCTTGGAGTAGCATGAGAAGATTACGGTTTGTCTGACTAGGGGTGCAGGAGCTGCCACAAACGGACAGGGCGAGGCTGCTTAGCCAGCTAGCAGCCAGGGTGCTGAGTCATGCCGCTGGCGTTTAGGAAGTCAGGCGATGGCGATCTCGGTGTTTGGAGTTTGAAGACGGCTGCCTTGGATAGAAACCTGCGAGTGAGCGAACCGGGCTGGTGTGGTTTGATATAGCTCGGATTTTTATGTGATTGATGATCGTTAGATTTGCTTGAAAGTCGCGGTTTGCGTTGAACGTCTTCATTCAATATCTATATAAGTTTCCAAAACACCACAATCGGTGATCTATCTGTCCCGAATCCGCGGTCCTTATATGGGCCGTTGCGGCCCGCTATAATATGTATACGCGTCTTAAGAAGTCGCCTATCCATGCACCACTCAGGGTATTGGTGCCCTAGTATTTCCAGACAAGGGTTTAACTTCATTACCTCTTCTTGTTCTTCCGCTTGTTGGCTTTGCCTCCGGGTTTCTGGGTGCCGCTGCTCTTGGCCTGCCCCAGCTCGTCAACAGATTTTTCGAGCAGCTCGAAATCCTCGGCAGAACCGCTGCTGGGTGTGGCCTTGCCGGGTTCGGAATCCGCGTCATCATCTCCAGCTTCGACCTCGGTAAGCTCATCGCCATCTTCGTCTTCGCCGTCGACGCGCTTTGAGAAGAGACGTCCCAAAGTCGCTCGGTAGACCCACAGTGGGAGACGCACGACAGCGGTATCCTTGAAGGTAGGGCGGACAAGTTCGTTGGGCTTAAAGGCGTTAGCTTTCGCAAATTCTATGTAGATGTTGCAGAAGAACTCAGCTCACATCAAGCAGAAATTCGGCCACGTTGCCGTCCTCATCCTCCTGTTCGAGGTACACGTCGCCAAGAGAGTCAACAACCAGAATCTTGCCATTCTCAGCAACGACCCGCTTCTTCGACCCGGTGGGACCGCTACCCTGGGGCTGCGGTTGGGGGGTCGCGGATCCCGAAGCCGCGGGAGACGGCCGGCCACGACGCGTCTTGCGCCCGGAGCCCTGCGACTCTTTCTTGGCATCACGCTCCTGCATCCGGCGCATCTTGCGGTTCATGGGCATGGCCCGCCCCTCTTCGTCCTCATACATCTGCTGCTGCTGCGGCGGTGGCGGGGCGGCGGCGGCGGCGGCGGGCTGCCCATCAACACCCGGAACATTGATGCCGAGATTTTCACCCCAGGCGGCGTGGCGGGCAAACTTAATGTACCGCTCAACGAACTCGCGCTGGCGCTTCCAGCCCATGTAAAGAGCAAGGTAGTGGGCAGCACCGCCGGCGAAGAGGAACACGCCAAACATGGCCGTGCCCAAGCCTGGGCGGTAGCGGTTGTAGTAGTATTCCGTGCCCTTCCAGGTGGGGAAGCCGTTGGCGAGGAAGTAGTCGTAGCGGTCGCGGCCCGGACCGCGCAAGATGTCGGCGACGATGGACAAGCGGGTCTGGCGGGCCTCGGCGCGCTTAACGGCGGCCTTGAGCTCGGCGGCCGTCGGCTGCTTGGTCACATAAGCGCCCGGCTTGCCCTTCTTCTGCTTGTTTTTCTCTTTCTGCGCTTTAGCGCGTTCGGCCGTCAACTGCTGCCTGACTTTGTCTGGGTGGAGCTGCCGCGACTTCTTTTTGTACGCCTTGTTGATGTCCTCGTGGCTTGCCGATCGGCTGACGCCGAGAAAGTCGTAGAAAGTGACATCAGGCCCCTCGTGGGTGATAAGCTCGTCACGGACTCGGAAGATCTCGCGATCTGTTGAAGAAAAAGGGTGGTTAGTATGAACAGGTTGGCAGCTTCGGAAAGGGCGTTTCGACGAGTAAGAATAAGTACTTGCCTTCCTTTGTCCACGCCGCCGTCAGCGGTGTCAAAATGGCCAAAAGGCCAAGCGAGATTGCCGAGAGCTTCATGATGGCATTATCGCACGTGAAAAAAATTGTGTTGTGTCGACCTGCGGAATGGTTCGCGCGAGTCCAAGAGAAACCCCAAAGGAGCCACGTCTGGAAGTTTTGCGACTGCCAAGACCTGCCATTTTGGGACACCTCGTTAACTAACAATGTTGCACTCTGCTAAAACACTGAACGCCATGATTCTCCACACAGCCGAAAAGCGGGTCTTTTGGATAGTTCAGCTTCGAAATATGCCATGCACATTGCTAGGGTCGTGAACATGCAAGTGAGCTACAAACCGGAAACAACGGGCATTTTAGGGCATCTAAGAATCAATCTTCTAGTCAAAATTCAAACCTGAAAAGGTCAGCTTCGAACTGAAGTGATTGCTGCCTGGAATTCCCGCCATGGCGCTAGCCGCCAAGAGCCACGGCCAATCTAAAGGACATCGCGCTTACTTCGCATGTCTGCAATGGAATTCGAAGCCGTGCGCGGTAGGGGTAGCGAAACTCATGCACTAACCCCCCCGGACGCCACCAGCTCGACAGGAAGAGCCGAAAATAGAAGACATCATCTTGAAGACAGCCCATAATCCGTCGTAGCAATCACGGGCATTCCTTTGAAACCCATCACGACCGCCCAGGCTGTATAGTAGAAACATACTAAATGACACGAGAGAACTCAAATTTGATGCTGAAGAGGAAGAACAGCCCGCAAGTGTGTGCTTTGCTGTTCTTGCTCGGCTACGGGCCGCTTCGCCTCGCCCTGCACAAAACCATCGACAAGCTACCCGGAATCCACCAAAGACCCGTCACGTTCGGCGCCTAGAGTTTCTAATCCCATGTCAGCGTCGCAATGGACCATTCCCATGGGTCTTAGCAAAGGACTACCAAAGGACGCATGTGGATCTTGCGAGATTGTGGCTCTGATAGAAATTGGGCGCAGACGGTTCCTCCTTCGGTGACCTAGGACAAAAGAAAAAGAATCCGGCATCCATACTAGGCTTGCCGTTGAGCCTTTCCTCCGACACCTTGGAAACATCATAGTGCAGCCCTTCTCACAATGCAAATCTCCAGGAGTATCCAAACAAGCTGGGTGCTTGCCGCTCTAGTTTGGACCAGCGTCCTCGTCAGCGCACACCCCTCTCAGCAGCAGGCGCCCACCGTAAGGAAGGAATGGTAAGAAACACCTTTCCTGGTAGCATCATGACCATATCTGATCTATCACTCACTCCTCGCTCTACTGAGGCGCACACTTTCAAAGCACGATAAGTCCTCCTACATCCGTGCGGTCAAGTGCCTCCTACGCAAGCCGGCGCTCACCCCTGCGTTCAACAACTCGGGCGTCATCTCTCGCTATGATGACCTCGTCTATACCCACATCCAGCAGACGTTCGAGATGCACTACACTGGCCACTTCCTTGCCTGGCACAGGTATTATGTCGCCGTCTACGAGCGCATGCTGCGTGACGAGTGCGGCTACAAGGGCGCTCAGCCCTATTGGGACTGGACCCTCGACACCCCGGCCGACAAGTGGGCGTCGTCCCCCGTCTTCGATCCTATTACCGGCTTCGGCGGGAACGGCGGGTTCGTTGAGGGCGACACCAGTAATCCATTTGAGGTACCCGGCAGGACAGGCGGCGGCTGCGTGAGGGACGGCCCCTTCGCTGGAATCCCAGACTTGGTGCACTTAGGTCCTATGGCCTCAGTCACGTACAACCCGCAGTGTCTGAAGCGCGACTTCAGTCCGTACTTCGCTGGCCGATACCTGGCCATGAACCAGACCCAGCTGACGCTGGCCGCGCCCGACTTTGGGTCGTTTGACCGCATCGTTGAGGGCAGCCCCAGCTTTGAGGCGTCCGGCGTTCACGGCGGCGGCCATTACGGAGTGGGAGGCACCTATGGCTAGTGTCATGTTTCCATTCAGTGGCGAGCGAGCGAGTCTTGCTGACTCGAGGCAGGACAAATTGGCGACCTCTATGTTTCGCCGGCGGATCCAATCTTTTACCTTCACCATGCCAATCTCGATCGCGTCTGGTGGTCGTGGCAGAAGCTGAACCTTGACGCCCGCTTGACTGACATCTCGGGCCCCATCCTCATGATGGATTACGACAACGTCAAAGGCGGCAACGTGACGTTAGAGTTTCCTATCTCTGTCGGGGCAAGCGCTGCGAACGTTACGGTTGGCGACGTCATGAACATTGCAGGCTGCGGCAAGAACGGTGTTTTGTGCTATGAGTACGACAGCGTCTACACCCTGCAAGGTTAGGGAGTTGAACTCAAATTGAATAATTGAGAACGGTCGATTATGCTCCGAGGGGAGGCGGATAGGTTCCTGCCGCGGCTCCGTCCCACGAAGGCACAGCCAACGGTGTCTGGCGGGCGCGATATGATAAAAGATCGTCTATCCATCAAAGAAACTTTGTTGGAGCAGAACTAGATACTCACAAAACATTATGTTATTGTAGTTAGTATATTAACTCACTTATGCCCGGCTGCTTCATTTTTCCTTCACCAGCTGCTCTAGATATTATTCACTTATTCAGGCTGATACAATCCCACCCCTTCCCTTGTCCCCTTGAAATATTGTGTCAGCCTATGACTCTTAATGACTGCTCGCTGGTCAATAAATTCATACCGATCAGCTAAAGCAATGGTGACTGGGCTGTTTGTGCCATATCTACTTGCAGCTCAAGCTTTGGGACTAATGGAGATTGATTCCTTGGTGCCTAGCATTGTTGTCGTCTGAGGATTTGACACCATGGTGAGAGTTGTACTGTCGAGTGTCAATGGATAACGTGAGCGAGTGGTCGTAGTTCCTACATTGGGGCGGTTTGCATGCCTGCTGTCAAGGTCCTTCCATGTGTTGTTGCTGCCGGCCTGTTTATATGCACGGTATAAGTGCAATACGACGGGAGAATTAGTGAACCAATACGGTGCAGAAACCCAGTGCCGTAGATTGAGCGGGGCTCGGGATACTACCAAACACCAGTTTTGTTGAGGGGGCTTATGTCTAAACTTAAAAGGTACGCCATCCTGGAAACTCATATCACCTTTAGCGCTTCACCCTTGCCAATTCGTTCCGTGGACGCTGCGACGATATGAGATCTGTCGGTTACCTAGCTTGCTTGCTCACTGTCGTAGAGCTGGCGCATGCTGGCAAAGCCAGGCGTCAAGCCTCAGAGCTTCTTGACAGCTACGACTTTGTCATTGCAGGGGGTGGCACTAGTGGCTTGACCATCGCGGACCGGCTCACCGAGGCATTCCCTGACAGTGTGTTGAAATTCTCACTGCTCCCTCAACAGATAGGCTGACTAACCAATAATCTCCCGACAGAGAATATTCTCGTGGTTGAGTATGGAGAAGTCGAATACGCCCGTGGAATATTCGACCCCCCCATGACTGTTTGGGGAGGTAACAGCAACACAGCCAGTGGCTGGATGCTCAACTCCACTCCCAGTCCAGAGCTTAACAATAACACGGCAGCCGTCATGGTCGGCAAGGTGGTCGGCGGAAGCAGCGCCATCAACGGACAGTTCTTTGACCGAGGATCACGTTTCGACTATGACGCCTGGGATAGGCTCCAAGGTGGCGAGCGGGATTCGCAGAAGAAGGATATTGACTGGAGTTGGGACGGGATTTACCCCTTCTTCAAGAAGAGCGTCACCTTCACCCCTCCTCCTGGGGAAGTTGCCGAGAGATACAACTATACTTGGGACACATCAGCATTCGCAAACATTACACCCATCCACGCCAGTCTGCCGCCATTTTTGTGGGGAGACCACTTTGTTGGGCGAGATGCCTGGAAGGAGATGGGCATTCAAGTGACTAAGGAATGCGCCAACGGTAATAAGGAGGGTCTCTGCTGGATTCCAATCTCTCAGCACCCCGCTACGGCAAGACGTTCTTACTCCGGAATTGGCCATTACGCTGAGGTGGTGGCCAACAGGACCAATTACCACCTCCTAGTCAAACATCAGGTTGCTCGCGTGCTGTACCCGAAAGGCGATACGAAATCCGGACCACCAATTGTGGAAGTGCGCCCTTTGGATGGCAGTCCGTTTTTCAACATATCCGTGGAAAATGAAGTCATTCTTTCAGCTGGAGTGTTTGGATCGCCCGCGATCCTACAGCGTAGTGGCATCGGTCCGGCTGCTTTCTTAGAAAGTGCGAACATTCCATCTGTCCTTGACCTGCCAGGTGTTGGCGCCAATTTGCACGACCATTCCGGGCCTCGGGTAAGCTGGAATTGTAAGTATCGACGCTCTTATTCAATCTACCCCTATAGAAAGAAGGGAGTCAGCTAAGGGTTTCCTCAAGACACCAAATCACTGCCCTTCTACCCTCTCCCGCCGGATATGCTCAACGAAACCTTTGCCGCCCAAGCCGCAGCTGGCTTCAACCAAACTCCCGCCCAGGGCCCTTATACCCTAGCCATGTCCAACAGCGCGATATGGGTATCGCTCCCCAACATAACGGTCGACTACCAGAGCATCGTCGAACAGATCCGCGCCCTCACCAACACCTCCGATGTTTCGGAGCTCCACCTGCCCCCGGCATACGGCGCCGACGAGACCCTCATCGAAGGCTACCGCGCCCAGCTTCGCCAGCTCACCGAGCTCTACGCCAACCCGCGCTCCCCGAGCCTCGAGAGCACCTTCGCGACAGGCACCTCGGTCGCGGCGATCCTCCTACACCCCCTCAGCCGCGGCACGGCCCGCCTCAACCGCACGCACCCCTTCGAGCCGCCTGTGCTAGACTACCGGTCGGCGTCCAACCCGGTCGACTTGGCTGTCCACATTGCGCACACACGCTACCTAAGGCGCATGGTGAGCACCGACACGCTCCAGGCGTTGGGCGCGGTGGGTGTACAACCGGCCCCAGAAGTGCAGTCGGACGAGGAGCTGGCGACCTTCGTGCGGCGGAGCGCCGTTCAGTCGTACATGCACCCGTGCTGCACGGCGGCGATGCTACCGCGCGACAAGGGCGGCGTCGTCGGGTCGGACCTGAAGGTACACGGAGCCGAAGGGCTCCGGGTCGTGGATATGAGTGTGCTGCCGATGCTGCCAGCGGCGCACCTGAGCGCAACGGCGTACGCTGTTGGTGAAAAGGTGAGACTCTCTTCTGTTCCTTCCATTATTCAAATGAAGGCCGTCCTTGGCCGTATGTAGTGGTTATTTGCACATGTGAGAAAGCTTTGACGAGGGAAATGCTGACGAATCTAGGCTGCCGATATCATCATCCAACATTGGTCCAAAGAAAACTGACTGTGGTGCTTGAAGCCGAGGGCGGATGAGAGTAATTCGTTTGCCGAGCCAGGGCCGGCGTGTTCAAGCTGCCTTCAAGGATTCTGCAAACCCGGCTGAAAATGTTCAGTTAGATGGCATGGTTGAAGAATATTTCGTGTGCTTCAGATGTCCCCAAAGTCGTGACTTGATGGATTTGGTCGAAGTTAGCAAGTTGGTGTTCGTTTGCAACATTTGAAGCGTACGCAGTACTTTCGAAGCGTGCCAATGATGTTGTCAAGCGATGATCACCATTGATCTGGAAGTCTAATTATCGACCTCATTTAGTGTGGAGAAGCTGGGAAATGTAGTAAGGTGTGTCTCGTCGTCGGAATTTTGTCGTCGTGCCTTTCGAATGCATGCTTGAGTCCTTGGGGGATGGAACGTGGGTCAAAGGAATACTAGTATTGTACCCGCACAGTGCCAACTAACTCGCGTGTTGTTGTTTCATTGGACCGTCCTAAATTCTTGCCATGCTTCCCTTCTAACTCCCTGCTTCTTCTGTCAATGTGTAGCCCAGAGACTCCCCAGTCTACTGTGCCCGAGGCCGACTGACAACACAATGCTCCGAAGGAGTCACAAAAAGTCGCGCGCTGGTTGCTTAGAATGCAAGCGTCGGCACGTTAAAGTATGCTTATCCACCTGCTATCCACCCGCTCTGGCCCTCCTAAATTTGTTGCTGAGTGCAACATATTTAGCTATGACTAGAAACTTTCTAAAGCGTTCGGTTTTGCTGATCTGGCTCGTTTTGATGGGCACAAGTGCGACGAACAGCGACCAAAATGTATCATCTGCACTCTTTCGGAACGAGAGTGCAGTTATCCGCAAACCAATTCCTCGGTCCCCAGCACACCAACAGCAACCACTCGTGAATCGTCAGAATCGTCCACATTCTTGACCACTGCCATCAACACCAGCAATGCAAGCGACGCAAGTCCTGTGGCGGGTGTACCCCTTCCGAGCATTGCAAATCAGGGGCACGCTTCGCCGGACCATGCGAGCCACAGCTACCCTGCAGTCAACCTGGACCACATGGAGTTGCTCATCCGTTTCAACTTCGAAGAACACGCTCCCGAATTGAATGTCGAGATGCACGACTTTGCCTCAAAACTCCTCTTCAAATGTGCGCTGGAAGCCCCGTACCTGATGCACCAAATTCTCGCCGTCTCGGCTCGTCGTCAGGCAGCCTTACAACCGGAGCGAGTGAACCACCTCGTCGAGACGGCCATGCACTTGCAGACAAAAGCCGTCTCCATCTACAACGAAACCGCGGCTAAGTCTCAGATCGACCAGTCCAACTGCTCCGCTCTCTTATTATTTTGCTCTCTTCTCGGCCGCCATCTACTCGCCGACCTCCTGGCAAGGCGAGATGCTGACTTTGGAGACTTCTTGGCTCGCTTTCTCGAATTTTTATCAATATCCCGAGGCTTGATGGCCATGTCCGTTGCCGCCTGGGATCTGTTGCTACAATCCGACATCAAACACCTTGTTCTGTGGGCACTCGAAATATCTCAGTCGACACCCCAAGGCCACCACTGCGCTGAACTGCAACGTCTTGTGCGGGAGTCAAACGAACTGGATGAGTCGTCCAAGGAAGCCTGTATGGCAGCCATCGCTTACCTTCAAGTTGGCTTTGACAGTCTGTTGGGAGGCGACACTCGAAATCAGCGATACTTGATGGTGTTCATGTGGTATGTTGACGGTTTCCGAATGCAATAATCAGCACTAATAAATCAAACACGTACAGGGCACCCGCTGTCCCTCAGAAGTTCACCGATTTGTTGTCGGAACGGCGTCCCGAGGCGATTGCTATCATGGGTCACTGGGCACTCCTTCTCTATTACACTAACAACTTGTGGCATGTTGCCGACTCCGGCTCGCATTTGTTGAAGAGCATCTCCAATTTCCTCGGGCATGGTTGGGAGCCCTGGTTGTCATGGCCGCTTTCCGTTCTGGCTGCCGATAGTTCTGGCTAATGTGACCTCAAAATCTCCGTGCGTGTAATTCCATGGGAAAACGGGTCATTACTCTAGGTTCAGAGGGTGTGGTTGAACGCCGATCATTATGCTCACCGATCGGCCGCTAGGAGATCTACCTCAACTTGATTAGCCTTTCGCCTCAACGACACGGAAGTCATGCGCACAAGGGAGCAAAACATTGAAAGGATCAAACGATAGGCAGCATGACATAAAAGAACTAAACTCGACATATATAAAACTACAAGCAGCCACCCCACGCCGCCTATACATCGCCGCGTCAAAATACATCGGGGTTACCACATCGACACATCACTCCTCCTCAATCCCCATGCTGTTTCTTTCCATCAATTTCCACCAAACACCGCTCCCACAGGATTCCAAGCTGATTCATACTCTGGTTCGTGCACGTATCTCTCCAGCCCTACGCGGTTGCTGAGGGATGCTGCGTACGGGTCCAGGCTGAAGACGGGCTTGGCTTTGTCTTTGCTCAAGCTTCCCTTCTTGTCCGACTGCTCTTTGGCCTTCCCTTTGGGCCTGGATTTGGTACTGCTTCCCTTGGCTGCGAGCTTGATGTCAGTATTTTGTATGCTTGGATCTGATACAGGCGGGCTGACGGTGTGAATGGGCGGATGACAAGTGCGTCATATCGAGTCGCGACAAGACACCGGGGATCAGCGCTCGATGTGTTGTTCAGACACTCAGATTTCTCACTGAGCCGCTGGAAAGATAGATACATGTTCTTGGAAGTTGGGGGAGGAGCAAGACGCACCCTCTTTATACTTTGCTTGCGAAGGAAGAGCGTCCCATCATTTACGTATCTCGATGATGGTCGGGATGGTTTCCTAGGATAAGCGGGCACTCATTGTCCTCAAACACCCTGTTACTGTTCAGGCGCATGAGTCGCCATCGGTGCATCGGACGCTCATATTACCCAGGGATTTTCTTTGAAAGGTAACATCCGGAATGTCTCGGATAGCTCAACTGTTAGGGGAGACTGCAGGTTGATGGAAAGGCCGTATGCAAAGGCACCGCTCTTGTTCGAAACGAAGGCACGGGCATCGAAGCATCTTGCGCATTCACCGCCAGAAGGATGACCGGCCGCTCGGTCGGACCGGCTCTATTTGTACGACATACAATGGCCTTCTTACTTGGGTTAGTCTCAGAACAACATGCGTTACGGCGAGGATTTATGCTCGAAAGATAATCGAAACAGAAATTGACGGGCCAGCTGGGTTCCTCATGCATGAGCCGGGTAATGGTAACGTGCTTCCCCTGAAATATTCACACAAGCGGTCTTGAATACAAGGGACCTGCGGTGTTGCACACGGCACAACAGCTGCCGGGAGGGGCAACCCTCTTCCCGAGCACGGAGCACGGCTTGCTTGAGCTCTCGGAAAGCTGAAACTAGGCATCCGAAAAGTAACCAGCCAAGTGCTACAATCTAAACCTAAGCTAGAGCGCAATCATCAACAAGACTGAGCTAACCTGCTCATGACTAGGGCAGATCAGATGATGATTTTTCGGCGGACCTTGATGCACTTGTGCTTCTTCCAACTTTTGCGACTAAGCCCCCCGAGATCAACGGCCGCACACGCATACGGTATGACATAAGATGTTTCCTTTTTTTTTTTCCCTGTTTTCTTTTTCTATTCTTTTCTTTTTTATTTCTGTTGACGAGGTGAATTACCATTCTCTGATGGTTTCTCACTTGGTATTGATCTCGATAATGAGCAGACATCACGTTTGCAGCTCGCACATATAGGATAATGATCGAATTAACGGTACCACACCCCTCTTGAGATGATCCGTAGAACCCACAGGCCTGTGTCACCGGCTAGTTTAGAAGTCGGTAGGATGATGCCTTTGAGATCGGCGCCGCTGGTGAAGACAAGCAGCCTCCTCCCCCCACGCCATGACTACAAATTGCATGAGGGTAACTTGAGATGGGCCGAGCTTCATTTCGTGCGCTGGTGTCATATTCCTGGCACGTACGACGTCGCAACTCCTTTGAAAACTCTCCAAGACCGCGCAACTGGAAACGGTCGAGTCCATTAGGCCTTGGGGGCCATGTGTGGCTGTGGGGCACGCATACGGGGAACAACCCGCTGTATCACAACCACAACCCTAAATGACCACGTGTCACCCAGTGTGATCAGAACCTGTCAAGCCAACCCGAGCGCAGGCATTGTGCGATACCCGCTGTTGGTCGATTCAGGGCTCGAGTGACAAGCTGGTCAATCCGGCCTTTGTTCGGAGCACTGGAAGATCAGCATTGGACCATGCAGTCTCTCCCTTCCGTTTCGGCCGAAACTGATATCGCTAAGACCCCGACAATGATCACGCTTGATAGTGACCACCACTAAACTACCGTACGTTTCCCCTCTCTAAAAAAAGGCGACCAGGTGATGATCGACCCGAGCCCGGCTTGGTGTTAAGGCGCCCCATCGAAGTAGTCAATCAAGCATGCGGTACGAGTCCAACAAGACCGCGTGACTGGCCTTCCAGCACACCGCCTTTTAAGAGGCTTTATGCTGAGTCGAAAAACCTCTTCTTGTTGCCGAATCTCAGGTTGAGGGATGACGTCGTACTCTGAAAAAGGGGGCATTATCATCCGCGAGGCAGGTAGTATCATGAAGGCCACGCCGGTAACCGGTGGACTTGACATAACGGGATTGCCCGCCAGGAGACGCCTAAAGGCTAGCCACAGGCGCAGGGTAGCGGCATGTTCACGCACTCAGCGGGGAGCTGAACCGCGGAACACTTTCCGGCTTAGGTCGTGCAACAGTCGGTTCTTAAACTGTTGGCTGCGCCTTTTAAAAACTCGTGATCTGCTATAGCCCTAGTTCTTCAAGGCAGTTCACAGAGGTTCAGCTCCGAGATTCAATGGTTCAGCTCATCTAATCCCATGACCGGGATGAAAACTGGACAATATCGGCACCGAGTCAAGTCCGCGGAGCGAACACAACATGATTGCCACGTCTCCTAACTGTCAGCATGTAGACTTCGAGTACATACCTACCTTGCCGATAATGCACACGAGACCTCAAATCACCGCGGGTGGGCCGAGAGAGTTATCATGTGGCCCCGCCGTGTCTGTGCCTACGCACGTATCTTCCACTCCCGAAAGCGCTCCAGGGTGCGGTATCTTTTCTCTGATACGAAAGCCACCGTGGGGTGGCGATTGGGGGTATGCCTGATTTCCCTCTTTCCGAAGAGGGGAACATGAACGCACAATTGGTGTTTATGTCTTGTGGTTCTAGGAGCTTGATCACCTCAAGGTGCCCGGTTGTTCCTGCGGAATTCCACAGGAGCAATGTTAACAATACGGGAACTACGTTGGAAAGGAAGTGGTTGCGACGGAGAATCTGAGGTGGAGCTATGAGCCTCTCTCAGTCACATACTTTCGTTGTCGTTAGCGAGACTCAGATTTCCCGAAGCACCTATCTTGTCTTGTTCCCTGGTCGAAAAACGTCCTATGATGCTATGCAGTCTTCTTCTGGGGCAGACGCAGAACAAACGTTAAAAGCCCACTGACTTGAGCATTGTCCAGATAAAGGTGGCCGCTTGAATATGCCACGTAATCAGCGCAGGGTGTTATAATTAGAGCCCAGCCAAAGAGATAGAAACATCATAACTAATGTTTTGAACTCAAAGTGTGGCACCGTAACCCTTTCTTTGGCGCAGTTATCAATCGCTCCTAACTACCTAGTTTGATCCTAGTTCCATGGACACACAGACCCGAATGAAACACCGACATTGACCTTGCTTGTAGCTCCAGTCAAGAGGTAATCAGGTTGTCAGGACTGCAGATTTTGCAGGGTAGGGACACTGGCGCTCGATTCACTGTCGGAAGTCAAAGCGGAAACCACAACTCAAAGGAGAGTAAGCAAAGGTGATCTCTCGGACCTGGGTTTCAAATGCCCTAGTATGACCACGCTGTACAAGTATCCCAACAGCTGACTGATGCGTCATTGCGCCCTTGAGGCGATAAACCGGGTTGGGGTGGAAGATAACCCGAACGGAAGAATTTTAGAGCTGGGAGGATCGACCCGGGGGCCACTTACAATCATCCGGCGGACCACACGATTGGAGCGCATACTGCAAGTCGCATTGCCGCCAGGTTTCCCAGGTCAAACCTAGGGGTTTTGCTACCAGGTCGACGAATTCACATCGGCTTTGCGAGACACATGGGAGTCCACATCTCATCGCGGGTCCTATGGTGGTTTCATCTTGAATGCTTATCAAGCGCCATTCTTGACCCGGAGCTTAACCATCCGCGAGGGAAGTACTATGTCTTGCGTCTACGCTACAGACGCCTTCTAGAGATATAAAGGTCACCATTTGAGCACTCTACCGCCATGTGGGGACGCGGGACCACTGTCCGAGGCTTGCCCCTCCCATGTATTTGTTGTTTTCTTCGCGCAACCACTGAAATTTCACCAGGATTATAAGAGCAAGCAAGATGCGTTTTTCAAACCTGGTAACAGCCCTGACTGCCCTCTCGGGGGCTAAAGCCGCTGCTGCCGTGGGCGACGAGCGGGACCAGCTGGTGAAGCGGGCCTCCCTCACGCAGGTGCAGAACTTTGGCGACAACCCGTCGGGCATTAAGATGTTTCTCTACGTGCCTGATAATCTTCCAGAGAACCCGGCGGTGGTGCTGGTGCTGCACGCCTGCGCCTGGACAGCCGAGGCCTTCTTCGGGACGACGCGGTACGGCCAGCTGGCCGACGAGCACGGCATCGTACTCATATTTGGCCAGACGCCCAACGACGGCGACTGTTGGGACGTCTCATCCGACCAGACGCTCACTCACGATGGCGGTGGCGACAGCACGGGCTTGGCCAACATGGTGAGGTACGCGCTGGATGAGTACAACGGGGACCCAAGCCGGGTATTTGTCACGGGCGAGTCCTCGGGCGCTATGATGACGGTCAGTGCTCCCACCACCTCACTTTTCAAAGCCGCTGTTCCTTCACATACCTAGGGACGATGTGTATTGATATGGTACATTCTCCATACAGCAAGTCATGGCTGCCGTCTACCCCGATCTGTTCGCGGCGGCCTCCGAGTTCAGCGGCGAGCCGGCGGGTTGCTTCTACACGGGCACGGTCCGCGGGTGGAACAGCGACTGTGCCGGTGGGCAGATCCAGCACACGGCCGAGGAGTGGGCGGCCACTGTCCGCGATATGTACCCAGGCTACGACGGCGAGTACCCCAGGATGCAGGTCTTCCACGGCGACGTAGACACGATCCTTCACGTCAACAGCTTCAACGAGTCCGTCAAGGAGTGGTCCGGCATTTTTGGCTACGACGGCACCCCCCTTGAAACCCTCGAAAACAACCCCGGAGCTAGCTTGACCAAGTACATTTACGGCGACCGCCTGCAGGGAATCTGGGGCCACGGCATCGGCCATGTCGTGCCGACCAACGAGACCGAGGCACTGACGTGGTTTGGCATTCTCTGAGGGGTGGAGGGTAAGGGTGGTCGAGAGAGCAGATCTTGCTTGCCGTCGTCTGGGGCTACAGCGCCGACCGCGACACTGCAACCGAGCATTCGAGGGTTTTCGGAGAGAGGGCGCTGCCTTTCATCACTTCGGGGAAGCAATGCGACTTCCGTTTAGTACCAGGATTTTTCCTCCGCCATGTGATTTCGTCCATAATTCAATGAGTCGGTTACCGGTGAAGGCGGTTTGTGCATCGCTCATAACCACTGCCAGTTAAATTACCCTTGGGTCCAGTGTCGAAGGTCCAATGCCATGTCAGGTTGTTGGGGCTTCAGTAAGATCGGGGGAGAATTGCCATCGAGTGGGTTGCCATAGGATGCAACGGGTGCTCTGCCGGAGTCATACAAGGAGGAAGCCTGTGTGGATATCGAATCCTTTGCAAGAGGGTAATGGCCTATCGATGACTTGATATGAGTGTGCATTGTAGCACTTCCCGCTTCATTTCAAGTTTCGAATTATCCGGCACCCGTACGAAATACCTCCCGGGTAATACTAATCTCGGCAATAGTCACACTTTTAGGGGATATGGTACACCATCTCACAGTCTGGTACTGAGGCTTCTAAAGGTTGATCGAAAGTTCAAGTTCGGTGTAAAAGGATCGAAGTAGGAGGATGGCCTTTTGCAAAATTGAAGACATGCAGGACGAAGTAGTATTGCAGAGGAGACTATTGAGGTACCAGACGCTTAGACCAGTAATTTCATGCAACGGAACATGCTTAACGCATGTACAGTGGGATTCCGGTCCGCATAGACGCAGAATCCGAACGATTGGCTACACTGGGTAATTGTGGGACCGATCTCGGCGCCACATGTGCCAGGCGGGAATCCCGCCAGGCACGGAAGGAGCGGGCGCTGTTGGCCTGGGCGGTTGGATGAGGAAGCGCAACATTCACACAGCCCCGAGGGCCAACAAAGGCCGTGCTTAGTGGGCGTTTACACACTTATTCTGTATGTTTGGGAAATCCCTATTGCCAGCCAAGTCGATTGGCGGCCCGCTCTCTGGACCCGAAACAGATGTCGCTCCGGGGGGGGGGGGTTTCTTTCTTTATCGATGACCGCATGTACACAACACCCCCGGCTGTGCCATCCCGTGTCTAAAAACCCAAACACAAACCTTCCAAAATGCGAAGATGCCGAGAATTGGTGGCGTGTTTGGGAGAGCACCGAATTATATACGAGTTACGGAGGGGCCGTCCGCCAATGACGCGGGCATTTTCCGTTGTACTTTCCAGGGCCTGTGCTCAAATGGCTGGACCGATGCCCAATCTAGGCTCGTCCGTGGCTCGGCGGCAGGCCTAATCCCCTGCTCGCCTGATTATGGGCGGGTCTCTTGTGGCCCTGGCCTGGCCTTTGAGGTCTCACTCAGCGTAGCGCATCTCCCGAACGCCTTCCACCAAGATCTGCTTCCAGGGAGGTCTGCCGACCTTGTGTCCGCCAACTTTCCCACCCATCATTCCCGCTTTACGTCGCTTCTTCCGCTCGTTTGGTCTCCCCTTCAACCCACATAGCTCCCGTCTCTCGACATCGCACTCGCTTCAGAGACCCCTCAGTGACAACAAATCTCTTTGGGCTGCAGGCGCTGACCCGAGTCATTGACCCTTTTCGCTCGTTTCGGACTTCGATTACGAATGCCCAGAAGACGCTAGTTTGCTCTCTCGAACAGCCAAGCGGGATCTGCGGCAAACCAGCTCGTTCAACTACAGCGTCCCAGCTCGATTTTTGCTTTGGCAACGCGACCGACGGGAATCACGGCAACAGCGACATTTCGACCACGCCAGTGCGAAAGGATCGAGACGCGAATCAGGGCTAAACGACCACATATTCAATACGATCTCACAAACGGAGGGAGAAAGAAGGAAGGGAAAGTTTTTCGCGACCGCGGCATTTCGATCTCGAGTCGACTATCGGCTGCTTCCGGCCGCAGTGTTTTCTCTGTCCCAGTTCAATCCGACCGTTTCCGTGGCCGTCGCTCTCCCTTGTCACCGTCCCCCACCACGGCTGGGTCGAGTCGTTTCGACCATTCGACTCGAATCACTTACAACGCCGGAGACCATCAGTGTTGTTCACTTTGTAGCACTTCCCTTGTGCTTAACCCTGCATCATTTAGGAGCCTGCAGCTGCAAGCGCCTGCGCCTCCACGCCGCCCGAGCGTGTCTACGACATGGGTATGTGCCCCAGCGCGGCACTCACATCGTCCCATCTGGGCTCTGCCGCTTGTGGCAGGAGAGCGAACGTTTCGCTAATGACTAATTGCAGAGACCACACTCATCCCTCCAGCACCGACATTACCGGCCTGCGTGTCGAGTTGCGGCGTTCTATACGATGTGAACGGCGGCTGCGTACCGCCAGCAGTGCCAGCCGCGGACGCGAGCGTTTACGAGAGCTGTTTTTGCAACGATCCGAGACTTGCAGCATTCAAGACCGGTCCAAATGGGGTATGCGATGCGGCCTGCACGAACGCCGCCGACTTGACCAGCATCCGAGATTGGTTTACGGGTTTCTGCAATAACGCCGGTGACGGAAATGGTGGAAACAACGGAAACAACGGGAACGACGGAAACACGGCGCCGACAGCCTCGACATCACCACGCCCGGCCAATAACGGTGGTGGCCAGACTTGGTATGAATATTTCTTTAATTTAACGCTGCGGCGGCATCTGGTTGGATCTTTTTTCGCTTCTTTGACAACAGCTGATTCTCATCCGCTTCTGAACATATCGTACTGATCTGCATACTCTCCTTAGGCTCGAAGGTCACTACCAGTGGGTCATCTTCCTGGTCATCATGGTCGTGGCTATTGTCGGCATCTGGGTTGGCGCCTGTATCTGGCGCCGTCGCTACCTTCGTAAGAAGGATAGAGCATATGCGCTTAACACGAATTTGGCGCGCGCCACCGAGTCCGGGCGAGTCGTTCCCAACGAAGGAAGCAGTGCCGGGTCGGTCCATGTCCCCGGGGCCGGCATGTTTGACCCGGCTCCGATCACATCTGCCGCTGTCTACGATGAGAAACCGCAAAAGAAGAAATGGACACTAAAGGAGCGCACTTGAAGAAAGCTCAACGGAAAACAGCACCTGAGCTACACAAACTCACAACACATATAGTGCCCGTATATATGCGCTTTTTTTTTCTCTTTGTGGTTCCGGGAGAAAGAGGAGGGTTAACAGGGCCGTTCCCGTCATTCCTGAAGCAGTGCCTCATCTGAAGCTCCTGTGCCAGCACAACTACATCTACAATATTTGTTGTAATGAGCTCGGAATACCTTCCCGATTTTCTCACAAGAGAATGGCTGGGAGGGTGGGTTCACGGATCGGGAACAATGACATGATTACAAGGTTTGGGGCGTTAGTGGATTTGGCGTTTGGGGCACCATTGCGGACATGTATCTTTCTCTTTTGTCGACTTTTATTCCCAGCCACTTGACGGGCTTCCATATCCACCGACGGTTGTACTCATTTTGAGCCCTCGTATATCCCATATCTCGTTGTGCTTAACAGTAATGAATCGCCTGTCTCGTCTCCGTCACGGCTTCGGTCCACTACGATCCGCCACGGTTCTGAGTGCAAGCACCACCATCAGGTCGTTGCGGCGAAATGGCTGACGAAAGGCAACTGTTTGGTTCTCTGCATTCAACAAATTAAAATCCCCTTGTGGTGTAGTTGGCTATCACGTTCGGCTGTAAAGGAATTTATTGATACCGAAAGGTCACCGGCTCGATTCCGGTCGAGGGGACTAGATTTTTCTCTCCTTATCTTTTTTCTCCCCCGTTTCCCCCAACGGTCAGATTTGCCCGTAGACTGTCCTTTACTCAACTGAGGATGTGCTTTCATAACTCACCGTTACTGACTGTTTGGTACCCAAGTTTGCGAGCAACACTGCCCTGACTCAGACAAACAGAAGCGTCGATTGCGAACTGAATCCACCCACAAAACAAAGGCGGCATTGTTTCAATTACTCGGCATGCATATCATCATGTCTCACTAATTCTGGTCCAAACGATATTGCCTTTCTTCCCCACGCCCACATCGTCACAGAGATACCAACGCCTCAACACCCAACTAAGCCATCTATCGCCGAAGCAACGTCCCAATTTCTTGGCGAAATCCTAACCTCAGAGGCAGCGCCTGGCCCTCCAGCTTCGCCTGTTCCTCAGCAGCATCCATGTAGAGGTCAATCAGGCATCCCGCAGACCACGCTTGGGTAGGGCACTGTTGCGTAAGGGAACCTCTTGTTAGCAAGCCATTCATGCCCACTCGGATACTGACAAACAAGATAGGGGTAGCAAAGAAGAGGGGGAAGGATTTGAAGAAAACAGAGTGCTGTAAACTCACCGAATCAGGACACTCTTCGCCGCCCTTTTGCGTCAGCTCGGTCAACCCGGCCCAAGGGTTGCGCCGAATCATCTCCTTACACTCCTTGAGCCGGCGCGTGACCTGCTGGAACGCCTCCGTGCGGCCCTCGGCGTCATCTCTGGCGCGCCGCATCAGATCGAACTTGAGTAGCGCGCGCAGGAAGAAGCCCGTCGGCCAGAGCCACTCCGGGCCCTGATGATAGTTGCGGCCCTTGCTCGTGGCAAAGTCATCGCTGTCCTCGCTGTTGCGATAGTAGGGCCGGTAGTTGAGGTCGCTCGGATCCAGTGTGGCCATGCCCGTTGGTCCCCGCAGGACCGTGTCGGCGATGCAGAGGGCGTACATTGCATGCGAGGGGTCGAACAGTTCCGGAGCGACCGTGATGGCGATGGGGAAGTTGCAGCGCAGTTGGTAGTCTTCGTACTCCTTGCCTGAGCGGTAGAGATCCTTGTAGATGCCGCGGCGGTTGATGATAGAAGGGTTGACGTCGTACTCGACGTCGGAGGATGGGTCGATGGGGACAAAGAAGCAGCGCTCGAAGTTGGCTTTGATGAGGTCCGCCCAGGATCGGAAGGAGATCTCGGAACCATCAGATTTGCGGACGGAGGACTGTTCGTATTTGCCCTGCTCATTTAGGGTCGCCACCCAGTTGAGGGCACCATAGAGAAGGCCGATAATCTCAACGGCAGCACCGTCACGAGGGGTTCCAGGCACGCCCTTTGAACCTGCGCGCTCACTCTCGCCCATTTTGTCCATCCAAGTGCCGCAGTTGTGTTGGTTGCCGCCGAAAACGAAGCCGTTGTTCCAATCAACATTGATCTCTTGGTTGAAGCCCTCGTCGCTCATTTGCATATCAAGACCAGGGCCGGCGTTTGCCTCTCGGAACTTCATCCCCTCGGCGTGGCGTTGGAAGATCTCCTGAATGATCTCACGGATAGTGCTCTCTTTACTGTACGCCCGGGAGTCATCGACAGAGAACCATGTATCGTCATATGGCAAAAATCGCCTCTTGACCTTCTCATCAAGCAACGACAGCCCGTCAGGGGCAAGACGCGTGTAGTCCTGGATGCACTGCAAGAAAAACCAGACCGAGTCGCGGGAGTTGTACCGCGGGTTGTTGCCGCTTCCCAGCAGGTTGGGGATCATGCCATGCTTCAGAACACTGGCGAAAGCGCGGATGTGTTCCTTTGCTTCCTCGAAGCGGCCAGTGCCAAGATACAAACCCCGCAGGGAGATGAAAACATCTCGCCCCCAGCAGCGCGCCCACTCAACTGCAAAGTGCGGAAGGCCAGCGGCGAGCGATGGGACGAGGCGGTTTGGGTAGAGGGAGGCAGACTTGACCAACCCCGTCTGTTGCACACTGACCATCGCTAGGCTCTGTAAAAACCATTGTCCACCACGGATGTTGCTGTTCATGAGAGAGATGCCTCTCTCGACTGCTGCCATGTAGGCCGTGCGGAGGACCAAGCCGAAATACCGCGGAAGGAGGAAGCTGGGTATGCTACGGATGGCGTCGAACCTCTCCCGTAACCAAGCTGCAGGCTTGCCCAGACGACTGTGGATTGGTTGCTGAGACGCACGCTCCAATCTGCCCACAATATAGTCGAGAGCCCACTGCCCATCACGAAGGTTCTGGCACAGTGGATGGGCGAGGTTGTTGTCCCTGATAATGTCTTGCAGGATGCTCCACCATCCCTGTAAACCAGCGTACACAAGCTTTCCGTGACCTGGGATTTCGTAAACGCCATCTCGCCCCTCGCTGCCATCGCGTTCCTCCGGCTCGCATCTGTAGAGCAGAAAGTTCAAGTCCACTAAGCTGAGCTCTTCCATAGCAGCCTTGGCACCCGATGTGACAAAGGCATCTAGGCCGCTCGAGTGCTCCGCAGCAGGGATCCAAGTCTCAAAAAGTGCAATGCTACCGGGCGGAAACTGGTCACGCACGGTGATGATGGTGTCATCTCCCTTAACCTCCATGCGGATACCGGGGACTGCTATGAGGCGGCTAGGCAGGCCACGCAGGTATTTCCTGTCACTCAGGACCTCCTCAACAGCCTCCTTGCTTGCATCGACCTCAAGCATCCAGCTCCCGAGGTGCTTAGCCTTGGTGCCTGGCAGGCGGACGGGGTTGAAGGCGCCATTTCCATTACCATAACCGGGGAATGCGGTGTGCGCAATGAGAAAGTATCCTTTGCGCGAGCCGGGGTGAACTCGGTGAACCGTGACATACTCGTCTTCGTGGTGAATGTGAGTCTCGTCGTAGCCATCCATGCCCATCAAGGTGTGGATCTGGTTGAGCAGCTTTTTGACACCAGCGATGCCTCCTTTGCCTTCTCCAACCTTGACAGGGAACTTGGACGCTTCTGATGTGTACAGACGAGTTTCGCCGACGATATCAACCAATCTAGGGTAAATCTCATCATACCCCATGACGCTCCCGGTTGCGCTGGCACACATGCTTACCAGCGCTGCGTTGGGTAGGGTGTCACGGGCATCCCGCTTCTGGGCGGGAACCTCGTTGTCGTGGGTGCAGTCCATAAATAGAGCTTGCACAGGCACGGGTTTGATGCGGCGAATTATTTCTCGAGTATACTGATGGCCGTTGGTGGTACCTTCTTTGGTGTGGCTGCGCACCTCAGCGCTGGAAATCTCATCGACTTCGAAGCTACCGATAGGCCGGCCGCCGTGGCGATGGACCAGCCGGCTGAGTTCGCCGGTGCTCCAGGCTTGCATGGCTTCGCGAATTAGCGAGCTAAGACCTAGTCGGCGTACAAACACATAATCCATCTCCTCGGAGCCGGTGAATAACTCAGCGACAACGTAAAGGTTGGGGCGGACACGGCGCGCCTCGTCCAGAATGTGCTCGGCCACGTGAATGGGGGTTGAGTGGCAGTTGTCAATACGGAAGCCGGCGAAATATTTGGCCAGCATCCGCGCATACTTGGTCATATGCTCCCAGAGCCATGGGCTGTCCTTCGGGCCGTCTCCGTATCGCAGCTTGGTGCAGTCACCCCAGACGATAACTTCCCGACGGAGGTAGACCCGAGAGCTCGGGCCGGCATTATCGACCAGGGCATTCCCACCCCAGACCCATCCGTTGTTTACCAGGACCAAGTCCTCCTTCTTATGCTTGGCGGTGATTTCATTCCGAGGAAGACGAGTGAAGTATGTTTCAATGAGCGGATTTTCCTGGTTGATTGGCCCCAGTTTCGGCCCATGCTCGTCGAGGCGAACGTATTTGATCCGGTTGAAGATCTGTTGGAGAATTTCGTCGATCTCCGCGTCATATTCTTGGTATAGCGGCACGTTGACAATGTCAAGAACCTTGACAATCTTCGCTCGAGCAGCTGCTTGATCAGCCGAGGCGCTATGCTCGCCTTTATACCGTCCGAAGAGGGCGGAGAGAAGGGCGGCAGCAACGTCAGGGTCCACCCTCCTCCGGAATCGTTCCCCAAGGCGGTCCATCCCCTTGAGCGCGTGCTTCGTCAGCCATTGTGCAAGCTCCTCAGATGTTGCCGAGTGCAAAGAATCAGGATCACCAGCGGGAAGGGATCCTTCAGGAAATGTAGCCTTGCCAACGACCCAAGATTCAACCGCAGCGTCGGCATCTTGGTCGACATCGATGACGTAATACTCCCACAGCCGGATCTCTGCAATGACTTCCTTCTTGATCGCCTCCATGATCCTGAGAAGGTCGTCCAGCAACTTGATCTCGGTCGGCAGTCCGAGCTGTTCCAACTTGGAGCTTAACTCCAGCAGTTTGGTGTCAAGGAGATATGCGGACTCAAGCCACGGAGCTGTTGTCAGATTATAGCCCGCTTCTGGGTGTTCCTGCAGCCATTGTGTGTTGTTGGCGGTGTGATTGAGGACAATGTCGGTCAAGCTGAGCAGCGAGTGGTTTTTCTCAAGGCTCTCAACCATCTTCTTCACGTCCTTCTCGCCCTCAGGAAAACACACAGGGTCCCACCCAAGCTGGTCGTACAAGCTGTAGGGTGAGTTTGAGGCTCCCCGCACCTGCAGCGGAGTGAAGTGCACCATGTTGTATCCCCGGTCGCTGATGCCCCTGATATGGCGTTCCCAATCCTGAGGGTACTTGCCCATGAACTTGCTGATGAGGGAGAAGACGGACAGCGCCGGAAGCGGCAGTGGCTGGCCGTCCAGCGCCAACCGTGGGGCAACGTCGATGTAGTACCATGGTGTCGCCTTCGTCTGAGGCTTCGAGCCGTCGACGGATTGCGTCAGTTGGTTGGAAAGATTGGGTAGCTCGGCATAGGTGGTGTAGAATGCATATGCGCCCGCTTCGTAAATTGGAATGGAAATCTCAATCGTGCGATTGAAGTCAGGAACAAGCCTGGCGGACACGTTAGCACCTCTGCACCCCATTACCAATTCCGGACAATGGGAACAATTCGCGGAGAAAGCACCTACTTGAACTCGCGAAACTTATCGCGGCGAAACTCGACGCCCTGCTCGGGGATATTGACCCACAGACTACCATGGCGGCAGATGCTGGAGGTGCCCTCAATGGCGAAACGGATGGTGATGGGGTCGTTGCTCTTCGGCGCTAGATAAATGTATTCGCCGGCGACCTCTGGCGAGCCATCGTCGTTGAGCGGCAGCAGGTAGACCTCGTTGGAAACCATGGTTTTTGGCACCATGTTGCTGGAGGGGAATTGGAGCTCGGGAAGCTCCAAAGCTAAATATGGCAACCGAAGCCAAGTCTTTCGTCGATCGCCCCGCGCTCGTTGGGTCTTAACGGTGCCGCCGATCGGATCCCAGGCACCAAATTAGACACAGGCACAAAGCAAGAGACCTGATGAGCCTCGACATTAGAAAAACGGGAATTTCTAGATCTAAGTAATAAGCGTGACGCAAGTGTGGGTTAACGGAGCGGATGGTGGAGTGTCAAGGATGGCTTCCAAGGTTTTCTGGAAACCTATCGAGCAGAGAGCGACGCGGATGCAATAAAAAGCCGGAACCACGGGTCACCAACATGGGTCAAGAAGTATTGTGCCGGAGCGTCGAAGAAACAGGGCGCTGTTGCCCGACGCCGCCTGCAGAAATCCCCAGCCTTCGTCCACCAGGCGAAGGCACCGGTTGCGAATGCTGCTCGCGTTGCACGGCCGGAATTGGAAGTATCAGGTCGACTGACAAGGCATGTTGGCCCGGTGGCCCAGACATCAGAGGGGCACAGACACCAGACAAGCGGCGGTGCCCATTGATTGTGTTGGTTTCAACTCTGCCAACGTGGGTCAACAATCCCAACAGGTGTCATTGGAGACCTGACATTCCCTCGTGTTTCGCTTAGGTGGAGCGTGGCAGTATACCAGCATTTGAAGAGTTGATATGATGTGCCATCGATCGAATTATGGCTTAGGTATTTGCCCACATCCACTTCAGCCGGTCGTTGCGTGTTTTTGACTGTCAATCAAATTTGCACTTGGGCTTATTGGGCCATCTTGAATCAATGCTCTTGGAAGTTCTTCTCAGGACCAAACTGCAAGCGAGATGTACCAATGACGGCAAGGTTTTCTCGCTGCCCCTTCAGCGTTAATGCTTTCGACTGCTGAGCCTGTCCCCGCCCCCACCTGGCTCTGTCAATGACATCAGTGCACTCAGCGATTGCTGTGCTTCTTGGCATGCCCGTGTTTCCGGCCAGGCTAGACCGTTGGGCGGCGATTGAATTCGGTAATGCCGCTGAAGATCTCCCACTGATCGAAAATCCGTTCTCCTAAAAAAGTTTCTTTTCGAGGCAACCAAAAAGTTCATGGATATCCCACTTTATTTGTTTCGTGCATATCCTCGATAGTTCCTGCGAAAATACGAATACAAAAAAATGATTGTCCTCAAAGGGTTGCTAGGAACTCGACCCACACTTTCGACGTCCGCTTCTTGTTCAGTGGCGATGATATGAGAGTCTGGCGCATCGCACGAGCGTGTTGAAAGTGATCGATCTTCCTCGAGGGCAGATCTCAAGAATGAATTGAGTCAGTGGTAGACGATGAAGGATGTTTCTAAGGGAAGGTTACGAAGTGGCGAGCCGCGGGATGCTACGTTGTTTGGAGGATCGACCGCGGTATTCGGGAGCGGAGCGTAACTAAACCTTCGCCTTTCAGTCCACCTGCCGAGTCGCAGCCTCGAGCTTTTAGAAGGCTTGCTCGATTTGAAAGTAATGGTGCCTGCGGACTACTTGCACGAGCTTGAAATACACATGGCGGTCCAGGTAGTTCCGCGGGCAACCGCGATGAGGGCAGGCTTTGAGTGCTTGGCGAATCCACGGCCTCGGTGGACGGCGAGAGCGATGGATTCGACCGAGGCGGACGAGCCCTGGCCACAGTTCCGACGGTCTTGGCGCTGAAAAAAATGGAAGGCGGTCAAGGCATTCTGCCATCCCTTGCGTCATGGCTCGCGGAATGGGCCAACAGTTGCCAGGAGGAAATTTTCCTTGGCGAGAAAAAGCGGCGGGTCGTCTGAACCAGATTACGAGGTAGGCTTGCACAATGATCGCAGAGAAGAGAGCGATTCTGCCCGATTATGTTTTCCTTTTAGCAGTTCACTGCTCAATAGGGGGTTCAAGATGGTGTCTGGGCTTGTGCGGCCGCCCCTGCTGACAACGGCGTACAAAAGCGGCAACGCAAGAATCCTGACGGCGGTTTCCTGCAGCCCATCATCCCTTCCCACTGTTCAACACCGGTCACCGCCTGCCCTTTCCACGCCCAACGTGACCCATTTCCACAGACCTATCCACTTAAGAAGCTGCACGCTCCAACTCTTCAAGCCCAAACCTTGTCAGACACCTCGATTCTTCACATCCCAAACGTCTTACTGCCGCGACCCTTCTTCCTCTTGTCGTACAAAGTCATTATCGAACATCCGAGCCTGGTGTCTAACTCAGACAAACCCTCTTCCCGCCCGGATCCACCCCCATAACATCCGTCTGCTGTCGCACACGGCGAAAATGGCACGACCTTCAGACTCTGCTCCACGTAAGCACAAGGTGACCGTTGTCGGTTCGGGCAACTGGGGGACAACGGTTGCGAAGCTCGTGGCCGAGAACACCCAAGAACACCCAGACATCTTCGAGGAAGACGTGCAAATGTGGGTGTATGAGGAAAATGTCACCATTCCGTCGGATTCGCCCCACCACGCTGCTGCCGGAGACCAGCCTCGGAAGCTTACCGAGGTGATCAATACTTATCACGAAAACGTCAAGTACCTTCCTAAGATTCCGCTACCGCCCAACGTCGTTGCCAACCCGTCGCTTGTTGACGCCGTCAAGGATTCTTCCATCCTCATTTTCAATCTTCCGCACGAGTTCATTGGCAATGTTTGCAAGCAGATCAAAGGTCACATCCTCCCCTACGCCCGGGGGATAAGCTGCATCAAAGGTGTGACGGTCACGGAGGACAAAGTCGAGCTGATTTGCGACTACATTGGCGAGACGCTGGGGATTTATTGCGGCGCCCTAAGCGGAGCCAATATCGCCAACGAGATTGCCAACGAGCTGTGGTGCGAAACGACTATCGCGTACAACACACCACCGTGCGACCAGCGGGGGAAGGACGGCGAGAACGGTGCCAATGGGGATCACTACCGTGACTCGCGGGGCCAGATCAGCAAGACGCAGCTCACGCCTGTGCCGCAAGAGTACCCGCCCCTTGAACACGACGTGCTCTACAAGCTCTTTAACCGGCCTTATTTCACCGTCTCGATGGTGTCAGACGTGGTCGGTGTCTCGCTCGCCGGTGCGCTCAAGAACATCGTTGCGCTCGCCTGCGGTTTCATCGAAGGCCATGGCTGGAACATGACGGCTAAGACGGCCGTCATGCGCCGTGGCATGCTGGAAACGATTCAGTTCTGCCAGGAATTCTTCCCAGAGACGGTCAAAGAAATGACGTTTTGGGAGAGTGCCGGTTGGAGTGACATGATTGTGAGCTGTACCTCGGCGCGCAACTGGCGTTATTCCAAGATGGCTGTGGAGCGCGGGGTCTCGCTGCAGGAAATCGAGCGAACTGAGCTCAATGGCCAAAAGCTGCAGGGCATTTCGACAACGAAGGAGGTCATGAGCTTTCTCAAAGCGCGTGGTGTACAGGACAAATACCCGCTGTTCAAGGCTGTCGAGGGAATTGTCGATGGAACGTTTGAAGTAAAGGATATTCCCGTGTTATTCAGGCATCAGTGAAGAGCAAGCTGTTGAAAAGGTGGTGTTTACAAGCGCCGTTATCACGGTGTCCCACACGGGACCAGCGGTTTTATAGCCTGATACACTAATAGACCTTAGAAAATGTATCTCACATCGAGATCAGACCCAAACATAAAAGACCCCCTATGAGAGTTCATGTAAAGACACGTCGTGTTGCTAGTCTATCGTATCCAAGCTCATGCGCCCATCTCGGGGGCACGTCGAACATTATTAGGACCCATTCAACAAAGCCGTCTTCTCTTCATCCGCTACCTCCACCTTGCCCCTCAGCTCATTTACAACGCTCTTTCTCCTCGCTCTGTATGTTCCTGTCACAGCCGGCACCCTATCTTTGTCTTCCGAATCAACAGTCCTCTCACCATCTCCAAACATCTTCTTCGCAACGCAATCATAGCTTATCCACACCAGGTTGAGGACGGCGGTAGTCGCCGCCACCACCCACGGCGGCGACCTTCCACGCCTGTCGCTCAACGTCCGCCCCGCCATCATCAGCAGCAGCATCAGGGGCGCCCAGAAACCCAAAAAGAGCACCTGACCCCACTGCTGGCGCCGGGACGTGCGCCTGTAGGGCTGCAGTGCGCCGAGGTACGCCTGGTAGTCGGGCGGGAGTTCATGCTCGCGAGCGCCGTCCGTTAGTAATTTAAGATACCGCGCCGACGGCTGCGCGTAGGCCGGATCCGGACGTCGGACCGGAGTCAGCAATCGGCGGAAGGGCAACCGGCACCAGGCAGGAAGGCTACTAGGGCCGTGCGCGTTGGTGGTATTTTCGGGCGGCGGGCGAGGGGCGTAGAGGGTATGCGCGAGGAAGGGTTTAGGCGGGACGGGAATCGCAGGCTGCTTCTCGGGCACCCGTACGCTTGGAGGCAGGACGAAGCACGGCACAAGGATGTCGTGGTAGTTGGCACCACCACCCTCAACCGCGAGAATTTTGGCGTAGTCCTCAGCTGTGACCTCGTAAACGACACCGTATAGCCCCTTGTTCCAGACCGGTGGGTTGCGGCGTGGAGAATTGTTGTTGTTGTTGTTGTTGTTGTCATTCCCATTACCATAATCGCATGCGTCGTTTTGCTTATACGCCGGCGGGAACTTGGGCGGCTTTTCGGGGACTTTTCGAAGCGCCGCGTTGGCGAAGCACGGCTCGCGATAGGGCATGCCGGGAAGGTCGAATGTCAGATCGAGCGATGGCGCGGCAACGTTGATCTGGCTCAGCGGTCGGATGCCACGCCTGCCAAGAAACGTCTCGGCGCACATGTTGGAGCCATAGGCAAGGTAGAGGATTGTCTTAGGCTTGACGGGCGCATTCTGATTGAACGAATTTGCGAGAATCGGTTCGCTGGGAACCGGCGTCGGCGCGACGTCGGGTTCGGAAAGCCGTACGGCAGATGTGCGGGGAATCGACGAAATTGGAGGGTATTTCGGAAGCAGTGGTTTGGGGCGGGCAGACCAGGACCAGATACTTTGGATGTGCCGGAGACTCCAGACGGAGGTGTCATCTTTGGATTCCGGTATTGTCTGCTCCGACACGAGCTGGGCTGTTGATATGTTGGGTGAACCCATGCTGTGACGTCACTTAGAGCTGCAGGTGCCTGAGGTTACCGCGTAATACGAGGAAACACAATGGGTCAGTTGTTGCAATTTAAAGAGGGAATGGCAACATCGGAGAAGCGCTTTTATAGTTGAGTTCCTTGGTCGAATCAAGTCGGAGACTGCACACCCCGACAGCCGAGCATTTGGTCTGTTCACGTAATCAGCCAATCTGACTTCTCGGATCTAATGGAACCTTGCGGAACCAAGATTCCAGAAAATGCCTCCGCTGTTGGGCCGACTCCGAGATGGAGTCTCGCAGAAGGAGACTTTTAAGAGGCATCTATGATATATTCCACCGGATGCTGGTATTGGGAGCTGAAAGCTCCGTCTTACTTGCAGCCGGCAACCGAGAGTTCATCTCATTCATGCACGCCTGGTATTGCCTTTTTCGCAGGTCAATAGCTCTCAATGGCAGTGGCGCCTCCGTGATCTCTCAGATGGGATAGGAATGCCTCCATTTTGAGAACACAGTTTCATATATACATATGAGAGCGACGGGTATTGCTCACTACTATGTTCTTGTGTCGGTGTGTTCCTTGTTTTAATTTTTTTTCCCTCGAACTATGAATATGGCCCATTCCAACCTCAGCCAGCAGAACGCTTCATTGTACTCAGTCATTGAATATGCCGTTCTTTCTAACCAGAGGGGATCCGAAGCGATCTGTACCTTGCTGGGATGATATCAGAATACTAGTGGCATTCACGGAATGGCAGCGCATAGTGGGTGAATGCACGCAGGTGCCGGGCAATGAAGAACACGCACCTTCCTTCCTGGCCCAAACCATTCCGTTCTACGCTGGTAATTCAGGTAGCCACGTGCCAACAACTTCGGTTGAATCTGGCAGAGAACGCACGCTGAGCTTATCAGTGTCTGCTCGCCTCTCAGAAGAGGATCGTTCAAACCTCAGACCAAATCGTATGTTGATACAACGTCTTCCAAGCACTACTAACGACAACCAAATCTACTCAACTGCGCCTGGATCACTTCTTCACTTGCGATGGACTACATACGCCAATCGTCTCAGCCAGCAACCATTGACCTTGTCAGGGCTGACCTGGCAGAGACATGGTCCATCGATGGATCCGACCCCGGGAGCCCAAAAAGGCCGCCCCGGGTTTCTGGCATAAGTGACATGCTCGATCTCGAGTACATTTCAACTCCTGGTTGCCGTCCATCAAAAGCGAAAAAAAGAGACCCTTTACCTGATCTCCTTAATGGCATTTTAGAGTTCACCCCCAGCCGGAAAGGGCGAGAACCGGTCGCCGACAATTTACCAGTGGAGGCCGAAGACGAAAGTTCGGTTTATGATATGTATTCCAGTCGATCTTACCAACGTTTGCCTCCAGCAGACAAGAGACACGACTCTACTAGTAGCATCGGCACCCCAAAATCAACCAAGTCTTGTTTGGTCACTCGGCCCGAACTGGACTCTCGCATCGCTCACCCCCCGTCAAACACAAGCAAGCGCAAATGTTCGGATCCGTCAGCTACAGCAGATGAGATACCAGTTAATTCTCCCATTTCCAAATCCCGAGGGCAGTATCAAACAGATGGCCAACTCGCACCGCCTTCGCCCGTAAAAAAACGAGCCAAGAAGACGCCCAAGCAAGTCAAGGCACTGTCAGCATCCGTCAGCCCTCCTCGTACTCGGGCCAGGACCAAGGAAAAGCAGGACGCAGATGATCTTTTTGAGTTGAGCGACATTACAGACACGGACTTAGAGTCAAAACTCAAGAAACAAGCCAAGCAACTATCGCCCAAGCACCCTCGTTCATCCAATCGAAGCAAAATTCGCAATAAAGTTAAAGCGAAGGAGTCCCCCATCATTCAAGGGAGTGCTCGAACTCGCGCCCCAAAAGAACGGGCCCGCGCCTCTTCGCAAGACAAAAATACTGGTACCGAATCAAAACATTCCGAGAGCGAAGGGCTTGCGGATCAAAGCGCGAAGGTTGACACGACCAGTTATCGACATGACGAGGAAAACGTTGCTTTGAGCAAGCTCATGAGCGATCATGTTGTTGGAAGTCCAACAGCCACGTATCCACGGTTGCAAATACAGCGGTCAAAACAGAGGGTTTGAAGTGGTCAACGCCCGCAGGGCAGCTCAATTGAAGGCGGTCAATCTGGCGATAGTTACAGAGGTCTGTGTCTTACTCAAAAGATGGGTTGGCCTCCTGACCCGGTAAAAATCCCTTAGAATGCCAAGAACCCGGGGGCATTGTGGCTGGGATACGCCACAGTAGCCACAGCTTATTCAACACACCCCCCCAGTTGCGCCCACATCGTTGTCGAGGGCGTAACTGGTAGTTTGAATAGCTTCATGGCTCACTGTCTTCCATCTTCCTTCTCTCTTCGAGCTGCTCCCGCACATCCACAAGCCCCATCATGGCTCTGAAGCTCTCGAACGCTCCCTGGGTCAGCGCCTTCGTCAGGCCGTCGGCCATCATCTTCGCGCTCTCGGTATATACGACGTCAATTCGCTTAGACGCGTATTCTTGCCTCAGCCAGTGGTTGTGGATGTCAACGTGCCGTAGACTTGTGTTCAACTTGGCGATCTCTTGTGTCACAAGTCGTATCGTCTGCTTGTTGTCGCATTCGACGGTAAGGCGTAGTTCGTCTAGTTCGACGCCCAACTCTCTGAGCAAGCGGCTCACATACATGCCCTCCTTGGTGGTTTGCGAGAGAGCCAACAGTTCGGCCTCTGTGGTGGAGGTTGTCACTGTATCTTGCTTGTTGGCTCGCCACGCGATTAGCCCACCGAACAGCTTAATCGCGTATCCTTGACTGCTTTTGCGGTCGACGGTATTGTCTGCGTGCGAGGCGTCGCTGGCGATACGGAGGTCATCGTCGCCACCTAGTTGTAGTGCGAGGGTACTGGTCTGGCCCAGGTAGTTGAGCACTCTGTCTGCGGCCTTCTGGTGGAGTGGCCCAGGGTTCGTCATATGTCGCGCAAGCCGCGATGTAGCGAAAGCAATGTCGGGGCGCGTAATGACCGCAGCGTACAACAGCGAGCCGACCTTGCGTA